>VXBT01010378.1:1234760-1308079 GCA_013400235.1 Oriolus oriolus
TATTTCAAAATCACTAAGGACCAAGTAATTGTTTTATAATTAATAAGACATACAATATTCAAAAGACTTTGAGGTAGCAGAGTATATCCATCAGTTCACAATATTCTTTAAATTGCTGAACAAATTAGTTCGGATGTCTTCTGTTATTAAGGCATAAGTACATATTGTACAAATCCCAGATAACCAAGTTATATTACTGATTTTTATATGGGTGATAAAACACAACATTTAAAAATCTGGTTTTATTACTGCTTTAACATAATTCTTATTGCAATTTAACCCCAGGCACAGAGAGAGAGAGAGAGAGAGAGAGAGAGAACAAGCAATCTTTTCCCTCAAAATTCTAGTGCCTTCCTGATCAAGATGTTGTTAGCCAAATCTTAATACTCTTTTTCTGTATTACTCTTGCTCTGTTACATTGTCTAGGAAGGTCCTTTTATTAGGAAATAAGAAGAGACAGAGAATATTTTTTTCTGCTAACATGATCTAAACAAATAAGATAAAGAATTCAGATACTACAAGGACGTACTGTTCCCTATGTGGTAGCTTTATTAGTAATAATTATAAGTTACACACAAAAATCATTCAAGAGAGATTAAAGGCTTATACTGAACTTATAAAAGCCATGACCTAAAGGCTAACCTTCAGATATTAAAAAAAGCTTCCAAAAGGCAAAGAAGAACATGCTATTTATGGAAAGATAATTACCTCATAAACTTCAGGCAGATGTCTGAAGAACCATATCACTCTTGTTTTGCTTCATTAGAATAGAGATTAAAAATACAAATGGAAAGAGAAATCATAGTTTTCAGCCTTGATAAACTCCAATAGAACACATCCTTTGAAACTACTCCTTATCCCATACCTTTTCTGTAGATGGAAGAGGCACAAATGCTTGTGCATAAGAGAAAGACATATTTGTACAGTCAAAAAACCGCAACACCTCAACCTCCCTTCTCCATGGATTATAACATAGTTAATTCAGCCAACCAGGCTATAGGTTTTTATGCCAATGGAATTTTTCTGCTTTCAAAGACCCAGAGAGAATACTTTATAACTGCAAAATTATACTTTCAGGAAACTCTAAGATATCCAGCCTAAAAGCTGACTTTATTTCCTTGTCTGATAACCAGGCTTGAAGAGTTCATCGCGTGGCCCACATGCTCAGAAACACCCCTGTGAGCACAGGGGCAAAGCCTCAATGCTCTTGCTATGGACAGGCCAGCAAGTTTCTACCAGCACTGAGTAAATCAGGCAGTGTGTGAAGAAAACTGTTTCACCACCATGTTTGAACAGTAAGCACCACTATGTACTGCCAAAAGTATTCACCAATACCACCCTACTTTTCCCTATGACCTCTGAAATAGGCAACTTCTGAAGAGCGAGAGCATGAAAATCCAACACTTGGTATCACTTTAAAGTTAACTCAGCAGAGATGAGAATGATTCAAAGGCTGGTAAAGGCTTAAAAGACAGGTTATTGGATTTTTTCTACATTCTATTTCACACTCCGTAATGAATAAAAAACCAGAATAATTCAATAGAACATCAATAAAGAAAAATGCTTTCATTAAAGCACAATATTCTTCTTTGGTCACAATTTATCCCTTATTATCCATGATCATTCATACTACCCACAGAATCATACAATCTTTGCTTTATACAAAATAACAGGATAGTTGCGTAATTAACAAACCCTACAAGAGTACAAAACAGTTTTGCAACTGGTAGCAAAAGAGTAAGAGGGAAAACAAAAAGCAGCTAGAACTGGTAAAATACTAGAAACCGTATAATTAATTCCATTTAACAATTACAATCTGTTTAGTGTCTCTCTTTTATTTTTTAAAATCAGATTACACGTAAAAAGAGATTTCAATTTCATTCAGGCACATTCTAGAGCATGAGGTATTCTGGAGCTGCAATTTTAAAAAAACCTGAAAATTGTGCTGGTTTTTTTGGTTTTTTGTTTTTTTTTTTTTTTTTTTCCTTAAGAGACATTCTATTCACATGGAAGATGATTAGCCATATTGTTTTATCAATTCAAGTAAGTTTTTAAAGCATGAAAGGATTCCGGAAAACTAGTGTAAGTTTCGAACACACTCAAAAAAATTGGTGTGTTTGTTTCCAAAGCAGAAGTTATAAGGGAGGAAGGGGGGGAAATGTTTTTTATTTAGATTAGTGTTTGGTTAGTTTTTGTCTTTAAGAAAGAGTGCAGTCCTTGTTAAAAAAAACCCCTGATAACTAAAATTGTCTTAAGTGTTTCATTTGCATCAGTCTTTTGCTACTGCTGTTGTTTTTAATAAAAAGATGATGATATTTCTAGACATTCTTCACAGAAAGCCTGTTGAACTTGGTGTCCATTCGTTTTCCAGTAAAATCAATAAAGATCAATATCATCTACACTTCTATCTGCAACAGTACATGACAATTCTGACAAGGTGAGATCTAAAGCACACTGTCTTTTCCCTCAAACTAGAACTAACCAGCAATTCCTCAGACACTTTGTTGACAGGGAACTGTGTTTATATTTTAGATAGTGACCGTGATAAGCCAAACATTAATGACCATCTCTTTCCAGGCAAAACAAACCATTTTTGTAACAGAGTTTGTTTCTCCAAAGGTTTCTAACACACAGTAATTGCAAATGTATTATTTTAATCTCATCTTTAGGAATTTGTGCTGAAGTTCACTTTGTATGTCCAGCCAAACTAAAGATTTTCGTGCCCTGTGAACTGAAAACATTTGATTCTCACAAAGATGCTAACATTTTCTTAATAAATCAGAGGGTAAGTCACCAAAGTGAGACAGCTGAACATTTCCTAATAAGAAATACATCCTTAAATTGTCAATATTACACTCGTTTCTTCCCATGTACACTCATGCATGAGTGTCTTGCATGTTTTTATTTGCTTTCATGCTTTTCCTTTGCATAGCTCTTTGTCATGCTTGAAACAGCTTTTCTAGCTTTTTAAACATGTTTTTTTTCAGAAGCTTGTAGGAACATAAGAGCATTGTACTGCCTCTGAAAGGAGTCCAATGAGCTCAGACTGTCACTTCCAGCAGTGGCCAAAAGCAAATGCCCAGGCAGTAAGATAAGTGATCCACAAGCATAACCCACCTATTCCCCAGCTTCCAGACACTTGACAGAATCAGTGAGCCACATGTAGTGGTGGCTTCTGTGCATGATATTATCTCTATCTCCTAAAATCCCTCTGCAGTTCTTTCGGTTTCCCTCACTATTCCAAATAACTTTACACCATCAGCAAACCTTGCCGCTCAGCCGGTCTCCAATAAAATATATGTTCACCTGAATGACCATTTCTAATGTCAGGTTAATCTATATTTGTAATATCAGCTACAACAAAATCATAATGATGTAAGATGAAGAAACATCCTCTTTAGGAGTTGGTTTGGTTTTTTTGTTTTCTCAGTTCTCAGTAAAAACTCTCCGAAAATGGAATGCAGATACGAGTCTAGTCTCTGATGTGTGAGGTTTGTACAAGTTTCAGCATGAACAGGTAGACAGCAGTAATGAAAGAAGGCCTCCTATTAAAAATGGGCAAGAAACACTCAGTATTAATCTGCTTTGCCTTGCAGCCATTCCATCTGCTGGCACCAGGAGGGTCTGCAGATCTGTCCTTTCTGAATCAGGTCCACCCACAGAGAGGATGATAGGAAAATACAGATGACGTAAGACAGAAAATAAATTAACAACAAATAAAGCTTAGTTATTTTCTTTGTTTATAGAACAAATTGTTTCAAATCCCAGATCTAACTGAACATCCCTATATTAGCGAAGACAAGAAGATGCTGTTTTAGCAGCAAAGACTAAGAGCAATATTCTGGTAATGTCTGAATTTCCTGTGCATGTGAATGAAAAGAGAAAGCAATAGAGCTTAGAAAACACATTTTTATTCTTCTGTAAGAAAACATGTCACAAAGGGAAAGCCCCAGTGCTGTGAAGAATGGTCTTTTATTGTTTTCCTATAGACAGAGACTTTATTGACCAGATATTAGATACTCAGAGAGGCAAAGATACAAGTCTACACTGAGGTCTGCCCAAAACTAGGTGTGCCCAGGGTTGGACGGATGACTTGGAGAATGTCCTTCATCTTATCCCATCACAGGAATCCTGGCAGTCTCCATGACCAAGTTAAACAAAGCATTCAGTGGTATGCCTGGTGATAGAGGAGTTTTGTCTATACAAAAGACTTTCCAAGCCCGATGAACTTTGCACCTGCCCAGAGAGATCTGGAGGAGGTCTTTATTTCCAGGGAAAACAGAGGGGCTCCAAGGAAATGTCCTGCAGGAGCAGAGAAACACAGGGGAACAAGTAAGATTCACTGAGGGTGTCAGATAGCAAAAACCTGTATTCACATCTGGTAAGTTCCTTTCACCTGTCTTCTATCTTAATACTCCAAGGCTGTCAGAGCAAGGTAACTTTTCAAAAATCAGAAAATTATGACAACACAAAGAAGAACACCTTAAAACCTTGTTTTCTTCCACTGTTGGTAAGCCTTCAATTGACCTTTTCAAGGTCTTGTGTACAACCTGTGCAGTGGCCAGTTCTGCCAGAAATTAAGTAATACACCATTGGCAGGGTTCAGGAAAACAAAGTTAATGAGGCAGTTGTGTTACTGGGACTGCTTCTTGGACCTCCCCAAATGCCACTGAATACACAGCTTACTACAGCTGCTTCATGTGTGTGCCCATAAATATGCAGGAAGTGTTAGAGAAATACAAAGAAGCAAACACCAAATCCCCAGCTGAGATCGTGTTGCATATCTCTGAAATTTACGGAAATCTCCCTGATTTCAAAGACCTGACACCTCCCTAAGGTAAAGGATCTTAAAGACCCCTTAAAGCAACCTGAAGAATGTATCTGGCGATACAGAGCAAGAAAAGGCATAAAGGGGCAGGAAATATTCTTGCACTAAGAGGAGAGGAAAACTTACAAAGTGAAAGGCCGTGAACAATGTCTAATCATATTTTAGGGGCTCACCACAAAAGCTCTGTAAATTAAGGAAAGTACAAATCAGTGCACATTCCAGGGAAGCAGCTGCTGCTGAGTAGGTACCTGCACACCAACTGAATGTCCAATTTCTATATTTGATACAAGGACAGAATTTGTCACCTTGCCCCCCTGCTGGCAACCATCGTGAACAAAAAGCACAGCAGAAGGAAGGCAGAAACCACTTCAAGCTCTCTCAATATCAACAGCTTGGTACTTGTAAAGTATTTACAGAGGAATGCTGCCAAGACATTGACCTCCAGCAAAGCCCAGAGTGTGTGAATCAGTGAGGTTCAGCATAATCCCCTCGTAAAATCTGGTGGTGAGTCACGGGACACAAATAGCTTCCTGCTCATCTTGCCAGTGAGGAAGAGGCAGGAAAGGGATGAATGAACGAACAAACAGTTTGTATATTTCTTTTCTCTGAAATGCTGGCTCTGAAGAGGACACAGGTGAAAAGAAAGCAGCAGCAGATATCACACATGAAAAATGGTAAAGAAAAGGGTCAGAGAAGAAAGAAACAAATGTTTCCAGATGAAAAGATTAATGTCTTCTTAAGAGAGTCTGATTCTCGGGCATATTATCAGCTTAAGCATCGCTTAACAGTTTTGGGCCTGAATGCACAATGTCATATCTTCTCCACTGTAAAGATTTCAAAATCTTTCTTGCCTAAAAGATAATCATAAAATAGTTTGAACTGGAAGGGACCTTTAGAGGTCATCTAGTCCAATCCCCCTACAATTAGAAGCGACATCTTCAACAAGCCCAGATTGCTCAGAGTCCTGTCTAACCTGACCTTGGATGTTTCCAGGGATGGGGCCCCCACCACCCCTCTGGGCAACCTGTCACAGTCTTTCACCACTGCCATAGTAAAAAAAAAAAAAGAAAAAAGAAAAAAAGAAAAGTCTTTAATCTAAATTGATCCCCTTTCAGTTTAAAACCATTACCCTTGTCCTGTCACTACAGGTCCTGCTAAAATGTCCCTCTCCAGTTTTCTTGGAGGCCCCCTTTGAGTACTGAAAGGCCACAGTAAGTTCTTCCCAGAGCCTCCTGGTCTCCAGGCCAAACAACCCCAACTCTTTCAGTTCTTCCCCACTGGAGAGGTGCTCTAGCACATTCATCAAGTTCATGGCCTTCTGGACCCACTCAAAGTAAGTACGCTCCTAAGTCTAGGATGTCTTTCGTTAGTTACTGGGTTTCCACATAAAGATATTTAAATGACCCTGAATATCATAAAAAGATTTATTAAGTTGTGACTGGACAAAACTCCAGTTGTATATACCCATATATCAACAATTTTAAAAAATGTAATCTGTGCTTCCTAAAGCCAAAGAATCAAAGAATCTGTAAAATCCTTTAAACTTCGATTTTAAGGCATGAAAAGGACCTACCACATACAAAGCCACCTTCAGTGTCATGTGAGAAAATAAGTGTTTTAAAGGACTATTTTTTCCCCATGAAGAAGTAAAAGGCAAAATTTCCCTTACAGATTGTGCCAGGTAGAGAGCTGTAATTGTACAATTTTCTATGAAATCTGCTAACATCTCACAGGTAAACTTACTAATTTTTCAGTTCATTGCTTGGCTAGAGATACCTAAATTAAATCTGGACATGTCACGTCCTTGGAGTCACCTGTTTATACTGGGAGAGTGTCAGGAAGAGATCTGCTTTCAAAGACAGCAGTGTCAGCAGATGCTGTTGTAATAAGGGTACCAGACTGTCTTTCACTAGGAACATGATCCATTCCTTGCTTCAAAATACTATTCCTGCAAGGCCTTGAGAAAGTCTCTTAACCACTTCACACTCCACTCTCAAAAATGAGTCAGGTTATAAATTATATCAAGAACCCAGGTTAATCTGGTTGTACCTGGATTCAAATTAATCAAATCTCCCCTAAAAGGGATCCCCATTTTATAAACATGTATTTTTACTTCTGAAAAAGGTGAAAATTTAAACACATATTTTTAATTGCTTCCTGCTTTAAATGTGTTGAGCAATTCTGAAGCACTTTAAATGCTTTTGCATGTAGTCAAATAATATGAAAAACAAAAACTTAATTTCTATAATTTTCCTTTTTCTATTATCAAAATGCAAGTATTCTCTGGCTTGTCATCTTCCGAGAATGGCCAGTTTTACTAATCACAGAAACCTCATTTGGCTATTTACAATCCTCTTGTGCTCTATAAAAGGCAATTAAAACAAAACTTCACGTTAAAATGTCTTTATCTCATCAGATGCATGGATGATTCAATTCTGCTTAATTACTTTGATGTCCAACTGGAATAAACTTGGTTTAGGACAGCAGAAAAAAACTAAGGAAACAAGCCAAAAAGGATGGCCAAATGAAGGGAGCAAAGACACCCAGTACTTTTATCTTAGAAATGCGTATGTCTGTTAGAGCTGTAGGAAGCCCTTACAGATTGAATCATCATTAACTTTCCATGTTTTTTTCAGAAATTCACAGGGAGGAGGCCTCAACCTCAGGAACAGAAAGCCATGAAAATATAAAACTACTCCGCTCCATTCAAGTGCCTTAACTTATGGTGCCTCCAGGTGCCTTTGCATAACTATGGTGATTTCCACTGGAGGAGCTGAAGTCAGAGTCAAGAATTAAGAGGCTCAAACTGAGAGTAAAGTACTTATTTTGCAATAAAAAGCAGTGTTTGCAGAAAAGGTTCTTCAGTGAATCTGTGTGTCTGTCTACCAAGGCAGGCAGGTGCTTCAAGGCATGTATATTCCTCCAGATTTTTCCCGTGGAAGTGACGTGACATTCCAGAACTATTTTTTAAAAAGGCTTATTGAAAAAGCAGAATGGTTCCCAACTATCAAAGGAAAATAAAAACTTAAAGGTGTTTCTCATTTGCAGCAAATCTCACATACCATATTCACTGCTGCATTATCAGACCAGCATTTTTACTATTGTTTGTACTCAGTTATTTGTAAAGTAGCAATTAAAGGTAGTGAACAAGTTTTCACTTATTCTTGACAACATCCAGAGGCACCAATAATGTTTGATATACAGTTATTGTCAGTACACAACACAGGGGGTTCTGCCTTACAATCATAGGATAACAGATGAAGCCTTCTGTATTTTTACTGTTTAAAGCTGCATTTCATATCTATTTCATTTTTAATCATCTGACTTTGTAGAAAGCTTTTCTTTTATTCTTGTCAATTCCCCCACTCCCCATTTTCTATTACGTGCAATACATTATGACTCTTTCTGCACACATATAGGCCAGTAGACTTGCCTCCATGCTGCAATATAAGAATGATAGTAATAGGAAAAGAATCTAAACTTGTCAGAATTTTTATAATTACTCTGCTGACAGGCATAAATCAAATTACACCACAATCACCAAAACTTGTTTTTAAACCTCTAATCATTCACTAGTGAGACACTGTCAATATCTCATACAAGGGAAAACACTTGTTCTGTAGAAGTTACAGCCTGAATTCAGAAAGCAGGGTTTCCCTTTAGAAGAGATCTATAAATTACATTGTACCTCCTGAAAGTCTTCAAGAGTGAATCTCAAGCAGGGAATGAGGAACAATGAACTTCCTTGAAATCACCTTACTGACTTTTAGCAGAGGTAGGAACGCAAACAGTTTTCTCTCTCACTGTGGTGCCTATCACCTGGACTACAGTAACCTGTTTTATCACAGCAGATGTTACTGAGGCATGGAGTAACCACAAGACTAAATAAAGGACACTGTCACAACACTCTCTGCAGCTTACACATAAAACAGAACCCTCAGGATTACTATGATTAACTGTTACTGTACCACTCAGAACTGGTATATTTAGTTTTTAATTCGGAAGGATAGTGGCACATGTTAAGAGTGCAACAGACTATTTTTAACAGAGGGATTGACAGGAGGGGAAAACCCTCCATGTCACTACTGCCCAAACCAAGTCTTCAGACAAGGGCTCTAGGTACGTGCTCTTTCCGTAGGTAAGAACCTACCTTGGACTTCCAACATGCAATTCATTCCAGGCTTACACTAGCCTTTGGGAACATACACCGTGGTACTGGAGCAGCAGATTGTGGGGTGAAACCCTTCTGCAGGCAACAGCAAGGCACCCAGCACTAAAAAAACATCCAAAGAGGGATCATTTATTTTGTAGTGTCTTCCCCAGGATGACGAACTGCCCACAGCCACACCGGAAGGCGTGCCAGCCTTAGTCATCCTAGATCTGCAGGGCATTACCACCCTCATACCTGGCCACCCTGGCACCTCATTGCCCAGCCAAGGGACTGCTCAGAAAACTTTGTCTTTAGGCCTGATCACCTAGGGAGAAGAGGAGGAGAAGTGCATGAAGAGAGAAGATGCAACTAGGGTAACATACGGACCCAAAAGCCAACAATTTTTCCCAGGTCATACAGTGCAAGGCTATGTCTAAGCTACTAACAAGTATTCACACTAGGTCTACTTTGAAAGAAAACTGGAGAAGCCGTCTGACAGGGAGAGCAGAAGAAGCCACATAAGAAGCCTGAGTAAGGGACTGCAATAGTCACAGGGTGCCTTTGTGACACAGGAAAGGCCAGCTTTCCCCATACAGATGCCACAAAATACATTTAGTAAAGCACGTTTATATACCATGTCTTGAATGGGAAAAACAGAACCAACAAGCTGTAGACAAAAAGCTGCCAGTTAGAAATCACTCAGAGAAGATATCAGTCTTAGAGACATAAGCAGAGACATTTGTGAAGGAAAGAGAGATAAGCATGCGATCCTTATTGAAATAAAGGATTCTTCCCTTCTGGCACAAGCCATAACAGGTAAGAGCCCTAAAAGCATAAGCTGTTAAAGCAGCCATTGCCCAAATACTTACTCAAGTGCTAGAAAATGCCACCACTCAACAGAGAGCAGAGTGGTTGGAACTGGAACGACTTCTTGACGGTGACATCTCACCGTGAGTTTACAGCCTCGGAAGCGTAACACATGCACAGAGCACTGCTGCACAGAGCTGCTCACCTGCTCCAGTGGCAAGCTGATCCTTACATGAGATGTCCTTTCTGAAGAAATGCTACGGATGCTCCCCATCTCCTCCCCAAACAAACTGTAATCTATTTGTTTATACACAACATCACCTGTCAAACACACAGTGGTAATATATTTGGAAAACCTGGTTTTATTTTATTTTTGATTGATCTTGTTAGATGTGCAAATCATCCCAAAATGCACTTGAATTTGCACGTTTTATAGTACCAGAGCAGCTCCGTCTGTCAAATATGTTAAAGCCATGCCCCCTCCTGCCTCAGTAACTGCAGAAGGCTTCTAAGTGCTTCTTCTGCCCAAAGTGCAGCAAGGGATAGAAGAAAAGAAAAAGACAGGCACAAGTCCAAAAAAATCCCCCAAAACCACAAAGAAACAAAAATCCCCATGCCCAGTAATTCCCAGCAGAACCATCTTTATAATGACATTTTCTGGTCTTGACACAGACATTTCTCTGCTAGGAACTTCAAGAAGACTCTGAAATCTGTAATTCACATAAGGCACAACCAACTACACCAACATAACACAGACAGGGACGGGAAGCACATGACTTAATATACTAAGGCTAAGAGGAAATTTTTGAACTCTTACATTCTTCTCTGGAAAGCCTCCCTGTGCTCATATTTTTGTGAAAAATGTTTCTCAAAAGATCAAGTACATAGACTTGCAAAGGAGGAAAGAGAGAGAGCTACCACACGAAGCCCAGAAAAAGGATTTAACCGAAGCTGGGCATGCCAACCATCCGCACCCCCCGCACAGATGTAGTGGAGAAGGAGAAGGGAGAAAGTACATCCATCTACTCTTTTATTAAGATAAAATGGAGACTTTTCAATTTTTGTTTCCTCGTTGGAACAAAACCACAATTTTCAAAGTGCTTTCTAAAAAGCAATATTTTTGGTTTTCAACAAGCACTAGCAATAATCCATTACATCAAGTGCCATCTCCAAGCATTTGAAAGCTGTAGATCACATCAGACATCTGCTTTTAAAAGGCAAATTGCTGACTCATTTCTGATCCACCATGCTTGACATTCACATCCTCTCTTAATGATAGCCCAACCCTTTTGCTTCTTCCCTGCACTTTCTTAAATAAGCTTAAATTAATTGCCCATTAGATATAATAAGTGTTGAGGATAATACTGCAGCATATTTCAATTCCATTCATAAATCAAATGAAAGATGCTTGTTATATTTTCTTAAAGGATTTTTTTATGCCTGTATTATCATTGAACTTCTATAATTACCCTACCAATACATTTTCAAGTTTACATATGCATTTTAACTAATTAAATACTACTAAAAAATTGTATGTGTAGCTTCTGAACCAGTATAAATTGAAACCTTAGCTTCCAATTATCAAAACACACAGGCAGAAAAAAATTAATTTTCCTTTAGAATAGTTTTAAACAACCCAGTAATGATGTATGTTCACTTTTTAAAGATTAAAAAGTTTAAAAATTAAAAGTTGCCTTTACCACTTTACCACTGTGAATTTTAAAGAAACCCTATTCTCTTTACAAGTGCTTCCCACAAAGAGGCACTACCTCAAAACTTAACAATGGAAAAATGTTAAGAATAAAAAAAAAAAAAAATTGCCAAACAGAAAAAAGCCAATTAATTTAAATATTAATTTAAAAGTAAACTACTGAGAGGGGAGGGAAAGAAAATTATGATGCACAAGGCTTTATGTTTTCTGTTTTATCTGCCTCACAAATGATTTTAAGCTTGATGTAAAATTTTAAACAATGTAATCTGTGTAGAAAAGAGATCAGGATAAACTCCACTGGTGCAGATCTGAAATGGGATTTCTGGTTTAGTTTCCTCTGAGAAGCCAGTTCATGATTGTCAAAACCAGGTAATGAAGCAATATGCAGTAAGTAGGCAGTAAGTAGGGACCCACAGGGGCTTTGCGGTATAACTACACCACTGATCAGAAAAACACTAATGCACATGCAACCAGTGATGGATAAAAGGACTGAAATACTGGAGCACAACAAAATTATTCTTTCATTAAAAGACAAAAGCTAAAGCCATGGAAGCAGCAAGGCACATTTTTAAGGAACTTTTAAGTTTAAGGAACTTTTGTTCCTTAAAGAAATTGGTTTACCCAGAACTTAAATTAGCTTAATTATTTTTTTTTTTTTTTAGTTACATTTGAGAGGCATGAAACTGTCTTCTGCTTTCAAACTACAAACCACTTCTTTGTGCAGAGGAGAAAAACTAAAAATACAAATGACACAAACCTTGCTGCATGACTCTATCTGTGGAAGAGGAAAAGGTATGAGCCCAAAAGCAGATCTCTCAATTGCAAAAAAAAACATCCAGGAGTCATTAGCAATTCAGTTTTTATTTTATTCATATTTAAAAAAATATAATTTCACATATATATTACCTGGATAAAGACAGTTTTTACATTTTTACCTTTTACTAGATTTTATCAATGTAGAATTATAGGAGCAAGGAATCTGCCTGCTATAACTGAAGCACAGCATCTAAAATTACTATTGGTCAATCCATGCAAGCAGCCAGATTTCTAAGATACCTGGGCTCCTCAGAGCTGCCTCAATGCTCAGCAAAGTTGCTAGTTACTAAACATGTTTTCAAACACAGCCAGTTCTTTTAAGCCAGCTTATTTTGCAAAGCCCAACTATTGCTCCTTGAGGGGAAAAAAATTAAAAGCAGAGCTGACACAGATTGAGGCTTAAGCAAGTTAGTACCAAGGCTATTGGCTTTGAACACTCCCACCGGGAAATAGTATTCAACATCAAAGTTGTGTGTGGATGAGTTTGCCCCATCCTTCCAACTTGTTTTCTTTTAACTTTATTAAGTCCTTTTAGCTTTGTCATCCTGCTGTAACTGCTGTTTTATGAAATTGATAACATTGTACCTAGTGCTCAATTTATACCTTATTAACCAGAGCAAAGCACTCTTCTGTAAATCTCCACAACACAACGTTTGTGATCCAATGATCTCTGCTCATTCTCCAGCAACTAAAGGATTCTCTTATTTTGGTATACAGGTTTTCTAGAAGCTTTATAGTTTAAATTTCATGGAGAATGGGTTTGACTGAATGCATAGGGTAATTCTTGGAAAATAAATTACTCCTAATTCCCCTGGCACACGAACAATTGCTGTCCTTCTAAGGATACGCTATGATTTATGAACCATCTTTGTCTGAACTGCCATTTGCAAGCAAGGGTAATTACCAAGCCTTTCAAAGTAGCTATATTAATTCAAGCAAAGCAAATGCTAAACACTAAACAGCATTACTATAGTATTTTACTATATCAAAAAGATGGAAAACATGGCACATGTTAACAAAGTCTAATACTTAGCATTCTTTTAAAAATAAATGTTATTTTAAACACAGAAGAGCCTCTTAAAGGTAGCTATGTAGGAATAAAAAAGTACTGCTTTGTTGGGCAAATTGATATAAACATTGCAAGCAATATTTTTTCCTGTTTTTCTTTCTCTTTCTCCTCTCATTAAAATAACTTTACCACCATCTTATGATTCTTAAGTTGTCTCTCAGGTGGGCATATAACATGGATTCTGCTATCTACCATGCCACAGTAACTGAAGAATCTTTCACAGGAGAACTTCGTTTTCATTCCTTGGATAAATATTAGTTAACATTTATTAAACCAAAACGAAACAAAACAACACAACAAAAAAAAGCCAACCAGAGCTTTTTGACACTGAATAGCTTTAGAGATCGACTGTCTCTATGAAAATTTTATTTTGAAGAGGCATTCCCACACTGGCCCAGCCCTTGCTGTATTGATCAAGGGAAGCATTACGTGACAAAGGCAGCACTAAAGCTAAACTTGACTTCACCAGAACTGAACTCAAGAAGGTGAAGTCTGCTAAAGTACATCTACTGGGCAATGCCAAGCCTGAATTTAAAAATCGCTTTCTCCTCATTAAGTTGAGCATTTCAGCAGCTTTAGATTTTTTACTAATATATACTTGCATCTTCAGTAAATAAAATACGCCAAGAATTTTCCCTTCACCCTCCAAAAGAAATAAATTACAAAAAAAATCCATGAGTTGCCCAAATGGTAGTCTTTACAGGAACTATTCTTCTCTGAAGAGGGATAATAATTTCATTCTCTAGTGCAAGCCAACCCAGTTTCCACAGCCCTTCCCATCTACGCTACCCTCACTCTTAATATGAACTTAAATATCTGCTTTAATGAATTATTAATAAATAGCATCCAAATCATGGCTCATTCTTTTTATACTCAGCTAACTAGCTTAATTGAATGGCAAGCCATGACAAAGGAAAAAAGTCAGCGAGATTCAGCAGAAGTACATACAGAAATGTTACAACAGTAAAGTAGAAGGGTGATATAAGAGATGCTAGTCAGCAAGAGGTTTTGGCATGAAAACATTTTCTCCTGCTAATGATATAATTCAAATTATCTGGCTGCATCAAAGAGAGGCAGAAGCTAGTGTCTAAAATGATGAAGCTACTGAAACTGTAATAAAGACTTGCATTTATGAGCAGAACCATTAGATAAAGCTACACACCATAAATTAGTGTGCCACTAACACAGCATTTGGAAAGACAGACTCGTGATCTACCACGCTTTTATGGTCTGGCTTAAGCTATTGGGATCTTCACCATGTATCTTCACAGAGGATGAACACCAAGTATTGCTATTGGCCTCCCCTTACATACACAGCACAGCTTAGTTATCATTGATTCTCACAGACACCCTTTGAGATGAAGGATTGTTTCATATGAGCATAGGTGTGATCACACCTCTCTACTACTTTTAGGAAATTAATTATCTTGTCTTAAGTCTCTCTTTTACTTCTAGCTGCTGTCAGGCCAGAATATATGGCTCTCACTCACTCCTCAGTACATCAAAGACACAGCTAAGGTATCTTTTTGCTAATACCTCCAGTTTACCTAACCTATGGTTTTGCACCACATTCAGAGGGTGTCCCTTGCCCACTACAATGTTGTAATACAAAAGACCAGCAGATTTCCTCTGCTCCTCCAAAGAGCCTATCCCTGAACAACTTTGGGCCACGACAGAGAAGTAAATTCTGAAGAAAAGAGTTCTCTGACCCTGCAATTTAACAACTCATGAAGATCATCATGGGACCCAATCATAATTCCCCCACACTGACAAGTGATTTTTTAGACAGCCTACACTGTCTCAGCCACAAACCATTTGTGAGGGATATGCTGCAAATTACCATGTGTAGGATGCCACTTAATGTCATTAACACATGGCTTAGCTAAGAAGGGATCTTGTTCACTACTTCAACAGCAGATTATCAGGTAGGTAAGTCCTCAGTTGCGCCACCACATCAAATCCTGCTAGCTGGAACTGTCTAGTAACTTTTCTAAACATTAAGGGCTAAAACGAAATGCAAATTTTGATGAAGGAAAAATGGGTGCTCCTCTGAAATTATGCCTACAAGGCAAATCTGATTAAACCTAAACTACCAATAAGAATCTTGAAATAATTGATTTTGCATCCGTACAGGAATATTTACAGTAATAGCATGTTACTGAAATATGAAAACAAATACAGAACTGAAAAGGAAGAACACCCCTCAACTTTTTAGTCTACTTTTCTAAGGAAGTTGGCACAAAGCCACATAAAATAGAAGTTATGTTCTCACAGCATTGTGTATCGTCTTTAGGAGGACAGTTTTGGTCACTTGGCTCAGGTTCTAGATCATAAATCCAGAATTAACAAAACATATTAAAAATTCCACATAATATCAAAAATATCGTAGCTTTATCCAGTCAAATATATAATAACACATTTTCCAGAAGAGATAGTATGTAAAACTATAAATTTGACTCTCTCTTTTTATGTCCACCAGATGAAGAAATCTCATTAGACTCACAGTCCCTCAGCTGATTCTCACACTGGTCAAAAAGACACATTTTAAAGCAGGATTTGAAGTAGATAGAAATACAAAACAAGAAAACCTGAAAAGGTATAATTACTAAGGTGGGTTTGGTTTTTTTTGTTTGTTTGTTTGACTTTCAGACATGCAATAAATACTGTTGCATCTTTCAAAAACCCAGTCGTGCATATGTGCCTGCTCTTAGTGACATAAAAAATTCAGAGAAGATAATGCTTAATTATTTCTCACAGAATAGTAACTAGAAAATATCCTGAACTATATGGACACCCAAAGGTCAAAACTCACGGAAACTGAGTTGAATCCAAAGTGCAAGGTCACTGATGTGCAGAAGGCAGTTTCGTTAATATTAGCACAACACTCCAATTAGCACTGCTGAGAAGCAGCATTTAACCCGAGCAGAACTCACATCTGACAAGGCACTGATTATTCCAAGTTAGCTCAATTATTTTCACCTGGCAGAACACAGTGCACATAGATGTTCCAAGAGTACTGCAGAAAAATCATCTCTCACGGAGGACCATAACAGCAGTATTTTTACTACCTACCTTTGAGAAAGTCAGGTGCCACTTCCTATAACCATGTTCTAAGCAGGTATTGTAAATTACTCTTTTCCTTAGTCCTGATGTTTAAGAGACAATCAAGTCAACAGATACCCAGAATGAATTCATATATAGGAAAAATGCCATTTGCAAGCACTTTCCTGAACCAAGGGACTCATTTGTGATGAAAACTGATCTATTCTGATATACAGAAACTGTAAGAATGAAATTCAGCCAGCTGTTGCTCCTTCTGGAGACCTTGCTGTGGTTTGGAGAATTCTAGGACTAAATTGATATTTTGCCACTGCTTTAGGACAGTATTCACAATTGATCCCAGAGGGATCAGGCAAATGGTGCTTTCAGGAGTATGGGCTCAAAGCCAAGTACTAATCTTTACTTAACAGTGTTCACTTCTGCTTTATGCACAAGTTGCTCTGCATATACAAAATCGGACTTTTTGAGTCACTTGACCTATCTGCTGTGAAGGACCCAGGTCTGTGAAATCAGAACTGGAGTGGATTTCTCATCAGTTTTACGGTATTTCTGGAGAACCAGGAGCAAGGAGCTAGAAATGGGACTTTTTTTTCTCTTTGTTGTTATTAACTATTCAATAATAAAATTATGTGCTTTTCCCTCATTCTTTTTTTTTCCCCCAAAACTTTACTTCTTTCATTCTGAAGAAAGCCACAGCTCCCGATACTGCCAGATTTTTGTCAGACTCCTACCTTCACACTGGCCACGTTCCCTCAACTCAGATATTTAAAACAAGATATTTAGCCTCAGTCAATTTCTAATTTCAAAAGATATTTGTCGTTTGCTTTCAGAAACTTTCTAACCAGCTTTAAACAGTGTGCATGTCAATACAGTGAGCTTCTCAGAAATTGTACTTCAGCATGATCTCAGGTGCTAAATAATAAAATTACAGAATTAAATAATACACTAAAGCCAGGAAGAAGCATTAACATGAAAGGTAAAGAAGAAATGTGTTTGCAAGTCATATTTGGAAAGAAATTTCACCAGGAAATTGAATTAATGAAGCATTACACATAAAATAGGTAGACTGAAGCAGACACATCGCTCTGAACAGAAACACAGAAAAGCACAAAACAAAAGTAGAGGACAAAAGTTTCTTAAGACAAACTCAAAGAATCCTACTGTGCAGAGGTACTATTTTCAGGATAACTGTTTACACATTTGTGCTCCACAGGAGAGGGCTGCCAACTACATTTTATGTGTACTGGAACAGAAAGTCTTGAACTCTTGCAGGAAATGCTGCCAGGCCACCAGCTCCTTCCCACTTCCCCAGCTCCCAAGAGAGTAGTAGGTAAGTGATTTCAGGCCACCTCCCTGAGAGACAGCCACTTGATGGGCACTGACTGGGTAGCAGACTGCTGCTTCTCCAGATGGAGACAGGACAGAGCTCACTGATCTGAATTCAGCACATGGAACCACTTCTCACCAATTTTCTTTCAAACAGCTCACAGATCCAGTCCATAGAGGTGTGCTATCAAATTGCAGTGAGGCAAGCCACTTTTCCTAAAGCAAAAAGGCAACATACTAAAACAAAAACCAGAGAGTCTTAACTAAGAATTTGAAACAGAAGTACCAAACTGAATTTGGAAATCATCTTGTTCAGATATTTTTTTTCAATATCATTTAACTGAAAAAATGAAGTTAAAGGTAACTTGTACAAGAAAGTAACAGAAATCTAAGAACTAAATATCATCTAAATAAATTACATAACTTAGTCAAATTAGGAGATAAACATAGCTGAGTCAAAAACCTCTTTCAGAAATGTATCTAGAAACACAAACTTTTGCAAATTATGAAGTTGATGCATAGTAAGACTGAAATTACATCATATGTTTTATAGAGTGTATCACACAATAGTCTACATCTCACACATCTGCCCCATCTTGCAAATAAAATTCTGCTAGATTTATGTGCTAAGATACTGAGTGGAATCATAGAAGGGAAACAGAAGGTAAACCAACCCCTTTTAGTGTTGTGCCATGCCTTTCTACAGTGCTCTAAGACATAGAAATATAAGGGAGTCCAGGTCTTTCTAACCAGAACTATGCATTTTTGGGCAGGGATATTTAGCAAGAATGTTTCCATGTCGATAATACTTTCTCCAAGGTAAGTTTCTCAGATGCTGTATAAACTCCAGCCTCCTTGGTGGCCAGAACGAGAGACTGTCACACCCGCCAGAAGTTTACCATTGGGTATACATGCTCCCCCATCTCCTCCCCCTGAAATACGAGCCTCGGCATCACTGCTAAAGCACTAGAAAAGCAGAGCCAGGCATGAGTTTGGGCATCACTTGATCTGGTGGTGGGTTGTTTTGGGTTTTTTTTTTTTTGATGGCGGGTGGGGGGAGGAGAGGAGGAGGGCACAGGGACCGAAACAAAAAAAAGCCTGCTCAGAGTGAAATTCTGAAGCTTGTTTGAATACAGTAATATGGTAAACAGTTCAAAGTGGTAAGATAATATTGGATGGTCCTAGGGTGAAATGAGATAGCCATTATCCCTCTTCCTGCAAAAGGAAACTTCACACATCTGAGAAGAAAAAGAACAAACAAGGTAGGCAAAAAGATGTTTACATTAGCTGCAAAGGCTCTAAATAAGAGCTGCAGTGTCTTTTAATACTTAGTGTTTATTTCTATGGGTGGTTAAAACTTCTATCTTTTAAGGGAAAATGTAAGTAAGCACCAAGTATGGCTTCCTGATCTATTTGTATTTTCCAAGAAAAACAAAGAATGCTTGCTTTGGAAGAACATCTAAGAATTAACATTTTCTGAAATAAGTCCCTTGACAAGTAGAATGCTAATAACATTATTACAATCAGTGTAGGTGAAACATAACTGCAAGCCCAGTCCCTTCATATGCAACGTGCACAGCGTAAGAAACCGCAAATGATTAATGTGTCTACATTCCGACTTAAACTCACAGTTTCTACTAATACTGTAATACTTCTGACCTAACTTCATTTTCATGTGTCTCTACAGCATCATAACAGCCAAAAATGGTTAGATGCATTATCATATCTGCACCTGATTTCACATTCACCCTTACAGAATGGCAGAGATGCATGCATTTAAATTCATGCTGGATTATCACACACATCTCTTACTGCTGATAATTCTTAATAATGACATAATTAGTTCTGGCAGTATACATAAATATTCTATTAATTCTGGCGTCATTTGGATGTTAAAAATATAAAGTAAGTATAGAAAACAATTTGTGAAGTAATTAAAAGAAAACAATTTGACCCGGATGGCAAAAAAAAATTGGATTTCTCACTTTCTGGGGGGAAAAAAAGTAATTGTTCCCATTTTTGGCTGTGGTATGTCAGAATTAAAAATTGTGTCTGTCCCAGCTGTCTAAAGGAATGTATCCACACACTGCAGTCCAAATTTATATTATTGTAGTCTAAATAACATTTTTTCTTTTTTTCCTCTTCCCTTCTCCCTAAGATTCTAACAATCATTTGCCTTTAATCATTCGGGCCATTTTTTCCTAGACATTATCTACTGCAGTGACATTGCCACCATAATTCTGAAACTGTGGGTTTGAACTGAGAATGTGTATTAATTTACTTTAAATACAATAATATTTATATAATAAATATATATAATAACAGTATAATAATAACACAGTTAAATACAATAATAACAATAAAAATACTACTACTACTAATACTAATAATAACAATAAAAACGATTTAGAGTACATGCCCATCAAGGGACAATGTTTTTCAGCTTTGAAGGCAAGATGAATTAGTCTATGTGGTTTTCAGCAAATGCCTGTCCTAAGTAACACTGGACTCTTAGGTGCTCCAAACCCCACAATATTTAGCCACCCTGCAGCGTCCCTACCTCACCAGAGCACAAGAGAGCTGCAGTGTTTCACTCACGGGGTTGTTTATTGCCAAATCATAGCCCTGCAATGAGTGGTATTTGTTGAGACATCCAGTTAATGTCTTTAAAACGCATAAACTTTGGAATACAGTCCTGCCTTTGAACACTTTTTAAGCAGACTCCATGTGTAACTCCTGTGATCTGAAAAGCACTGGCTTTCTCCAAGAAGGGGCAGGGCTGATCCCCAAGCTACAGAGATCACCTGCCGGTGTGCACACAGGATAGGGAACAGGCATGCTGCCAGCCCTGTCAATTCTAGGGGTTGTCAGGAACCAAAAATCAGCAGCCAAAAATCTGAACTAGGGTCTGGCTGAAATAACCCAAGCTAAAATTATAATTAAGAAGCCCTCTTAATGGGAAAATATCATTCCGATACAGGTGGGAGGGGGGTGACAGGGTGTCACGCGATGTGACCATGCAGTGTGGTCATGCGGTGGAAGGAACCGGAGAGGGGCTGCCTGCCGAGCCCCTCAACACCCCTGCTGCAACACTTGTGCTGACACTGGGAAAGCGGGATAAAAATCGGCTCTCTGTGAACATCTAGTCTCCACTCATCATCACAGGAGACAAGACACACCTGCCCAAACATGCCTGCAACTGCTCCTCCCACTTGCATACCCAAACCCACTCTTTTTTCTCCCCACCAATCTTTGAAAAAAGTGCAAAAAAAAGGAAACAATATGACCTGCAGAAATTAAGAGGACTGCCATCTGTAGTCAGCCTTTAAAAACATCTAAATATCCTATAGCCTTGCAGACACTGCACTGTCCCAGGGAGGAAATACCTTTCAGGCAGAGGAAGGAACCAAGCCCAAGTTACAGAATTATTTTATAAAAATATGACAATTACTTAATCTGCGGTAGTTTTCTTAACACATCCTTCCTTTTCTGTTGCTTTTTTTGTAACCAAAAAGACAGTTATTCACATTAGCTTTATAAAAGCTCTTCTAAAATACCAGTGACTTCCTTAAAGAGACAAGGGCTTCGTTGTGGATGGGGGAGAGGAAAAGGGTCAATCTCATGGCACACAGCAGGCTCACCTTCTTCATGGTTTAATGTTAGGATAACCAACGCGCATTTAAAATACAGTCCACATCTGTGGTTTGTTTTCTGATCCAGTCTATCATAAAATATTCCTCATACTTACATGAATGACCATAAAGCCCTTTTATTACAAATAAAGGAAAAGAGTTATTTAGTCACAAGTTACCCTTTACCTGTTCTTAGACACGCTAAGTTAAAATAACAATGAGAGCGGCCAACTTAACTACTAACATGAATTTTTTTCCTTCAAATTAAAAGCAAAATCAGCAAGGAACTAAACAGTTAAAAGTTTTGTTAATGAAAGGTTAAGGTTGCCAGCCACAGTGTTGACTGTTTCAAATACCTCATTTAGTGGTAAGAGAAAAATATATCCAGAACATAAAGTTTACGACCGGAAAGCCATTTAACACTACCTTTCTTGAGTAATACTCTCATAATGACCACCTACAGTCATCCATTTAGATCACTCTTTTGATGCTTCAGGACCTTTGTCAGAGAAATATATTTGTCACCAAGAAGATTTGCAGAGAAAATCTACATTTAATTTCTATTAGTCATGTAAATACACCCATTTGGTGTAACAAAATGATAATTTGGGACCTAAAGGTAATAAAAATTTTCAGCTGCTTATGTCACAGAAGAAAATTAGTCTTTTACTTTATAGCTGCTGGAATTTCTGAATTACATGGGCATAGCCTATGGAATTTACTAGGGAAAAAAATCCAATCCCTTTCCCCCAAAAAATCCCAAATCCACACTTTGAACAGAAGAGAGAATTGGCATGAAAAGTCAAGGACTCTAGCCCATCTGAGTGAGAGGGGAAATTCAGGTGGGCTGAAAAAAAGCAGGGCTCAGAAGCTCAGAAACATGCAAGAACGAACCCCCTGACTAGACGCTGCCACCTGAGATAAAACAGAGGAGCTATTAAAAGCGTGTCCTCTGCACAGGTGTCACTTCCTTCCTGTGTATTTTAACTGGGAAGACAAGTGATGCAATTCACTCTGTCACACTGTTTATAATGCTTCCTCCTTTAGTAATCAGCTCATATGTGGGAGTGGGAATCAGCTTCTCTTACAGAGAGGACCTGGAAAATGCCATCTACCCCTTAGCTCTTTATTTTCTCCCTTTGTGAATTACTAAGTACTTGCCTCTCTTACATGAATGTTACTAAGGCTTTGATGTCTTCAACATTAACAACTGCAGCTGGCTTCAGCATTTTCTGATATCTATAATAATACTTTACATAATTAGAAAGTAGTAACTACAGTTTAACAGCATGAAAGCATCAGGATTAGTCACCAACAAATAAAAAGATTGATCTGTTTTCTTTCTGAGTTCAGATAACACAAGCAATGCTTAACTGGTTCATTACATGGAAGCGCATAATAAAGCTGTAAAACCAAATGAATTGCCAATACAGACTAATCATTCCACATTTACCCAAGATGATGGCATCCAAACAAGGCTACAGCATTGCAAAGCAGATTCCTCAATTAATGTTAAGTTCTTTATGTCATGTTATAAGAAGGTATCTTTATTTTATACTTAAGTCCAGAATAAGATGAGCAATGTGAAACAATGCAGTCATGAATAGGCCATGTAAGGACCAAAATGAGGTACCAAGTTTAATGTTATTATTTCAGGATCCAATCTAAAAAGGGGAAAAGACAGTGACCAAGAAAAGGTCAATGAATATGCTGTTTTTCATGGTTCTTGGGATTTATATGATGGCAAAAAAGAGGATGATTTGTGACTGTACTTCTCCTCATGAGGAGTTTAGCTTAATCTTTCTTTTTCACTTTAAATGTTCTCAAGACATATATTAAGACAAGTTTAATGTGATAAGACAAATGGTAGTGATGTGCTGAGTTAGCTTTTATGTACTTCAGCATTGACCTGCAGTATCTCTGACACAAACCAACTGAAGCAGATAACGGCACTTATTCTAAATTATGCTTTGTTATGGGACAGAAATTCAAGAAAAAAACGGACTAGATCTGCCAAAATTATTTTAATTCTACCTTGCAATGGATTTGAAAGTAGATTTTAAAGACAGGAGATTCAGTTCCTGAATATACTCTGTCAGCAAAACTTCCGAAGGACAACAAAAAGGACAATGACAAGGTTATTAGAATTTCAAATACAAATAAGAACTGTATAGTTCATACATAAGCAAGAATATCTGGTTTAGAATATCTTGTGAATTGATGACAGGCACTCAGAAAGGGAAAAGAGTTTTATAAAAGCAATTTAATTTCATTTATTGATTAATCACAGTACCTTGGAACAAATCTACTGAAAATAATCTAGCAGAAATCCATACTGAAATGAGAGGGAAAAATAAAGGAAAGGCATTGTAGTGGTTTGAATTAGAGATGTATGAAAGAACTAAATTCAAACCTGAAGAAGGAATATGAAGAAATGCATGGAAAGATACACTGATACTCAGACATCAAAAACCCTGGAAAGATAGATAAAAGCCAGCACATGGAATGGAATATTTTAAGCTCAAGAAACACTCAGAGGTGCTTCATAGAAATAGCAAATGAAAGATTATGTTACACAGCAGGCTTATTTCTCAGAACACACTTTAGAAAAGGTATGTGACTATCTGGTTATATGTATAAAAACACGTCTCTTTTTATTAGAAATGTCATGCAAGAATCCATGCTGCACAAAAAATATATTCTTCCATTCCTCCACAAAATTCAGATATGAACTTCAACTAGTTAAGAACGAAACAGATAAAGATAAGTTGGTGTATTTATGAGTTAATAAAATATACTGGGAAAAATATCTGGTATGATTTGTTCCTAAAAATCTTGGAAATGCTATAAAAAGAATACATTAAAACGATAAAATATTTATTACCATCTTTCCCTCATGCAGATGTGAAAGAGAACTTTTCTGTCTAATTTTAATAGTAAAACTAGTTCTACTGAAAAGGATCAAATATAATCAAGTATTTTATTTATAATTGAAAAAAATCTTTCCAGTGATGGGCTACTTCCCCAGGAAGTATATATGTATTGTAAATACATAGAAAAACCTGTGACTGTCAAGGCTGTCATGACCCAGGATTCTATACAATGCAGGAGAAAAGTAAAACAACTTTAATAAAAAATCAGCACTTTAACAAGCAGTAACAGACAAATGGCAGAAGTTACCAATATACAGTTCAAAGCTAGGCAATATTTATTTAATATGTATTTTCTAGTATGGTAATATGTAAGTAGAATATGTAAGCAGCAGCTACAGCACTTTTCATCAGTAAATTCAAATTACTTTCTTAAAAACAAAAATTTACAAGATATGTCTAAGAAGTATTCTATCACTTGAACTGCCATTTGGAACTCAGAAACACTTCAGAAGACTGAAAGAAAGCTATGTTACAAATATTTAGCAGGATTAATTAGCAAACAAAAAAACTACAGGTATTATGAATTGGTCAGACAACAGAAACAGTGCTAATTCAGCAAAAGCAGTAATGGAACTTTACATAAGTAATGGTTACTCAATATGAGTTTTTGGAACATTACTTTCGTAAAATTTATATTTAAAAGATTATAGACTTGGTTAAGTTTATTACCACAGAAACTTTGGTTTTATTAAGATCTGGTACAACATAGTATCTCAGGTTAAGAAACTAATACAATATAAACATTACAACTTTCACTGAATTGCTTAAGAAATTGAATTCAGAAAATACCCTGCAATTAGTCCAAGGAGGTATTCATTCTTTTGTTCCTTCTTTTCCAACTTGCTCAGTCAATTTAAGACCTTTCAAGCCAGGGTCTTACCACTTGCTTAAAAACTAGAGGAAAAAAATTAGGTGTTATAAAGTGGATAGTTCTTGATGACATAGTTTTTCATTTCAAAAGCATTCATCTCTTGAAATTGTTTTTAAGCACCTATCTTCGATTAAAACCTTTACATTTTTACCATGGTCTCCATAACTTATATCCATGTTGCAGATAAGAACCCCTCTAGGATTTGTGACCTCCCAATAACATTGTGATAATCAACTCATTAAAGACTGGAAGTGGACCAGTGGCTACTGTAACACTTTAGATTAATCAACTTTTGTTCTCATACTAAAGGAAGTGAATGTTTCCTTTTCTAAATACAAATATTGTGGGTATGCAATACTGGCCAACTTACTGTGGCAGCCTTAATGCAATCTAATATAAAAGCCAGGCATTCCTTCACTCTTAAGAACATCTAACCAACCTCGCTAAAACAGAAAATTGAAAATATTAACAATATTTTCAAATGATTTGTTGGATTCTGAATGATAAAATTGTATAGGTATATGTAACACCAAGTGATGGAAAAACATACTCTATACCAGAATACACCTGTGTCTCCACAAAATGCTAACAAGCTAATATAAAAGCATCTAAAAAATTCTGGAAAACTATGAAAAAAACTGCAAAACCCTGCCATATAATCAGAAATAATGCCACATGTACGACATTTAACTGTAATTACAATTCAGACATCTCTTAGTTCAAGGAAACACGGACACTAAGAATCTGTCACTCTCCCAGCTTAAGAAGCATTACTTCAGTACCTTATACTACACTTAACTCAGCCTGATGTAATTTTCCAGTAATTCCAGAAGGCCTGGCATTTACAAAATAGAGGTCATGTTGAATACCTTGCTCATTTATTGTAACTTAACCTTACTATGCCAGAGATACCTATAAAAGAGAGCTCAGAATTAGTTGTCTTCATCTCTAAAGAAATTCAAAAATTTACAACTTCCCAATCTGAGCTGCTGAGATATAGCTATTGTTAATTCAGTGCATTTATTACTTATGCCTTCTTCAAAAGAGCTGTTAACAAAGCTAGAATCTCTTTTTTTTTCTGGACTGGGAGAAAATAAATGGTGGTTTAAAAAAAAAAGTATGGGCTGATCACAACTGACAAAGTGCAGAGCTCTGAAAGTAAGACATCTGGTTCCTGAGACTGACCCACTCATCGAGATTAAAAATCAAGAGAATATTATGAAAAATCTAGTCCCTGATTCAATAAAGTACTCAACTATGTCTAGCTTTACATATTCAAGTTATCCTACTAAAACTAATGAAATTACTTCCTTAAAAAATGATCTCTATGCTCACAGACAACGGTGGAGGAGAGAGTGAAAGTAACTTCACGGGGAAAAAGTAAGGCAAAGCACTTCACATGTCAGGCTGCACCTAGCATTGTGCAGAAATTCCACAAGCCCCGTTTCAGAAAAGGCGAGGATTTGGCTTTGTTTTCAGACAGGCAGCAAACCCCATCCACGCAACGATCACTTCCAGTATCACCCTAACACGTGTTCCAAGCAGCCTTGCTGAGGGATAAACAGCAGCACAGGTTTGAAAAGGAACATCTGGAGAAAGGAGCTGTTAAGCAGCTCCATGAATCCTTCCCTTGGGAAGGTCAAAGAGTTGCAGACACTAATTTTCTGTATTTTTCAGGACACATGAAAACCAAGATTTACTTACAATGGATACTTCTAGCACAGCTTTTTCTCCTTAGTGACAACAAAACATACACGTGAACAACTCAAAGAAGAATTAAGGTATTACCAATTGCTAAGGGGAAATTAAATTCACTGAAGAAACCTGTTAAAAGCAGCTTACTGGGAAAATAAAAAAGAAAGAAAATTGGCCATACTTTCATTGTAATTTACTAATGGTTGCAGAATAAATTGTTACTATTTCTGTTTCTAATGTGGTAACATTCTGCAGGTTGAAAAAAAATTACAACAGAAATATTTAAATAATCTGGATTCTTTCATTGAAATCATAAATATTCCTTGATATTCCAGATGATTTTTTTTCATTTCCGTTTGTTAAACTAACTGAAAATTAAGTTCAAAAGTAGCTACTGCTGAAAATTAATTTTCAATTTAATTAAAGATCAAGCTACATTTTCTTATGGAAAATGCAATTCAAGGAAGTTGAATTGATTCTCAAGAAACTATAATTAAACATTTTGTTGAACTATAAGAAACTTCTGTGGTCAGAGAAGGGTGTGTCTTGAATGAGGCAAGGCTGACACTAATTTTCACTTTTTCATCTATACTTTTCAGCAAAAGTTGAACTGGAACATTTAGCCATGAACTATTTCAGTGGCAATAATTAAACAGCTCTCTAGAGCATGAAGGCAGGAAAACCAACAACAAAAGGAAAAAAGAAATACTCCTTAAGGCAAACAGGGAGTTGTCTTAAACTATTTTTGACAGCTGAAATGAAATTATCTAAAATGACTCATCAAACTCATGTCAAGCAAGGCCATCACTTTCAAGTCCCTTAATCTACAAAGAGAAACTTCAGTAACTCAAATATTGCTATTTTCCTGATTTTGTCCATTTCAATATAATTCGCAGCAAACAGATAATATAGGCATAAGGAAATACCTCCTCTTTGGTTATTAAGTTTGTTCAGCTGTTGCCAACTGTCTTCTATTGCTACAAAGTAAAGTTATAATAGTTGTTGAAGCAATATAAATTAATTATCTCCCAGATTCCAGCTCTAGAATGTTCCATTTTTAAACACTGTTTGTTTTATAAACTCATTTTAAAAGATTGGGAAAAAAAAAACCTTTTTGGCAATCAAACTTGCTAACTTGGATACTTGAAAGCTTAGGAGCCCCTAAGTACCTAGCTCCTATGGAGCCCAAGTAGTAGTCCCAAGTTAATTGGTGAAATTTCTAATTTTCTTCTGTTTAACACCTGTGCTCCCTTTCTTCCCCAAATAGGCATGCACATCTTCTGCCTGCTCCTAAACTTCTTGTAACAAAATATATAATGCATTTTTTTCCTCCTTCCACAGTTCATCTTTAAAAAAAAAAAACAACAACTTTTCTTAAGGGTTATCATTAATAAGAGAAAAAAAAAATCACCAAAAGGACTGAAATGAAAGTACTGAATAGAAATAAGCAGCAACTATGCTTTGCCAGCCCCCTTGTTGATAGCTATTAAAACGACACAAATGTTTTCCATCAGTCAAGATAAATGAGGGAACAGATTCATTGAAAGGAGCTAAAAAAGTCCTAAGTATATTCCTCCTTTGGAATGTAGAATAAGTGACGATTCAGAGGTTGGGTTTTTTTTCCACAATTGATATTAAATGTCATAAAAAAATTTTAAGTGACAGAACTTGCCACTCTGATCATCAGTATGTGCTATCTCATTTAGTAGTAAAAGACTGAGTCAATAAACTTACTAGCACTGTCTACCCTAATCATATATTAACCAACGCTCTTGAAGTTATATACTGTGATGGATATATACTGCAAAGGATTACGTGCAATAAAATGGGAGCAGGAGACTTTGAAAAAAAAGGAATTTGAAAGATGATCTTCCTGACTCACACCTTGGTCTGCTGTTTTTTAAGAGAATCAGTTCAAATCTTCTATTTCCTTGAATGTATTAATGAAAACAAATTTACATTTTTCTCTGCTGAAAACTTGTTTACTATTGCAGCTTTAATGTCATCCAAACATCATGGAAATAAGTGTATTCATGCATACAGTCACTACAGCTTTTGCTCTTCAAATTATATATCAAAATTCCCAGTTACTATGTGCTGAGAGATCTGCACATGCTGCTCCTCACTACTCCCACAATCTGGGAGTCAAAAATGATCAGGTTAATACTGAAATTAACCTGCTGCTTTCACATTTTTCCACCTTTTTGCACAAAGAGCTTCCTTTTTCTTTCAATAATTTTTTTGTCTAAACAAGTACAACATTTCAAAAACATCACTCGCATATAGTTTTCTGATTCAAAGGAGAGATTCTTGTGTCATAATCCCCTATATCAAAAGCAACTCCTCAGAGTTTACCTAAACTCCAAAAGTTTCTTGTGCTTCATGCAATCATACTGATAATACCAGCCTGATTGACTTCTTTCACCTACAAATTCAAGGGACAACTTCATTTTTGTTTTCACTTTTTAAAAATGGATTTGGTTCTGAATTTGTCTTTTTTTAAATTTATGTTTCATATCTTAATCTGACAATAATAAACTTAGGTACATGATGTTAAATGGTCAATGAGTATTTGTGAGTTGAAGAATAGAGAACTACACATTTCCAGAGAAAAAAGTTAAATCAGAAGAGGCTTCCAGGGACTGTCTAATCCAACCCTGCTGCTCAAGCAAGGTCACCTAAGGCAGGTGGTCCAAGTTCATGCCCAGCAAGGTTTTGAATACATCCAAGGATGAAGCTCCACAGCTTCGCTGGGCAACCTGTACCAGTGTTTGCTCATCCTCACAGCATTAAGATGTTTCTTGATGTTCAGACAGGAAGTCCCATGGTTTGTGCTCATTGCCTCTCAGCCTGTCACAGGGCACCATGGAAAAGTCTGTCCTCCTCCTCTTCAGTCCCTCCCTTCAGGTATTTCTTTACATTGATGAGCTCCCCCTGAGCCTTTTCCTCTCCAGGCTGAAGTCCCAGCTCTCTCAGCCTCTCCTAATCAGAGAAGATGCTTCAGTTCCCTAATCATATTTGAGGCCTTGTGCAGGACTTGCTTTACCACGTCCACATCTCTCTCCTACAGAGATTCCCAGAACTGAACCCAGCACTGCTGACGTGGTCTCACCAGTGCCAAATAGAGGGGAAGGACCACCTCCCTAACTTTCAGGCAACACTTCTCCTAACACAGCTCAGAAGGCCATTTCCTCATATTTGTTTCAGTTCAAACTGCAACTGAAGGTCTCCTGGTTCCTTGAGGCAACCCTAAGGGCACAAAATTTTTCAGATAAAACAAGTAAAAATAGTAACACTTTGTCTCTATACGGAACTATGCAGGCCTTGGTGCCTGACCTACCCAAGTATCTTTTGGCTAATCATTACCTCCTGCACTTGAATTAAACATGGTGCAATTATACCCTTCGGAAAATTATAGGCCAGTGTGAAAATTTCTAATACTCCAGGATAATTGGAACTGTCTCCTGTGTATAAGCTGTATGTAAATGGAGGAAGGGAGGAGTAATGAGAAAATGCGACTCTCCAGCCTGGTGGCAAGATTAGTCTCTTGGGAAATGAGACATCTGGTTCCAATCCCTGCTCCCCTGAGTGCTTAATTTTGTATACAGAGCAGCACAACAAACCTTGTTTCTGAGTTATTTCTAGTCTGGTTATCAGAGCACTTTCTTCAGAGAGGGAAGCTGCATGTTCAAGTGTCCTTAGGCAAAAATAGTGAGTTGAATCTGAGTTAATTACACATAACATGACCACTCTCATTACCAGGCTAATAGTTTAGTTCATTATAAAAAAAGCAGTACCCAGCCACTGTCCTTTCCCTGTTTCACCACTTCTATAATATAAATTATGTATGTAATTGTTAACTAAGTAAATAAAACACACAACAAAAACAAACAAAACCCAAAAACAAAACCAAAAAAATCAAACAAAAAATAGAAAAAAAATACCTAACCCTAATTATTCTGCCTCAGATGAATATCATATTTGACACCATTTTTCTAGTAGTGATTTTGAAATTTGACTTCTTCCACACTGGGTGAGTCTGGTTTATTAATAAAAAAGAATGTCATTATATAGTTTTAGCATTTAACTATTCATAATATTGAATCACCAGTACACTTCTTAGAAAGTGTACTTAGGATGAAGAGAAGGGATCTGTCCCTCCTGAACACCACCCTGCTCCCCACCAGCCCATGTGCCTGATACACACCTTACCCTGCAGCCCCTCTCCATCCCTCCTGCAGACTTGGATTAAGGCCAATTGAGTCTGTTGTTGTTGCAAGGTCAGACTAGGACCCAGATACCAAAGCCTATCTGACAGCTGTTTACACAGGTCATAGCAATGAACAGGAGCTTTCCTCCAAGCAACCTGCAATTTCCTTTACGTAAATTTAAAGAAAAAAGAATGCCTAGAGGAAATAGGGTGTGTTATTGTATCAGATCAAATATTTAGGGTAAATGCTTGAGCCTAATATTACATGAAGTATGAGATAAAAATAATACACCAAGGCACTTGATATCATTAAAAAAAAAAAAAGGCAATATGAACTGACCAAATAGGTCAGCAGAAACAATTTTGAAAAGACTGTTATATAGAACACAGCATCATCTTTCAGAATTACATGATTATGTATTTTATGGAGAAAAATTGTTTCCAGTCAAGTCTGATTCCTTCAGCTTTAAAAACCAGCCCAATGAAAACCCACTTTCCTTTGGTCAATAAGAAATGAGTATTTAGAGAAAATCTCTTTCCCAAGAAACATTCAATCATATTTTAAAAGTGGCCTAAGAAATTCTGGCAGCCAAATTCCATTAAAATTTACAGTCATTTGCCACTTAACTCTGATGCATCCCATCTGTAACTGCAGGAATGGAAGCAGCTCCATGGCTTCAAGGGTGGTGAGAAGCAGGATGCCAGCAGCACAGCCACCCACAGTTCCTCTCAGCACTTTGTGGATGATTGCACCCACATGCACAATCTTCCTGATAACTGTTTCACATGATCAGTTGAGGAGTAATGGGAAAGGTGACTTCTTAAGAACAATAAAAGAAATGAAAATATCTAGGTGAACTGTCTAGCCTAATGTTGACAGTGGTGATTCACAAAGCCTCTAGATACCAAGAAAGTTTCTTAGGAATCCAGACATACATTGATAGATAAAACACGTATTTTGACTAACAGAGTCCTCTAAAGATTTTTGAAGTATGTTCACTTTTAACGTACACATTTTCCAACTGAATGCATTATTGTACACATCATAATGCAAACATTAATGTGTGGTATCACTTAAATTAAATACTTGCATATTCTTGTGCAACAGCAAGAGGCAATGCTATAAAACCTGACTCTTTCTTAACAATAAAGGTGTGAAATTAATTGTGATTTAGATATGAAAGGAACTACAGCAATGGCAAAAAACCATGGTCTCTGTGCCCATGCATCTTAGAGATTTCAACAGCTCTCCAGTGACTTTTTCTTGTTCCCTACACAGGGCTAGCCTCTGTTTCCTTGCTTTTCTTTTCTAACAATACCAGGCCTTTCTCACCTGAGGGTCTCCATAATAAGTTAGTATACAGAGAGAAGGTGCAAAGCAACATTAATAAGAGCCCTGGACAAAAATAATTTGAAATGAATCCTGAATGTTATGCAACAGGACTACAGAAGAGACAATATAATTTTAAACCACATAAGAACATGATAAAATACAAAGACGAGCTGTAGCTTGTCTCTATTAGACATGTGACTGGAAAACTGCTGCAGATAGATCACAGTAGCAGAAATGAGCAAAATGATGGAAGAATTTACTTTGACAAAAAAATAACACACATGCAGAAAAAATAAACTCAACTCACATAAATGAACAAATATTCTAAATTCTCACAGTGCAAGAAAAAAAAATCATGTGAGTACATATGTTTTACACTGATAACAAAGAGATTAAATGAAGTAATGAAAAATTATGAGCTTTTTTCTTTTAATTGTTCTGAAAAGACAAAATAATAAGCCAAGCAGTAAAAGAAAAAAACTTTATGCATATATATGTCAAAGTAAAGTACATAAAGGGAGTGCTCACCCAAGTGGGAGATTCACATTCAGAAACACTGACAGCAAACTTGACCTTGCACAATGTGTTTTAAGAAAAAGTAGGATGATATTGCCTTACGCTATAAGGAAAAATGTCAGGCTCCTAGTACAAGGTTCACCTTGAGATTTCCACACCTATATTTAGGTGTCTATAGGTCTGTTAAATAAGATGGACATTTAAGAGCCATTTCTGTTTCCTAATCACAGGTACCTAGATTAGGCAAGTGAGATTTCACAGGGCTTTAGGAGACAACCCAGACCACAGGCAGCACTGTGCCTTGCTAGGAGTCCATGGTCAGACCTAAGACAGGCTCAATAACAGAAAGATAGTTTGTCTTTCAAAGTATTCTACTCTTCCATGTTTGTCAGATTCACAACATTTTGTAAGCAACATCTGATAAATGCATAAAGCATTCTGCTTTCAGTTTGGTTTTCTACTGACAGATAAAGCACAGAGAGGTCAGGTAGTAACAATTTATATTCGAATTACAGCTTGCAGTGCTAGACACATTACAGAAATAATTTCAGCTCACCTTTGCCAGAAATGGCAAAATAATAGTATTTTCTAATAAAACTTCAAATCAGCAGCAGCTGCTGTCAGATACCTTGCAATTTCTCATCTAAGTCACCACTGTGTCCAGATCAGATGCTAAAAAGTTTCTTTCTCAATTACACATCATTGCTTACTCCTTATTTGTTGATTGGTTCTTTTTTGGTGGGTTGCTTCACCCATGTTTAATTATATATGAGCCTTTATAAAAACTAGAAAATGTTTCATTTAAAACCACTCCACAGTACTACAACTTTGCTACCATAATCAAAACAGTACCCTACTTCTAAAATGCTTTCAAACAAAGCAGATCCAGTAGGTTAGAAAATATTAGAGCACGTTTCAGTAATTTCTAAGTTTTCCTGTAAATTTGTTTATTTTTATTTCCCAGTATTCTCTGCAAGTTTTTGTTCCATTAAAACATAACGGGAGGATCATTCCAGAAAAAAAAAAACAAAACATGGGATCAGCATTTAAGTATTAAGTAGAGCACAGAGAAAAATAGTTTAAATGATTGCAAGTTTATTCCCCTACTCCACTGCTCCAAGAAAAGAACAAGAGGAAAAAATTAAAATAAGAAAATGAAAAAATGTAAGTAAATAGTTAAAAAAATAAAAGCTAACATTTTCACAGTGATCTGCTCAAGGCCATGAGTAGTAGCTCCCACTGCCCAATTATTTAAAACTGTATCAAGAGTTTTTCCAAACACCAGTACTTAGTTTCCATGTGAACTAGTCCCACCCATCTGCTGTGTTCAACAAGCCTTAAACCAAACCTGAGCACCGGAGGAAATTTTTTGGAAACTGACTGAACAGCTCACAAGACACTGGAACCAATGGCATCACACCACATTGCACAGAACCAAGCTGTAACCAAGAAACTTGTCCAGCCAGGAAGAACACAAAAACCTAAGTGTGGATTGCAGCACATTCAACTGAGCATAGCGCAGATGAGGTTTCTCTTGTGCTCCTATGTATTCTGGAAATAAAAGTATGGATGCTTAGTGCCATAGTGGAAGCCAGGTACGTACCACTGTCTGCAAGTTAAAGAGCTTCTGCAGATAAAACGGCTGCATTACTTACATGCATTTTTAAAACTCTTTCAGATAAATAACTAAAATCCTCTAAATGTTTTAGATAGATAGTTTTTAACTTCAAATTATGTTGAACTTGGTGGTTCATACTGCTTGATGGTATATGCCCTCATGGAGGACACTTTGCCATATGGTGTCCCACACAGGGAGTCAGCTGTTTGCAAAGGAGCATCCTTCTTCTTCCAAAAGCCAAGCTGAAAGGTCCTAATGAATAAAAACTGCATCAAGCTGAGCAACCAAACGCGACAAAGTTTACAAAAAGAATAGGCTACCCTGTGTTTTATCAAACAGCTTTTAGTGGAAAAGGGTAAGAAGAGGTATCTCAAATTAACTGTACCAGCTCTGCCTTTATACGAAGTGAAATTATACTTGACATTTTTTTCAAAGGAACCGGGTTCACAGAAGGAGTTGTAACTATCTCATGTCAGAAGTATGCACCTTAACAAAAATATTATATAAAAAGGCTGGACTGTGATATTTTGCAGCCTTTGTACCTGGAGTGCAGACAACATCTGTCCCTTTATGTAAACAGAATACTTCTTCCCTGCCCTTACCCCCTGATTTATCAGCCCTACAAATTATCCTGAGACTGGAAGTTCAGGCTCAGTGTTTCCTTCACAGCTTATCTATCACCACCAATATTACAGGCCAAGTCATTCACTCAACTGCACCTGTTCAGCTCAACCAAACCTGAAGCATAAATTCACTGATTCTGGAAGAGCAAGTTTGCATAACATACAAGATCAAACAGTCAAAGCTTTATGTGTGATTGTACAATGTCTTTAAATTTATTTAATTTGGTGGCAGCTCATCCGTTATTGCAGGGCAGGAATATAGTTTAAAGGGTTATTCAATACTGTCTGCTAGAACAATGATTTCTAAACACAATATTTAATATTTGCCCATCCTTTAAGTATAGGAACAAGAAGATAACACTGACTTACATCTATTTCCATTCTCTGATGGTAGATTCGATGGTGCCCAAAAGAAAATTTAACGTAAGCACTTCAGGCAAAGAGGTTCAAAAATATTAACATTTCTCAAGTTTGCAGGGAAAAAGTAAATCATACTGTCATGAGATCCCTTAATTTATCGGTATAGCAGAATTGTAAATGCAGCAGGAAAGGAGCTTACTGTAATGTAAATAAAGCCTTGCACGCAGCGCTAACGAGGCAAGTTTATTTAATATATTACACAAAGTCATTGTTACCTTTCAGTTTATAGTTCTATGGTAACAAACTTATAATAAACAGAACCCTTGCGTTAAAATCTAATGCAAAGCAGCAACAGTGATATTTTTCAAACCCTAGAGACCATTTAGTTCTTCACTCTTTGCTTTTTAGTTTTAGATACTAGAATTAGTTCAGTTATTAAAAGCAATAGTTTACTAATAGACAAATTATTTTAAAAAATAGTAATCCAAAGTTTCAGTTTAATTCTTACTCTTGAACACTGAGTAGCTGTAAATTTAGTTAAATTTGACCAACTTTACAGGATGCGGTAACAGAAAAATAGTTTTGTTTCTATCCAAAACCTAGGAAACAATAATGCTCAGTGTATGTTCAGGTATTCTACAGTTAAGCTTGATCTGACACTGTTGTATTTTACACATTAGAAAAATAATGCCTGAAAACCTTACACTGTTAAATTTTCTGACACTTGGAGCACTCAACAGCAGGTAAATTAAATCCTTTATTTAAAGCCCATATGGAGCATCAGCACTAGAAGCACCAAGGTTCCCATGCATTAGACCTCCAAAAATTGTGGGTGCTTACCATTTTATGCTTCACATCCTCATTTCTAGAACTGGAACAATGGAAGAGTCACTGAACAAACCTATCAGCCTACAGCAGCTCAATTTGTAGTAACTTCAAAAAAAAAAACCTAGAAAATAAAACTAGCTAAATTCTCAGATAAGAATGGCAAGAGAATTGATAGTGCTATCTGATGTTAAATTGGCTCCAAGAATTCAGGATATTGGAGCAGCTGGTACAGTAATAACTGCATAATTATTATAGTGAGCGACTCCCTTGGCACCCTGAAATCCTGAATTTTGGCATCTAGGCCTCCACAATTAGCAGATATTTGTGCATAGGTACTCGATATACAACTGAAAGAAGATTTCTTCCTTCCCTCCAAGCAAGAGATATATTATCACAACTCTTTGGAAACACCCTACAGTACAGATTAAATTGATAAAATGGAGAAGGAGGAGGAAAAAAAAAGAAAAGGCCACCGAAGAGAAGGCATAAGGATACACTGCTGCTTGTTCCTCACCTCATAGGGGAGAGGAAACAGGGAAAAGCCACAGCACCCATACCTGCTCTAGCTTTTGGACATGCCCCCTCACCCGCAGGCCTGCTCTTCCCAGATCATCCCCAGGTCCTGCCTGGGGCAGGCGCCGCTAAAGTGGCCGAAGCTGAGTACTACAAAGGCGTACGAAGCTGAGCTGGCTGCCTCTGTGACAGGACAGCCAGGTCACAGCCCACCCCTCTTCACTCGGCTCCACTTCCACACACGGGGCACAGCCATCTCCTGCCACTCCAAGCCAACAGGGCTGGGCTCCTCTGAAGGGCTCCCTGCTGGCCTGTGTACCTGCACAGGCTCTGCAACCATTAATTTAAGAATTTTTTTAAGTAGTATTGCTGTAAGTATGGAAAAGAAAACAGGAAAAAGAAAAAGAGAGGAAAAAAGAGAGGGAGCAAGAAAAAGCACATGGCCAGTGGGATCATAATGTGAGAAGGGAAAAAAAGCTATTCAGCTGTTTTCCATTCAAGTACATTAGGACTCTTCTTGGGATTTATTATTCAGACACACCAGACTTCAGCTCTTAAGCAGAAGAGCTGCAGAGCCCATTTTAAGTTCACTCTGCTGCCTATAAAAGGGAAGTCGTGCCCCATAACCTCTGCTCCAACATGGAGGGAGAATTGCCAGACATAGAATGACTTGAAGACACACAGCAGTGGAAGGAAGGAATACTATCCAGTACAAGGACAATTCAAAACTATTGAGTTTTTTTCTTCCCCACTTCTCCTGGAAGAGCCTGCAGCTCAGAGGACTTTCTCCTGCACTGCTGGGCTTTCTCCTGCACACCACAGAGAAAAGGCCACCAGGTCCAGGCCCTGTTCAGAGCACTGAAATGTCAGTGAAGAAGCAAACAGCACTGTTTTGTGGCTTCAAGCCATCTCATGCTGCTGCTGCATACACACTGCTTGGGGGCTGGGAAGCCTGAGCTGATGGGGTGGGGCTGGAACTGGGCATCCAAAGTGTCAAGCAGCTGCCCTGCCATCTGCTGCCGGGTGTCATGGGCAGGAGAGGAACCACTAACCACCTGCCATGCCCAGCCTGCTTAGTAAACACATCTCGGGTGAGATCACACAGCCCTGTTCTGCTCGTACAGGCACACCACCCAGCCAACTCCCAACAAAGGGGATGGGGCAGCCTTTACAGACAGGCTCAGCCACAAGGGAGTTTTTTCAGGAGCCAGAGTGACTGCTACAGTCCAACAGACCCAGGTGTGAATATAGTGCCCAAACTCTTCAACTTCAGGTACTATTTCCCAATTTGTAGTCCTCAAGACCAAGAACAACCAACACAGTGCCAGGCAGATGCTTCTGTGTTGGTATTTCCCTGCCTCCCACCCTTCCCACTGGACTTGAACAAAGGCCTTTCCCCCTCACCAAGCTGGATGCATCTGGATGTGCCTGAAGGCAGTTCCAGGAGATTGTGACACCACTGATAGCAGCCTGGGGTGGGTGGGGAGAAAGTAGGTTGTCCAAACAGTGGAGAGTAATTCCAGCACTGTCTGGTTGTAGGAGACCAAGTCAACTAATCAAAGCCACAGCAATGTTTTACTAGTAAAGATCATGTTTGCAGTAGAGGTGGGCAAATGGAGAAAAGGACCATCTGCCTCCTGGGTTTCCCCTCACCCCAGACTCTCCCTGCTGCCCAAACATCCAGCAGCCGTTTGCAAGCAGGGTTGAGCCCAAGGACCACACAGATAACTGCAAGCAAGATCAGTGCCTCAGCCTTCTCCTGGGGTTTTCAGAAGGAAATGAAATCTTCCCCCTCCAACATTTACATCTTTTCCCAATCCGTGTTTTAACTGCACAGCAGCATACCTTCCAAATATTATTTCACAAATAGCATAAAAGAGTCAATTATCTTGTTTGTAATTACCTTGTGTTTTTAAACAACTTAATTTCATTCTCAAAAAAAGATATCCACCTTGAAAGCAGTGTATGACTTCTTTTGTGTAGGCGGAACTTACGGTTTGTGCATGCCTGGCTACTGCATGCAGCCCATTCTTTAAAGTCAGACAGGTTTATTTTGGAGTTCTCCATTAATATTTTTTTCCCATTGTGTATTTCTTCATGGAACTCCAAAATTTTAGTCAATGCTCAGACAAAAATAGCAAGTTGTTAGTAACCTCTTTCTCATAAACAGGAAACCAATACGCTTCGCCTAACCTTATAGAGTATTTATGGAACTTGCTGACCAACAACTTAAAGATAGGTGTACCACCAATACTGTCTCTGTTGTACAGTATGTACAGGACAAACTGGTCTGGTTTTTTCTTGAGGAAGCACTTCAGGACACAAATGATCCCTACATTTCACTACAGCTCTCCCCTCTTTGAAGAGGCATTCACTCTCCCCTCTCTCCCTCTTTGAAGGCATTTGCACTGAGCAGTGGAATCAGTGTGGGAGAAAAACAAAGGAAAACTTTACCTCAATCATGAATGTGGGCCTTGGAGTTTTAGAAAACTTATTGAACTTAAGAGTAAAAAGAATTACATAAGTCTCTAAATTATTCTGTGCAACTTTGAACCAGAAAAGTTCACCAGCTGCTACAGAGAGATAAATGTAAATCAGGTGCTGTGGTACAACTTCAGCTTGTTGTGCCCAGTTCAATCAATGCTAGTGCCTGCCTTTACTCCAGAAAGGGTTTGTAAGGAACAACTAGGTTGCCTTCCCCACCCTTCAGTGCAGGTCAACACCACTCATATTGTAGGATAATAAGGAATTGTCACAGCAATCATTTAACTTTAAGCTTCTCAAAACCCACAGAAGTAGAGCTAAGACCAGAGCTGACCATTACACAGAGCAGAGGTTACCAGCGCCTCAAGGTAGTGGAAGCCCCTAATGGCTTTGGTCTCATGTGGTGGCCCAGCTCTACCACAGCCCACAAAACACAGCTCAACAGCACTCATTAGGAATAATCTGGGGAGTTTCAATAAACTGATTTTAAAAGTTCATACTTCACAGTGTGTTTCGTAGCACCTCAATACATGTCTGTTTCTCTGCATCCTTAATAATGAATGTTCCACTGTTATTGTTAGCACACAGGCATGAAAACTAGAAAAAATATCATAAAGGTCTAGTATTCTAATATTTGGCAAAAAAAGTCAAACTTTGAAGAGACACGGTGACTAAAGGCTAATTACAGATAGAGACCAACATGCTGGCATAGAATAAATTAGATCCTGAACTTGCAGCTTGTCAGTGTCGAAGTACATTCCCTAGTAAAGAGTCACCATGTTTGTATAAAAAGATGCTTTCCTTAGGAGGCAAGGCAAGGAGCCCTGGATACTTCCTCTCATGGAGACAAGCTAGCCTACTTTCTCATACCCACACAAATCCATTTGGACTGTGCTGTATCTTCCGGTTTTTTAGAGAAATAACAAAGCTGTAGTACTTTTGTCCTACTTCCAAAAGTTTCAGCAAGAACAAAGAAGCACATAAATCTTAATCCTGCACTAAAATTATGGTCCCAAGTAAGCAAGTTTTGCCGCAATAGGAGCTCTAGCAACACCTTTCAGAAAAGCAAACTACTGGAAAGACCCTTTCCAAAAATAAAAAAGCCTTTTTTTTTTCTCCTAATGCTTACCTGCCAGCAGTTTTCATCCATTTATCACAAAACTATTTGGGGGATAGGACCCAGTATCTGGATGTGGACCTAAACTAACAGGTATTTGCCAAGGTCCCCAGAACATTTTACAGATGCTATGGTAAATCATTTTTTGACGTGCAGTTTAAAACCAAGATACACTAACCTAAAAACAGTCCCTAAAAAGTAGGACAGGAGTTGGACATTTGCTTTGATAGAAAAAAAGCTTCTTGTTAAAAAACCTTCCTGAATTAAGAGGAATTTTTGCCAGTCCACTTCCACATAAAAGTCTAAAATTTCCCATAAACATATTTGCGCTAAATGCTCAGGATAATGGACAGCTGAAACACAGAACTACAAAGTTACCACTCCTGCAAAGGCTGCAGTATATCCATAGCCTCGCCTTCTCATCAACACTCCAAGAACAGACGGAGAAGGCAGAATATCGAGCACATCCTTTTCTCAACCACTAACAAGCTGTTCCTTCCCTCCCTGAAAGCCCAAAAGGCTGCCTTAAACAGGCTCTGTGCAAGGGAGCACAGTACCTGTGGCTGGCGCTGCTATTATCGTACACCCATGATGATTCCCCTCAGGGAAGGATCAAAGCCACCCTCCCTGCTGTGCTCCCCTCTTCTCCTTGCCACGGGTTTGGCATTAAATGAGCCCCATTTCAGCACTGCTTACCTCAATTTCTACTGTAAGTCCAACAAGATCACCAAACCAAGTGATTCACAGAAACACAAGTAAAAAGTAAAGGCTGCAACTAAATAACCCTTCCAAAATCAGAGAATCAATGCAATATACTTTGTGACCAGATCTCAGCTGTCAGTTTTCATTTAAGTTAAACAAGAACGCCAAACAGGAGTTAAAGCTGCAACAAATACTTAAGACTACTTTTGGTAGAAGGCAACCACCCATACCTGTGACAGATCACTTGTACAGCTTTTCAGAGTGTCGAGGATTTACTTTTATCAGGAAAGTGGCCATACATACTTTGTTTAAACAGTCAACACCACAAAGCCATTGCCATAAATACAAGGCAATCTTGTTCTTTAATTACACAGATGGTTTTAAAGTGGTCTTCATTGCCAGGCTGAGCTTTTAAAGTCCCTTAAAAATTTGTGCCTTGTCACTTATTCATATACATAAGAAAATATAACCATGATGTATGATCAGCTAAAACTCTGGTCCCTAAAATGAACAGCAAGGTTCCTATTGGCCCCAGTCGGTCCCACTTACCTGCTATAGCATGAAGGAAAGAAGGCTGTTACTGGAAACAGGAATAACAGGAAAACACAGTCTGAACAGGATGCAAAGCCATACTTTAGAGCTTAATTTTAAGATTTTATTATTAACTTTGTGTTTTCTGCCCTTCTTTTTCTCTATGTTTACAATACCAGAGGAAAGACTCCTGTGCTGTATTAGATTAAGGTACTGACTTGGGAACGATCATTCCCAAATTGTAGTTCCAGCTCCAATACTCACATTCTGCAGCAAGGCAATTCAATTAACCTTCCTCTGTATTTGCTTACCTTCCTGTATAATGGGGATAAGACGTCCAGAAACGAGCTCTATAAACCTTAATCTTTATAAAGCCCCTATGATGAAATAGAAATATACCATAGAAATAAAATGTACACAAATAAAAAGTGCAAAAATAAGCCACTGTATACTAGAGCTGGTTGGAAAAAGCTACAACCAAACAATTCTCCACCACAGAGTGCTGCTTTATTGAAATCAAAATGCTACTCACAATTCATATCCACTGTGCTGGCATTTAATATCAAAAGATTTCTTTCAACAGTTTTTGAAGCATGTGTGGGTTCACTTGGAATAATAAAAAAATAATAACATTTTAAAGTGCTCCATAAAATGGCATTTATATTCAATAATTTTATTTTAAACTGCTGATATTCACTACATACTTCAGAAATTTTATGTCAAAAACTTTTAACTGTGCTTTAAAACACTTTATTCTTTTCTAAATTGACAACTTAATAAAGTTCTTTGTGATCTGAATATATCTTATATGAAAAACTCAACCCATAGTTTCAGTGTTAACAACAAAATTTTCAATTACGTGCTGCTACACCTTCCTATGACTCTCGTAAAGTCAGTCTGTATCTTTATATTTAATTAAAACTATTCTTAAAAGGTTTTTAATTTAATTTTTTTATATTCAAGCAGTACTCATTAAATTTAATAAACTGATGCATAAAGCAAACTTCATGGCGAATTAAGCCCTATTCCTCAGGTTACAGACTTACTGATTTTGTTTTGTTTTCATTTTACTTTCTTAAAAGACTATATAATCTGAACTGTCATTAAATACTGGAGGGTTTTTTCTGCCTTTGTAAAGCTGTAATTTTTTTTTTCATTGAATATGTATGAAAAACAACTACTATAGTAAATTTTACGGATTTTTTTCCCCTCAGTTAATTTTATCTACAGTTACAAATGGACCTGGGGGTTAAGAAGGACACACACTGCAGGCCTAAGAAGTCCTTAGCAACTTCATACAGAGTTACTACCTCAGACTTCTGCAGGCCATTATATTTTTTTACTGAAATACACATGAATATTGCACCCTGAAGCACACTTAAAAATGTCATAATATATTGGTTTGCATTAGAGTTCATCTACAGGGGATACCTGGTTTAAGTAAAATGATTAAAACCATCTTTTTTCCCTGTCATTTAAGAAAGATTTTTATGCTCTGTCCTTTGAGGTAGGTTAGAAACTCGGGTATTTATGTAGAAAGCAGAAGCCTTCAAATATCCTGCCAAGTCCCTGAGCCCCTGTGGGATTTAGGTTTCCACAAGCAAACATCCTTAAATGAGTCTCTGATTCCATACAGGCCTTAGGGGTCCAACAATACCAAAGCAACAACAGACTGAACTCCTCACAGACCACCTAACTATCCAGCAAACTGAGCCCTCCTCCACCTTACAAGCATTTAAATATTTCTTTTAACTAAGAAGAAAGGAGAGGCTGTGGGAGAAGAGAGGTGCTAAGGTGATACCACATCCACTGCCCCTCAAGCAATAGCTCCCTGACCAGAAGAATTGCTTGACAATGCACCAGGGTCCCTCAGGCAAGGATGGGTACCAAGGTTCCCTCTTCTCCCCAAGGCAAGCTCTCCAGGGTTCCACTAAATGTTTGCCCACTCCTGAGCACAGAAGTCTTCCTCTCAAAATTTCAACAGCTCCTGCTTTCATTATGGTGTAGAGTGGAAAGGTTTTAGTTTGGGGTTGTTTTGTTTGTTTTTAATTTTAGCTTCAAAGTTTGAAGAATACAAAAAGCTGCAAACATTACTTATAACACAAAGAACTAGCTATTCCCAGCAACCAATCTGCTGCCTGCATGCTATAAACACATCAGCGTTCAAATCCTTTTCACTGAAAATCTGAATTAGAGCTGACTTGAATTAAATTTGTGGAATCACCTGTATACACCCATCTGTCTATAGTTTAAGATTACATTTATTCCAAAAAGAAACATTTTAAGCTATAAAAAAAATTTTAAGGATTGAAAATTTTAATATTAAGCAAGAGTTTCTTTAGAGACAGAAGCCATTCCAACTACTTGAATCAAGTGCACAAGGCTTTATTTTCTAATTATTCAAGATCAGTGATTCAGGGGATCAACATGATGTCCAGGGTAGAAACACTGTGTGGCACAGTTGAAAAAAAAATATTTGCAGTCAGATGTGTTTGGACAGTGATTCAAAAGACCTCTGACATAAATTTGCCTTCTGGTGACTTACGCAGATGGTGCACGTCAGGCAACCCACAATCATCAGCCACATCCATGATTTCAGTTCCTTGCAAATTCAAGTCAAAATGCATCTCAGATGAACTACAGTAACCCCTTAAGGCAAAGCATTTAGGCCAACGTTTGGGTCCTACAAAAAAAGTCTAGCAACACCTATTTTATAAACACCAAACTGTGTGTTTAATCAACATCGTTATTCTGTCATCTGCTCAATCAGATCAGAAGACCAAGAGGAAAATAAAGTTCCTCACTCTAGCCAGGAAGTATGGCTGGCTTGAAAGGTTTAGGGAGATGTAATCACCAATAGTAATGCATTAATCCATATCCTTCAAGGTAGTTTTAAAATCCATATTAAATACAAGTCATGTTTTAAACACAAAAACCCAGAAGCTGTTGATAGACTCTGGAGTCTTTCTTTTAAGCAACTCCTTGATTTTGTGATTTCATGTGGAAACGAGAACATACACATACATCAAAAAGCTAGGAAGCTTCACAGAAGCCCCAGTTGTTACTATGCAAAAACTGAGGTCAAAACATTTTATTTTCCTTTCCTCTAACAAGGCTGAAATAAGATCAATATTAAGAATTCCAATTTATCATCAAGATTATCATAAGAAAATAAGGAATGTTTAAGTCATAACAAAAAACATTTGGATATTTTAATCAATTTAACTTCATTTGTGAAAGTCTGACAGTATGGCAAAGCTTCCAAGCCCTCCCGTAAGACAAGTAGTATTCTCACTTTTACATAACTGGTACTTCTGCATTTCACACCATCGGAGCTGTACCTCAGCGTTTACCACAGAGTTTAAATGCACATTGTTTATGACAGCAATTACATTTGTAGCTTGGTGACTTACAAACACAAGTCTCAGACTGCACTTTTACTGGGTGCTGCCAGAGATAAATGCCACGATGGACCCCCGAAAGGAAACTGCACTGCTGCTGTCAAACCAACATACACAAGACCATGAACCGAAGGAAGGAGGGAAAGGCTCCGTGCATGCTGCTGCTGACCCAGTCTCCAAACAGCCTCACCATGGCAGCACAGTAGGAACCACCATTAAAAAGCATCAGGTCCAAAAAACAAAAACCCATAAACAGTGACCTTATGTGGAACTCTTCCTGAATGCTCTAGCATCCCCGCTAAAGCATCTACATTCACCTTTACAGTAAAGCTGAAGTTATTTAATACTTTTTTCTGCTTGGCTGCCCTTTCATCCCCCCATCCCTTCTAAGGCTTCTGGCTTTTGAAATGATTCTCTTTCACCATTATGTGCATATCATTTGTAGTTATGAAGGTTTAACTGATGCAGTCTTCAGTCACGGTATATTTACCGGTTATTTTTCTCTGTGGTGCAATGTCCTCATGTCATTTTTGTTCTTTTTGATTTTAAATTTACTTTTATATAAAACATCTCTACTTACACAATCAAATGTCACCAGGAAACAGACGAAGGACTAAGGAGGCTCCTGATGTGCTCTCCAGCATTACACTTAAACTGCTTTCAGCTTTCAAGGATACTGATTTCAGTTTAGCTGCTAGAGCACCTAACTTATGCTCACATGAAAATATGTTTTTGTTCAGCTGCTTCAACTTTGGCTATCAAAAAAAATCATGTTTCAGTGTTAAGTATATAAGCAACACCCATGTTCCATCATGTTCAAGGAAATTATTCCAACTAGGGGATGTAGTAGTTTATTAAACAAATCATTTTCCAGGATATGTGTACTTATGTTTCTTTTTTTAGGTACATTATGTTCTTTTCTGCTCAGTTTTGTGAGAAGCATAACTGTTCTACAAATCCAGTCTCCCTGTCCAAACTGAAAATCATGCTTGTGCCAGTAGCGGGCCTCTCTGCCCCACGCTTCACACAGTTCTTTCAGGCAAATAGTGTGCATTTTGGAGATTCCTCTGAAGACTTTTTCATTTGCCTTTCTTCAGTTTGTTTCCTTAGGTTAGATGCTATGCATGTTTTGCATTGGAAGTTAATACCATTATGTCAGATTTCATTATAGTTGTCAAAAATCTAAAATATTCTTACTGTATTTTTCCCCCAGAATGGAAACTTGTATTTTCTTTCTTTTTTGAGAATGCTTCTCAGACACAATCAAGCTCAGGTATCACTACATGCTTTGCAATCTCATTTTTTCATCAGTTAATAAAATTAAGCAGGTCTTTCTGCTTTTATATGAAGTTAATAGCATAAATATTTTGAGAGCTACATTGCTCGTATTTCTGTAATAAACTGACATCTGATTTATTTTTCTTTTCCTAATCGCACACTAGTTAACAGTTATTTGCTTAATAAAACACAAATAAGCATAACCTTCCAGCACATCCTCCCTTTCAGTAATTCTATTTGTCTTTACACAGCAGCATATGGCAGAAAGTACTAACGGATCAAGAAGTAAAAATGAAGTTTAAAAAAATTACTTTTATTTTACTAAACGTCATAACTGATCTCTTTTATAAATAGAGTCCTCTATTTTTTCAGTGCACGGCTATTACCATGAAATCTTTAACACAGCAAGTAGCATGAAGAGGAGCAGGTAGACATGCTCAAAAATTCTAATAACAAAATGCGTAATGCACAGGGTCAGAAGCACTGCTCACACTATTACAGTTTTCTGAACAAACACCCACTCCTCGCTATCCCGTTCATGGAGTGGATAAGGCAGATGTGAACACATCATCTTTTAGATCTCTCTCTGGCTCCCATGGTAATGGAGAAGCTAAAAGAGGAATGGAACACACAGCTGGCTGCACCATGGCCTCCTGAAGATGCTCACAGCTAATTGTCAGCATAGGATTTCTTGTTTTCCCTTGACATCCTTCCTGCCCACGCTTTTCTGTGCCACTGCTTGTAACACTGCACGGCCACAGGACAATGGCAGCTCCAACACTGTAGCTCCTGACTCACTCATCTCTGAAGCAAAACTCTGACCTACTAAGGAAGTCAGATGTTAACAGATATCATTGAATATGCATTTGGCACATTCATGCCAGAAGCGTTATGAGATCAAAGCGTGCTAAACTGCTGAGATTTGATGCTTGTTTCAAACACTGACTTAAATGATTGAGTATAGCATCAGTTAAATATATACAAAATGCTTGTTACATCAACGTTAAAAATGAGACCAGAGGTTTTGGTCAACAGGGACTGTGAGCTGCCCAGAACAACCAACCTCAGTTCACAGAGGAGAGACAAGAGCACCCAGTCTCCTGCCTCCCAACCCATCCCACCTTCCATTTACTAAAAGCTTTTATCCTAAGAAGGAAGGAGTGAGTTGCCCTTTTCCTTTTTAAACGACAGTATATCAACATAGATAAGTGACAGTTAGCATAATAATCAGGCCAAAACTATTTTGTTCCTTAATTTTTTTGTGATTTTTTTCCCGTCTAAAGAACAAATAAGAAAGAAATGAGCGACAGTCAACAGGAGGACTGCAGAAAAACAGGGAAAATAAGGGTTGATAAAAGCTGCACCACAGACCTAAAGATTTTGAAGCCACAAATACTTAGAAGACTTACTGAAATAGAGCCCAGTTATCCATACTTGACTAAGAATTTAATTGGAGAAACAAACGTTGAGGTTGGAGTATCCTGCCATTCAAAGCACCACCACAGGAGTCAAGTGGAAACTTCTAGTTTGAGAGCTGTTTTTCCTTGGAACAACAAAGCATACTTGAGAGATAATTCTGAGATTTTGATGTTTTTTGCCTTACTACCAGACACAAATCCATGATAATACAATGATTTCTCTCAGCATTTCACTGTACAAAAAGAACTTAAAGAAATTCATGGTGCAGGCAGTCAAAAAGTCAAACATCCAGATAAAAGACCTAAGAAAGGGATTAGCAGGTAATGATTTAACTGTTGAACGGAAAATAATACAAAAATAACTTCCTTGTTCACATGTGTACTGACCTCAGGAAATGCACTGCATGCAAGGTAGAAGAGAGAAAAAAAAAGAATGATAAATTTCAAAATCCTATGGAAGACTGCTTTCAATAAATACACAACACTGTTTCCTGGACTAAAAACAAAACTTCCCCACAGATTAACAGCACAGTGATTAAACATAAGTGTGTACCATAAGGTATACACTAGCACACAGGCCTTACATTCTCTTTATCTTCCTTCCTTCCACAAGGTGAGAGAAAAAGAGTACTAATAATACTACTGCATGATCAGTGCTGAAAGTTAACAGCCTGGACATCCTTTCCTTTATTTCAACAGGATTTCTAGTGTACTAACATACCCAAAACAGCTGCTGAATTAACACTACCTGAATTAATTTTGTAGTCTTTACATATTTTAAGAATTACTTGAATGATATAATGGAGACAAAGCTGAGAAGTAGCTGCTTTTTGACATTTCTGATTGCTCAGGGGCCACCCATCTATTCAGAGATACTGAATGGGAACTGACAAAAGTAAAACAGGTTTCCTTCTTCACTAATTCCATCTCTTTCATCAGACAAATTGTCGCCATTCCCCTCTTCTCAGGGTTGAATGAAGAGTCCCTAACAGCATTTGGTGCACCAGGGGAAAAAAAGCATCATTTGTGGATACAGACCAAAACAGATCTCTCTCCACTCTGCTGCTCCCTTTTAGGATTGTTGCAATAAGAAGCAGCAATAGTGGTTTGGGAAGTTTCAACCAAGAAAAACAACCAAAAACGCCAAACAACTACCACTAATAACTAACCTTAGTGAAAGATTCTTTAGGTAAGTAGTTTACTGCTGATATAATATCAGAAGCAACTGGAAAATCAGCATTTTTAATTAACTCTCATTAAACTTTTAAAATATTTTCTGGTTTTAAAGCACAGGGGATTTTTTTGACTGAATCTTCTTTAAGTGAATAGAAATTATTAACACACAAATGAATCATTGTTTTGTGGTAGGAAACTGCAATTTAAACATCTTCTGGTTATTAGTGCAAGGTTAAAGAATTATTCCCCTATTGCTTGCTGCAAAACAACTAGCACACCGAGGCTAATGTGTCATTATCTTCAATTCTTCTGAGCCATGGCAATAAAAGATGAGACTAGGATCTTCATTAGGTCTTCCTTTGTTTTACCATTAGATGAGAAACTAAATGTTATGAAGAGCTATTTCCACTACACTGTTAGTTAAAGCAGGAGCAAGGAGACACACAGATTTGAGATTATGCATTTCATTAGTTTCAGGTTCTACTGAAAAAAAAAAAGGTATCCCCACTTTAAATAGAGCTTTCCAGATTTCTGTTCTAATGGCTGAAGTTAGAGCTTCAACACAAAACCAAAATAGACTACCAAGTAAACTCTGAGAGCTTTATTTCCACAACAATATATTACTTCAGAATACTAAGCACTACTCAAAGACTTAAAAACATTAAATGCCCGTAATATCACTTTTTAAAAACATCTCAATACAGAGACTAATCCAAGGCAAAAAATACCAGTTTTACCCTTTTTGAAAACTTTTTAAAAAATGCACAAAGAGGAGGACTTTTTGTATCATTTTCAAGATACAAAACCAATGCAAAAGAAAAACTGAATAAAAGTTTTCTAGAAGAGTGTCTATTTTCTTCCCATTTTATTTTGAGGTAATAATAACAGTTGTTCTAGAAGATTAATCACATCATGTGTCACGAGGACATAACCAGAAAGTAAGTAGTCTTTGATCAGACAGAGATACTGGAGGCACTAAGAGAACATGTCCAGCAGTGACGCTAACCAGTGCAATGCAACTGAATTGTATTTTAACCAAAACCACCAAATTAGCACGGCAATCATACAATTCCTGTACAGAAGAATTAATCAAAGAATAATTTGGGCTGAAGGGGTCATATATTGGCCTTTTAAAGGTCATATATTCCAGCCCTCTGCAATGAACAGGTACATTTTCAACTAGATTGAACACCAGGTTGCTCAGAGCCCATCTGACCCGGCCTGGAGCATTTCCAGGGATGTGGCATCCTATCACTTCTCCAGTGTTCCACCACCCTCACTGTAAAAGAATTCCTTCTTAAATCTACTCTGAATCTAAGCTCTTAAAACTATTACCCTTCTACTGTACAACAGCAGCCAATAGTCAATTTAACTGCAAAATATCAATAACAGTTCTCTGAGGTATAACAGAATTTAACCAAATTTAAAGTCAGAAGGTATTATATCTACACAAAGATTTTTTTTTTTTTTTCTGATCTCCTGCATGTTGCAAATCTCACTTCAGTCATTTAATCTGCTATATTTAGGTCTGCTAGTGCTATCTTGCCAGAGAAGGCTTGTCAGCACAGCACAGAACTGTGATGAAGGAGTGTTGGGGGCCGGAGAACCTCCACCGATTCTGGTTACTTGTCTCTTCTGAGGCTAAAATCTGGACCTTGCTCTCAGTCATCCTGTATCTAATCTCAGCATTAGAGAAGAAAATGCTTTAATACTTGTTTTTTAAATTCCTCTGTGCCATTATTGCATTAACTTCCAATTTTTCATATTGTTAGCAAATTTAGCCAGGAAGTTTTGCTTTGTTGTTTGCTTTTTTTTCTAGAGACATTTACCCTGACTTCTTGAACATTTGCTCTTGTCAATGTTCCTCCTCGTCCCTTAACACTTGTTTTCAATTCAAATACTAAGTGTCTAGGGTCAGCCTCACCGATCTCAACTATGTTTTCTACATATATACACAAACACACAGGTATACATATATTCCCATACATAGATGCATATTCTCATATATACATATATATATATATATAATGAATATACAAATATCACAATCTTTTTTTTCTACAGCACCACCTAGGGGACAAGAACCCTTTCAAAGACCAAGTGTTTCAGACTGTAATTCCCAGCCCTATGACTGGGGTCTGTCTGACTTCCTCAGTTTTAAAAACTGGCTGCTTCAACTGTGAAACTCCTTTGATTTCACCATCATAGCTGTTTACTGTTTTGATAAAATGTGTAGACAGCATAATTGTCAATGATTTCATCTTTGTTTCTAGATCATTAACAAAAATTATTTCAGGCTCTGAAGAGACAGAGACTTCTTTTTGAAGACCCACTTTTGGGATGGCAACCTTTTCTTAATCCATTTAGCATATGCTTTATTGGTAATGTAGTCAGTGCAGTAAAGTGATGAGCACATTCCCAACATCCATTATTTGCTTCTGGGACTGCTTACTCATTTTATATTAGGACTCACCAGAAATAACATCTAACCTGTCCTGGAAGTGAGAAACAGCAGCTGTTCTGCCCCTCCCCAGCAAGCACCAAGAGACTACAAAAGCTGTGCTGCTTCTGCTGCCTTCCAGTCCGTACTGGGAGGTACCTCCAGTCAAAGGAGTAACTTTCAACATTGTGAGCAGTTATAGAAGGCTGATTTTACATCTTCTTCCTCCAGCAGGTGATCATGTCTTCAGACTCCTCACATGTTTTCCCTTTGTGTGACCTTCCTTCCTTTCTTGGCTGCACAGCCTGGGCTGACTTCCCAGCACCAGTCCCGGCCAGCTCTTTTTAAGCCCTTACCAGGGCAGTCAAGAATCTCCAAGGCGACTGGGCCACCCAAAGCCTTAGCATGTCTGAAGGAGTCAAGGGAAGGAATGCTCTCCAATTCACAGAGAAAGGCCAACAATCAGAAAGCTCCCTAGTGCTTTTATTTATTTTTCTGTCCACATTCATTCACTGCAGGCAACATTGGATTTTTTTATCCCTCCCTTTCCCAAATCCCTTAGCACTAGTGGATGTACAGCCTTCTCCATGCTGTTTCACTTTTCCGTGTATTGTGGCAGAAATATTAGAGCATAAAGACATTTTTTAACTCTATCACTTAACAAGCAAGGTATAAATTTCTTTTGACAGAAATTCCTGAATTCTGAGCTGCACTTTAGGTGCTCATTTCTTCTGTTGCAGTTTCTCTCCAGAGACTCAAAACACTAGAATAAAGCAGCATTGTTCAAAGGAACAGTAAAATTAAAATACACTGGAAGCGGGGGGGATAGTAGGGGTCTGCATCCTCCCACAGCTGAAAGCTAAACCCTTGACTGACAAACTTTGCAGTAGTGTGCCTTCAGCATTCTACATAAGCACAGTGTGGATTAATTGAATAGATCATAGTTCACTTCACTTCCAAGATGAATTTAAAAAACAAATTAAAAAGAACTAACTTTTGCAAAATGAGCAGTTTTTAGGAAATGGCAGACACATTTTACTTTGGATCACCTTTAATTTCTGAACAAGCCAGGACACAACACACATTAACAACTGCCGTGCTTTATACTGATAAATGCCATTGTGTGAGACAGTGCAGCAGCCCCCATAATACACCACAGTTACTCAAACAGAGATTAAAATGTCAATCTCAACTAAACTGACCTCATTTATTTGCATGTTTCCTGACTAAACATGCCTATTCTTTTCTCTACAAAATTTCAGAATAAGTTGTAGATTGCATTTATTCCAAGAGGCATTTCAGACCAAGAAAGTCCATTAAATTTATGTTAGACCACAAACACAATTGGAGGCACTAAAAAAGCCAAGTAAAACCTGTTAAAACCTCCTTTGCCTTCTAGGCAACAAATGAAACATCTCCTAAATGTATCTTTAAAGACCATCCATAAATTGAAAGAACCACCTTAAAGTTACTTCTGTGAACACTAAATTTCAACATAATTTCAAACAAACAAAACAAGCCCATACAACCACGTTTGGAGGTAGTTCTAGATGCTGGCCATAAGTCTTAGTTGGAGGCTTAGATTTCAATCGGTATTTTTCAAGTTTTCCCATGAATATCTGAAAGCAGCATGTTTAATATTTCACAGGGAACTAATCCAAAAACATAAAAGCGTAAGGTAAAAAATAAAAATCTGATTTATTTTTCTAATAAAAAAATTTTAAAACCCCACCCATCTCAATTTGCTGTATTTTATTTCTCAAAAATTATGTTAATCATTTCTATTCATGGGTTTGTATTTTAAAGGAAATATGCAGTTTGAAACTAAGCAATTTTTCAAGGACAACCACTGGAAATTAAGAGCAACACACACTAACAGTTTAAGATGCATACATGCAAAGATTACTATATGGTGATGTAACCTTTACTTACGCTTTCAGTAGAATAAACAAAAAGAGTCTACCACAGCTAAGGAGGAAAAACAGTGGTACTCATGTCAAGTAAAAATATTTTTTAGAAAAAACAACTATCAATGCTAATGATAGTTGTAACAAAATAAGAGATGTATATGTTGAAGGAAGTCGCTATCATGGGTGTCAGTACTGCAACCAAAACCCACAAGCCTGTTAGTGAGAATCATCCCAGAGGTGGAAACTTTTAAAGTTATACTTGCAAAACCAACACTTTGTTCGTTTGTAACCAGATATCTGACGACCTTCATAGAAATAAGCCTTAAGTTTCACCTAGCAACAAAATTTGAGTTTAGAAAACTGTATCATGCCTGCAGTTTAAATGCATCCTCACCTATCCTAAACTGGCATATATGAGAGGTTTATGTGTCCTGTGTGTGGCCTCAGAGACTGCTGCGCTTCAGGAGCAAGCGAGACCATCCTTGTAGATTTTAAAGGTTCAGCTGTACCAGAAAGCTTTGTGCTCCAACCATTCCCACAACCACAGCATTCCTCCTGCATGCTACCATTCCATCTCCTCAACATACATGGGTGTCACCAGACTAGCATAATTATGACTATAGCATAATTTAGTCCGGTTTGGAATCCAGAATGAGGTAATAATATGGTTCCATATCTATGTCATACTTAATAGGAAAACCTTATTAAAATGATATCAGTATCAGTAATTGCACAAATAAATATCAGAATGGATTATAAAAACATAACACTTTCTGCAGACTAAGTATATTGCTAGATTACATACTATTTCCTACTCTCTCCAACTCAGAATGGGTTCTGCTAATAATAAAAGCACACATTGTTTAAACCAGCTATGCAAGACAAAAGAATTTATGTCAATAAATCTTTAGCTCACCTGGTGCAGGTTTTCACTTTTCTAAATGGTAATTATTTTAAAAGAATTTGAAGAAACTGGAGAATTAAAAAGAAAAGGCCCATGACAGAAAATTCAAACCATGTTAAAGGGGGAGTGTCTTCAAAAAATTGAATTTTTTTATTCAGGCTGCCCTAGTACCAGTACTATAGCCGTAGGCTCAAACTAAACTGAATTTTAATTGAGGTGTTCTTGCCTTGCAGTCCATCATGCTTTCAGAGTTCAAAACAGCAAAGTAAAAATATGATTTTAGAAAAGACAAACACTTCTCTCAGACTGAGTAAAATGATGTTAAGGATGAAAACAAAACAAACAGACCGAAAATACCACAACATTCTATTTTAGGTTTTACATAAATGCTGCAAACCTGAAAGATGTAAGCAGTTGAAACTGTACTAGCAATGGTTATATACCTGCATAGTAACAGCTACTAGCTTTTCCTCTTAAGGTTTTTTAAATTTTTTTCTTGATACTCAATATAAGTCCAACATACTAAACTTAATTGGACCCTCTTTCTATAGAGATGAATTAATTAATTTCTTTTGGCTCTTATAGAAGAAGAATTCTGTGCACATTTCCCTCAAGCATGTTTCTGAGAAAGGACTGGGCACAATGTTTGTATCAATTCCAGCGTCATTCGTCTCAATTAAGCATCTGATTATCAAAATTATATTCAACTTATTTCTTACGGATCTACACTGGCATCCCAGAAAGGGCTATTCAGTATCCAAAGTGACAAATTGGGATCATTATCAGCTTTGCATGATTATTTTATGACTCTCATACCATGGATTAGCATCTCTATTTGGCTGTTAGCTCTGCAGCAGAGCAGCATACTAAACGTGACATGCAATCGCAGGCACCTTCAGCTAAATGCAAATCAAAACCAGGCACTCAAAAGAGGAACATCAGTAGTTACAAGTTCTATTTCGACAGGGGGTAATACAAGACAAGATCCTGCAAAAATGTGAGGATGTAAACAAAATGGTATGTTTATAGCACCTAAAGAGTAGTTTTGGCAAGACCAGAGTTTTTCTAGAAGACTTTCCAAAAATCAGGTGAAGATGAGGAATAACACAGTCAGAGGTTTTAGTCAAAGGCTTTCTTCATTAGTTGATTCCCACTACAGAAGCCAACAGAGACTTCAAATGGATGAGTGAAGGTTTCCAGCTCCTCAGTCTTCTCTCAAGAAGAAGAGACAAGTCTCTTCTCCCTCCTGTTACCTCAGGGAAACGCTAACAGTGTTTTGCAGTCATGCAAAATCGTGCATCTCTAAGAAGCAACGAAGCTACAGTTAAGTCTTACAAAACCAGCTTATAACCCCAAAATTGAACTTAAACTTGAAAGCTGTTTAAGTTTATATCTCAACTCTTTGTTTCACCCATGAAAGTTTCCACTTGTTGCTTAAAATAGCAGACGGAACATTTTTGTTTACTTCCACCCAAGAACAAAATTCCCTGAGATATCAAGGCAATGAAGAATATATGTACATGAGAGAGTTGAACAGCTTCTGGGGCCAAATTAGTCAAGTACTTTGTAAATGAAATTAAGTATACCAGGAAGAGCTTTCTGATGTTAATTTTTTGCCTAGTGACAGAAAGTTATTATTGAATACAAGTTTTATGTTCTTGCAAACATTTAGATAAAAAGAATAAGAAAATTATCTAAGAAATGCAATTACTGTACCTATACTAACCTCTAAGTATGCATATATGCCCGGATAACTCATCCTTGACTCATTCATCATTTTAAATGTAATTATACAGGACTCAGCGAACAGAGCTCTTTTCTTCCTACTCCCACTTGCTCATCATTTCAAGTTATCATCATCTGGTGCTATGAGCAAAAAAACCTCTCACATAACTGTACATGATGACAAGAATTTTGAGCTTCTGAAGACATATTACATCTACGTACATGTAATTAAACCTGAAGAGCAGTTATCATTTATGGAAGGTCCTGCCAGACTCCCGCAACATAAAGAAGTAGGGGTGACAGAACTACACATACTTATGTATTTAGTCATTACTCCTAAAAGAAGGTGCCAGTAAACAACTCCCAAGAGCACAACCTCTACCAGAACTACATATGAAGGGGCTTGCATTGTTGGTTTGGGGTTTTTTTAATATTTTTTGCTGTGAATTTTGTCAACAAATAATTTGCTTTACTTTATGTCTCGGAGTGACTCAACTTTTAATCCTTTCATGCAGCTTTTTATATAACACACAAGAAACTCAGAAGTATAGAATTTTTTGTCTTTTAAATGAAACTGTAAACACAACAGATTCAATTTTGCAATCGACTGGTTTCAATCCAAATTACTATTGTTCAAATTTTTTTTAATGGCAAAACAGAGACCCTACTGTCTTGTAGGGTCTCTTCTGTCAAGTAAAGATGTTACACTCAACCACCAGTGAAAAGGCATGTAAATGCCATGTAAATATCTTGAGGTAACTTATATCTGAAAGAAAAGCCCATTTTTACAGAGTTTACAATTATCACTCATGCCAAACAGTATCCTCAGAGGCAGCACAGAATTGAACCCATGGGTTCAAGCATACATTTTTGACTTGCTAAGGACACAGCTGAGACTTTACTTTTCCCCTCGGCAGGGCTTTTCTCCAAAGGCTTTGAATGATGAACAGGAACAAGGTAAACACAAAGACTGTCAGCCCCAGCTGTGCTCCTGTCCTTGCTTCACAGGCAGCCCAGCTAGTCCTGAGGTAGCACCAGGATTTCTGCATTTCACAGCTGTTGGGCAAAGCAGTGATTACTTGAAAAGCCCAAGAAAAAGCATGGCTCTTAGAAGGCTGCTCAGTGGTCAGTGTAGTGATAGCAGGGGATGCAGCTACAGGGCAGCCATCTCCCAAGTCACTCACATACAACTCTCCCCTTCACAAGACATAGGCACTGGACCTTCCTGTTGAAGTTATACCATGTGATATGAAATACAGGGAGAAAGAAAACATCTGATTTACAATTAAGACAGAAAGAGGGATGCTTGCTAAGAAACAAAGAGGGATGCGACAGCAAGGCTGCAGTTCTTGCTCGGGTATATGCCAGCTGGTTACAAAAAGTATATCCATGATCTACAAACAATGCAAACCAGAAAAGTTGTATGTTTGAGGAAGTCTTCAGGAAAAGGAGAAGTATTCAAAACTCCTTAGAACAAGGCACCGGATGTTACCTTGTATGGCAAATGAATGATCTGTCCTAAGCTAATGATTCCCCCTTCTTATCCAGTGATGTGTTTTACTGATGTGCAGGCATTGAGCTAGACTGCTTCTAGGCATTCCTGGTCCCAAGTCTTCTTCTGAGAACACATTCAGCTCATATCTTGACCTGTGAAGATGTCCCACTCAGCCCTTGTGCTACTAAGCAAATCAACCCAATCCAAAGAAATCTTTTCACTTTACTTGCTGAGAACAACTATCTTTTTTGTTTCCTTTTCAGTATTCAACCTTACTGGTTTCTACAGTTAAGAGTAATCTCACAGTAGAAACTCTTCCATTTACCCCAAAAGGGGATTAGGACTTCTTGGAAACATTTTAAAAATAAACAGTTTCCTTACTGTGTTTAAACAACGGTTATTTAAGCCACGGAGTCAAAATGACTCAGAGGAATTGTACTTGTCATTGTACAATTTTCAGCATGATCTACAGTGTGACCAGGCAGCAGTGACCTGTATTAATCACCACTCAAAGTATAATTAGGGTAAAATTAATGTACTATGACGGTCTGGCAATTGCTGTCCATGTTCTCACCCCTTCTGCTGGCTTGCCGGACTACTGTGCTTCTGGTGGAGAAGTGGTCTGCAACAGAGGAATTCGTTTTGCACAGAGCAGACTCAAACAGATAAAAAAAAGGGGGGAAATCATTTGTGTGAGCATACAGAGGAATTCTTTACATCCTGACTACAGCAAAAGCAATAGGGCAGAAGAGCCCTGCTAAATCTACCCAATTCCCTGCACAAGAATTTCCAAATGCCTCAATCCACAATCCACCTACTCACTCTTTTTTCCCCAACATACACAATTTGCTTCTCTCCTGTGACATGCTTACAGTTCTGCTTGTAGTTCACGGTAATGGTGAAACATACCACTATACTGACACTGGCTTACATTTGTCACCAAAGGGTTCTTCAGCAACCCAGTTTGTGGAAATAACTAAATACTACAGCCTTATAGTTTAGTGAGAAATATACAGCAGCCTCAGAAATAACAGTTTCAAGAAAGAAAGCTGTAACAGGTGGCTGGGAAACTGGAAATACACTGCCAAACTACTTCCTCAAGCTAAACACGCAGAAAAAACCACAAACATTTGACCCACATCAGGGTCAATGTTTCATGGGATTAGCTCTCACAGATTTACAGCAAATTTTTGAGGGGAGGAAGAGAGTATTTTATCAAAGTAGATTACCATCTCCATTTTTCAGGGGAAAAAAAAAAATTAAATCCTTGATGATTCATTAGTAACCATCAGTTACAAACTCACAAGCACTTTGGGATACAGCTGCATCCTACCATGACAGAGTCATGTTAAGATTATATACAAAGACTTCCGGGAGCCAAATCTTGACATTTCTCCCTCATTGAGAAGTGCCTGTGCAAATGCTTATACATGTCCAAGTCAGGGACACATGCTAGGGAACTATCTCAACATCACTTCCCATTATCTCGTGCCTGCCATTGCCTCCAGGTTCCCATACCTCACTATCAGACAACTTGCACTGTCTCTTGGAAACTAAAGTATGTGTCTAGATTTTCAAGGCATACTGGTAAGGCAAAAGTTTGACAGCACTGCACTTCAGATCCATGAATGACAGAAATTTAAACTTCCCCAGTTCCTCCTCATTGACTAGAGTAATTATAAACTTTAAACTCTCTTGGGTGGCCAGCCTGTCTCTGCAGTAAGATAACTGTCCTCATCTCCTTTCTCTGAATATTAACTAAACCTAGAGGATTAACAGGAACAGCAAAGGGGAAATCCCATAGCACTAACTCAGTAAAAATTAGACAGTATCACATCCCCCTGCTGTCTAAGCCAGAGAGTTTAAAACTTTTCTAAGGTAGTAACATAGTTGTTGTGGAACTGCAGAGATTCATAGGTCATGCCTGAAAAATCAGGTAAGTTCTCTTGACTGTAGCTAGCTGAATAATTTTTACAGGCTTTGTCAGAAGAGTAAACAAATTCCTCAGGCCAGAGTTATTTCTTTCACATTTCTTATTGAAGTTTTTATATAATAAAGTCACTTTGTAGCATACGAAGTTTTGAGTATTTCAGCTCAACTGTCATTACAACAATTTCAAGGAACTACTGAAATACAGGATTGGCAGTCAAAGCTTCTAAATATCAGCAGGGGAATTGACAATTCACTACTTACACACTTGCTTTTCCAGTGTGGAAACCACAACACTCAGCTGACATTTTCAGTAACTTTCATCTCAGAAAGATCAACAAACAACACAGAAGGAACCAAAAGCATGTAACACCAAGGGTGTGCAAAAGTAAAACAAAATAGCTGGTACACGGGTCTGCTTACATAGTGCCTTTTTTTCCCCCCCTCAAGGGGCCTAAAGAGCTTCAGCTGTAGTTATTTAAAATTCTCAGGGGTGGCAGAAGCTGAGTGCATATAGCTGGTATTCTGTAGATGATTTCAGAGGAGCTGCAAATTGATATAAGTAACTGTGAGCTAACAGGGCGTGGCTAATTCATAACCACTCTGATGTAAGCCCACATTTCTTTATATTAAGCTCCTCGGAATAAAATGTCACAATATACTTCTGTGGTTGTTTGCACACAATATTTAAAATTATAGGAGTTAAACTAGCCTTTCAGTCAAACATACTGTGCACATTCAATTTAGTGTGATCTTGTGGTGACAGTACAACTCATGACCAAACATTCCTTATTTCAATCACCTTTTCTTTGCCCATATCTGAAATTTTTGTTTACTTTATATGACCATCAATTTAGGTAAAGTTCAGATAGCTAGCCAACACTCAATAACTATTTTGCTACATGTAGCTGACTGAATAAAACTTCAACATTGTCATTTATCCATTTTAAAGCATTCCGCATTACATTTCTGCTGAAGGCATTTTCACATATTTACACTATATTCCAGCGGGTATAACATTTCACTAAATCCAGATAGTAGGAATTTAGTAGCAACACAAAGCCTTGCTACTAAATAACGCAGTCAAATAACCTATTAATATCATTGAAACCCCAAGCAGTTTTCAACAGCTTACTGATAAGAGTCACTAGCTGCTCATCTTTTTGTTCAATGTATTACTCAGCTCCCAGTCAGCTCTCTCAGCTCTGTCCAAATATTGTTGAAAAGATAAAATGCCAAAACAACAGAAATCCATCATTAATTCTATTACTACTACAGCAATACTACATCAATGATCTTTCACTCTTACAGGCTGATTCAGAATATGACTCTTACCTTCACATGCACAATACAACTGGGATTCCTTCTGCAGAACCTCAGCTCTTATTCCATGCGTGCCATTTCACTCAAGTTTCTCCAATGGTTCATGGTTTCTCCACATTTGAGATCTATTAACAAGCACAATCAAAACCAAAACTTCTTGCCCATGGCTATGAAGAAAAACCTCTATTTTTATGATTTTGTGCATAACTACCTATTTAGAACATTTATTCCAGTTCCACGATTCTCACTAGTCGTAATACATATATGGATCACTGCATCAGAAACAAACTCACAAATAACATATAAACAAGACTATATGGAAAAATTACGCACAGCTAACAAACAGAAGGAAAAAAAGACAAGACTAGAAATTCAAAAGGGAAGTTATAACCCTCGAATGAAAGGTTCTGGTCTGGTTGTACTCTGAACTAGGATCAGAGGAAGAATATTGCTTAAGCTTATCTTCATATGAAAATAGCTACACATATTACAGCTTTAATCTCATTTAAATTAATGTAATTTAACAGCTGCAAATAGCTTGGGGATATTTATTTCAATTTATTTTTCTTAAGTTGATTAGGACAGGCCTTGAAGTATATTTTGCACACGTACACTCCAAGTACATCATTAGCTAAAACAAGACCAACTGGCCACACACTTCTACCATTCACATTTCTGCTCCAATTTAACTAAGAGAGAGTAATATCTTTAGTAGGAAAAAATGGAAAACTCAAAAAAAATTGTAACAAAACACACAAGTAAAGCTGAGCGGAAATAACTCTACAATTTTCCTTGTCTGAGCTTAAAAAAAAAAAAAAGTAAAAGAAAGTGAAATACAGGCTTAAGTGAAACCTCAATTTGTCCAAATCCAAAACAAAAAGAAAACCCAGCCTTTAGTTTAACAGTGTTTGGTGTCACCCCACATTTTTAAGTAAGATAGAAACAGTCAGAGGGTGTATACATACAACTACCAAAAGTAAGAACACTCCTACAGTGCTTCCTCTTTATGTTGTACCTTTTAAGTTTAACCTTCTGCATGAGCTAGTCAAACATGCCTAGCAATTCTTTTCTGCATTTATTCATTGCTCTTAATCAATTAATAATCCAGGACAATTGGCATTAAAGACTGGGGGAGGGGGAGAGGGAGGGGAACATTAGGGTAAAAGGGAAGCACTACAGTTTTGTAGCAAACACGTTCAGGCCCAAGCATAACCTACCATCTTAATCATTAGAATTCTGAAATGCCCTACAGAAATGTTTCTTTTTAGTACGTCTGTCAAAAACAGTATGGCAATAATCTTACATTCCCTAAACTGACAATGCTAACTTGCAACTGGCCATGAGTTAGGTGCAAGACTTTCCACAATCCATGCAAAAAAATAAATTAATAATTTAACATTGTAGATTCAAGTGACTTACCAAGGAGTCCACAAAGCCTTGCATTTGTTCACCCTCAGATCAGGAGCAGCAGCATTACCAAGTGAAAGGCCATCAAAAGTTATTTTTACCGTAGTAAAAAATAAATAAATATATAATGGAAAATAACTGCTGAGGCTAAAATGAAACACAACCGCAGCTTCAAAAACATGGTCAATTTAAAAAAAAAAAATCTGCATAATTCCAAGGACCAGTCTGGAAATCCAGGGTTTCAGTATGCCCAGCATTAAGATTCAGAAACACCCACCTTAATGACATTGCAACACCCAATTCCAACTAGAATCAGAAAGCAGAATCAGAGTCACACAACCACAAAAGGCTGCAGCCCAAGTGCTCTCAGTATTCCAGTGTTCTTGTTACCTAAATCAATATACAATGGAAATAAATTATCACCCATCCCATTATGTGAGCCATATCAAGGAAATGCTCTCATGTGATAAAATCAAAAGGATGAGATTTTGGGGTTGTGTCTGAGTTTTCTTTGTGTGGGAGGCATTCTGGTGGGGGTTGTTGTTTGTTGGATTTTTTTAAAGGAACCTTTGCTCTCCTTACCTTCCATAAAAACAGCACGACAGCGCAATTTAAGAAAAGAAGCAGCAAGACTGTACAGCTGTTGTAGAAGGAATGCATTATTTCTAGAAACAAAACCAATCCACCAAGCAACAACGTATCAAGTGAAAAAAGTTGATCATATCTGACACAGAAAATGATACTGATCACCTAGATGACTCACTGTACCAAAAAAACTTTCCAACTGATGTAACGAGTATAAGGCTTCTGCATGCCAATACTAGCAGGTTGCTAGGTATTAGATAGTTAGCTACATTAAGAACTAATCAGTACATTAAAATAGTTTAAATTCCAACATTTTCTTCTTCGAAACAACATATCTGATCATATTTATCTTTTTATCATATTTATCGGTTTTCTTAGATTGCAAATATGACAGCAAGTTAAAATTGTGTATGTGAACTAAAACTGTGGGAAGAAATCAGGCGAGATGAGTTTTTTCCTATACTCTTTTATTTCAAGTTAACTTGAGATCATATTTGTTTTTCTCCTGATCATTGCTGTCAGCCTACAAGAGTCACCTACTCATCATTCTTCCTTTTCAGGCATTTAAAAGTCTGATTTTACCATAACCGTAATTCACAGCTGATCCTGGCAGATAACATCAGCAGCGGATTTCAGTGCCCTGAAGAGTTTCAGCATGTAATGCTTCACAAAAGTTCTGCACTCCAAGTAGCCCCTTCAGTGAACCACATTTCTGGATGTCGGACTCAGCATACACTTACTTAAATGAGTGGCTGAGAGTTTTTTCAGATTTTTTCCAACCTAATTCATTTTTCTTCAACCTAATTCAAGGCAGTGTTTAATACAAATCTACAAAACTAAATCCATGCTTGCTTAGCAGTCTGGAAAAAAGTGTCTCTCCAGTGTAATGATTTTCATTTAACAACTTAACATTGTTAATTGGGGAGGAGGCAGGAGAAGAGACACTAGTAAAAATCATGTTATTTGTTCAGCTTCAACACATCACAATGAATGCAGAAGTGAATATGACAAATTATATTTTTCTTCCCCAAACTGGACAGAAAGGTAAATAGCTTTAAAGCTCTCTTCTCTGCAGCTTGTAAAAATGTGGTTTGAACAATGGGATTGCTTAAGTGGCGCTAACAAGAAACCTAGCTCATATAAAATATGAGCTCCAGAATCATAATAATGAAAATTAGATTTAAATGAATACATCAATGAACATTGCACCAGGAAAATAAACATCCAATATTTTTGATCATTGGATATGAATCTAAAACTTGGATGTCCAACACAAAAAACTCATCAGTTCCCAAAGAGTTTGGACATTAAAGAAAGAAACACAATAGTTCCATGTCCTAATAACACAAATTTGCAACTTATTTTAAGTTCTATCCAGCTGAAGATGGAAGTATTCAAACTAACATCACTGCAAAAGAAAATCTAAAATTTCTAGAGACATTGCAGCAGAAAATTATCACATCTTAGTCAGTTTTAAAGACTAACTGAAAGGTTTCTATATATTAAACTCACTTTTTTTTATTTTCCATTTTTAAATCTCCTACCACTTTTCACAGATGAACAAACCTACTATAAACCTTTTGTTGACCCTGGCTGGACACCAGGTGTCCACAAAGCTGCTTTATTACTCCCCTCCTCAACTGAACAGGGGAAAGAAAATACAGCAAAAGACTCAAGGGTTAAGATAAGGGCAGGGAGAGACCAGTCACTCACGGGCAAAACAGACTCCACTTTGGTAGTAAGCTGGAAATTTTTCCCTGTCAGAATTGGAGTAGGATAATGAGAATTAAACCCAAATCTTAAAGACAGCTTTCCCCCTTGATTAGGGTCTACACTCAGTTCATCACACATTGCCTCTAATGCACCTTCTTCCTCAGGGGCAAGAGCTCCTCACACTCTTCCCCTGTTCCAGCATGGGGTCCCTCCCACAGGAGACAGTCTTCTACCAACTCCATCAAGTGAAGTCCCTCTCACAGACTGCACTGCTTCATTAACTGCTTCAACTGTCCCTTGCAACGTCACAAGCAAACCTGACCCATGCTTTCGTGACAGAAAACCTGCTGCAGTGTGGGCTCCTCTCCCTGGGCCCACAGATCCTGCCAGAATAATGAGATTCACAGAGTCAGAGTCCGCTTCGAGCATCCACTGGCTCTGGCATAGGTCTGCTCCGCGGGCTGCAGGTAGATACCCACTCCATCACGGCCCTCTATGAGATGCAGGGACACAGCTGCTTCACCACAGGCTGCTGAGGAATCTCTGCTCTCCCCCTCCTTCACTGCTGTTGGAACTATAGAGTTGCTGTCCTGCACAGTAACATTTGTCCTTCTTGAATAAGTTATCCCAGAGGTGCTACCACCATCACTGATGGGCTCAGCCTTGGCCAGCAGTGGGACTCTCTTGGAGCTGCCTGGCACTGGCTTCATCTGACATATGAGAAATTTCTAGTAGTTTCACACAGAGCCTGCCCCTGCATCCCCCCGCTACCAAAATCCAGCCACGTGAACCCAATAAACCTTTTTTCAATCTCGCTTGCACACTTTTGCCTCTTTAGCATTCCCTTTGGCAAACAAACACAGCTTTCATTGAGCTGAGCGAGAATGAAAATTACTGACTCAGTAGTGAACAGTATAAACACCGTCTGCTGCTTCTGAAAAGTGCAGTTCATCTTCACCTTCCATATACTTGCTTTCACAAAACAACTGAATTTTTTGAATGGAGATATGAAACAGAAGGAAAACTAACAGTTGCTCGTATTTTTATTTCAAAGTCTTGGTAGGCTTATGCTTTTCCAGGGAAAGCTGCATGTGTGACTGAAAAGGAAAAACCTGGCAATCCAAGGTACATACCTATGACCGTCTATCAACAGGAAAGCCAGACTCTGCCTCAGACTTGTTGATGTATGCCCATATCCCACTGCAGTTTAATACCAAGGAAAAGGAGAACCAGTACATGTGCCTAACACATCATCACCAGCCAGTAGCTATTGAACAGCAGTTTCCAGAAATGGGAGCTACAAATTATTCTCATTGCTTTTCTATTTATACTAGTTCCCTTTGCATTGTACAGCAGTATTTTTAGCAACTATTTTCTACAGCACAATCCTTTACCCCTCAAGTTGTAGTTCTGTAAGTTTCTCTCCCACATGTTTGCTTCAGTGTAGACCTTTCACCAGCGTTTGCTCTAAAGTCATTCTTTATTAGCTTTTTTTATACTGTATCCAGACAGTAGAGATCAATTTCTTCCGTCTTCCAGAGAAAAACTGTCTTTTTTTCTTAAGATAGACTTTTTCCATCTCTTTCCACAGAAAATACAAGACAATTTTATACAAAGCGATGATCAGAAAAATAATACAAACATATTTGATATCCAGAAGTTTCCCCTGCAAGCCTCCGAACTAGATTTAAGTCTCCTTGAATTTACCTCAGCAGGTCCAAGCCCAAGATAGGACTCCATACCTTCTTTTTTCCATCTCTCCTTAAGATACACTGCTAAACTGACTTGCTCAGATGCTATCTAAGCTACTAGATGTTTTCTGCAATAGATATTTTAAAACAATATTTACATAAGTAAATATTCCAGGGATCATTTGTCTTCCAAGAATCCTGGAAGTAAAAGACATTCAGCATTTCTTCACTGTTGTCTCTTGCAATGTTCTTTTAGCCCTTATTGCAGATTTTTCTTTAAGATTTCCCAGTTAGCAAAGCCACATCACTATGTTAATAAAATGAAGAACCAAGAGATACAACTCAAAGAAAAATTTTAAACTTTGACTGCTTGAAAATGGTAACTTTGACATGCAGAGGACTCTGAAGGGCTCTCCAAGAAGTGTTCCAACAGGAAAAAGTTGCAGAGGCGTGGCCTTGCATGCAATTGCATTTTCAGTATTTATCTCCTCCCAATTACTATCTGCAAGGCAAACAGTCCAGCCAGGGTAACCACAGATGGTCTTCTGGGTGGTGGGGGAACTGCCTATAAAGAAATATACTTTGATAACACACAGAAGAAGCAGCCTTGACATCCAGCGAAGCACCATTATGAAGCCACTCACTTCATGAGGTGAAGGAAGAATCAACAAAACAACCTGTCCTTCCCAGGAAACCATCATGTCCTTCCCAGGATGTCTACCACAGGCACGTTCTCCCTTCAACACCTAGGGTCACACTGTTCCATTTTTTTCTGCGTCTTTTACCGCTGCCCCTTCTTTTCTCTGTCCTGTATGTATGCAAGAGTCACAGGCTCCCAGGAAACTCTGCTCAGACTTTCCTCTTACAAGCATTGCCCCTCTTTTGACTATCCTCTTCGTTTCTTTGATTTACAGTTTTATCATTTGCACCCTTCACCTGTCCTTATACTTCTCACACACCTTTTTTTCAATGCAATCAGCATCCTTAGAAGCATAGCTCCCCCTAAAGATTTATAAGCTTTCGCTACCTCAAAAATCTATCACGGGTAATAACATCGATCATGGGCTTGCAGTACAAGACCTTTCCCTTTTATTCCAGTGTTCCTCAGGTATTTGGCACTTCCACACCCCTTATGCCTCCTGATTTTTGTGTGTGCACATATGCAACTTCCCCTGTCTGCCTGTTATCAAGAGAGATGACAAGGAAAAATGAAGATAGCAATCCATTCTGATGAAAAAGATGCTTCAACTGGTGAAAAAGCAGAGATAAAGCATCACCTAATTCTGACTTCATAAATTTGGATTATTTGCTGTCCAGCTAATCCTGAAACCTACTTAGGCTTTTCCCCACACATGCACTGTCAGGGCTGAAGAACAACCATCCTTTGAAAGAAGATGCAGCAGTCTATGTTGAAACATTATTATTCTCAGAGATAAAAATCTCCAGAGTATTGCACAGAATGATGTATTTTTTCTTTGAGGAGACACAGTGTGCTGTAATTATTTTGTTCAAAGCAACTATGCACCTTTGTACAGGAACTGGAGGTGATTAATAAGAAGAGAATGCTGAAAATTTTCAAGTTCTGTTCTTTCATGACAGTTTTGAGTGTTTGCATTACTCCCCTTCTTTTTAAAAAGGAAGTTCCTTAATCCTTCGAATAGTTCTTACAATTGTGCTTATTATACATTGAGATTGAATTCTCCTACTAATTGTCTGCAGTGAAGTTCGAAAGGATTTGTTGCTATAGCAATACTTCGTGTTGATTCAGAAATTAATGATAAAAGAAGTGGCAATTAGCACTATTAATTTTTACTAGAGAAACATATGAAAGTGCTAAGAGGCTTTGGCCAAAAAAGAGAAAAAAAAAAAGCAGCAAGATTGTGCATAGGTGACCAACATAGAGCTTGCAGCTATAAAAGCAAGCCCAATGGATATTTCATGATTCAGTACATGCAGCATGAATACTGCTGCCTTAATACCTCGAGATAGACTCAGCCTCTGTTGTGTTTCAGGAATTCCCACAAGACCACAGGAACGTGTCTCCTTTCATACATAACAGCACCCTGTGGGACGAGCTCCTCTACACTATTATCAGGAAGGGGAATCAAATACTTTTCTCTACAGACCCGACGCTGTTCTTTCAGTGTTTTGCAGGGACCCTTCTTTGGCATTTTTAGCACATGCAAGTATGTTGCTTCAAGATAATGACCTGCTTATTCTCATCCCTGAGTAATACCCTTGACGCAGATAAGTGTTTTCCAGGTCATACCAAACCAAAAGAAGTAAATAATTTTCTACACCAAGACTGCTATTATCTCACCAAATTATTTGGTTTTGTGGTAGTCCAGGACCTTCTACAAGGTATTTAAGGTTTTGGGGGGTTTTTTTAAGGCTTGACTTGTTATTTCAATCCTATAAAGGATATAGTGTGGCTCTATGTGACTGTAGTCCAAGGCTGAATGAAATGGAACACTTTGTTTCTTCAGTAGGTATTTAGTGAGATTTTTGTAATGTATGATTTGACAGCCTTAATAATGTATTTCCCACTACTAGAAACCCACATAATTACTGAACTTGAATTTACTTATTTCATAATGAAATAATGGAGGCTTTTTATAAATCCTTGTGGATGATAGATAGCATTTTTTCCCCTTCAAAACTCTCAGATTTATTTCCTTTAGATGCTACAGCTGATACCTCAGACATTCATGCAGGAATGTTGGGAAGCTTTCTTAAAACCCATTAATCCTAGATGCTGGAAGGGTCTTCTCCTGCTTATGAGAAGGACAGACAGGAGTAACAAGGCTGCAGGAAGATGTATGTTGTCTTGACTTTATAAACTCGACCTGAGAACTTGTCCCTTCATACTTCACATGAAGCCTTAAAGGTCCAAGAAGAGCCCTCAGCACTTGGCTCCAGTACACCAAATGCTGTCAAGCAAGGTAGTGATGGACGAAATGTTACACACAAACACACCTAGAGCTCAGAACGCAAATAATATTCTACAAAGCCCCTTGGCCAACCCCCAGCACCAAGATTAGATTGTTTTCTTTAAGAGAAGTGATGTACACACAGAGACACGTCCTGGTAACTTCAAACATCTTTTTTAATTCTTTCCTTCTAAATTTCTCAATCATCTATGAACTTATTTTTAAGAGGTAAACTTTTGACTTTTAGTATTATAAACCTTTGTATGTCATAATTAGTCTTCTTCCCATGGGAATGAAGAAGGACAGATCATCATCCAAATAAAGTGAGAGATTAACCTTACACATCATCACACAGCCTTCTTATCCAGAGAGGGAAAGGAAAAATATAGAAATATGTATCATTATACAGCACAAGTCCATCAACTTGTTGAACGTAACAGGACAGCCCTGGAACCCAGCCAGTCACATTCACTACCCCCAAAAGAACTGACTATAAACTAGCAGAGCAGCCACAAGATCTCCTGGAGATCAAGACCAGGCCTAACGCCCACAACAGAGAACAGCCACTCTACCAAATGTTTGGTGTCCATGGAACACTTGACACTGTGGCTACAAAGCTATATTGCACTGGGATAAATGAACAAAACCAAATTTGCTTGCAAGAAATTGTTTTAAATTAAACAGTTAGGTTTTTGTTTACTCCATCTTTAGAAAGGAAGCACAGAAAACAGAGAAGGAAAAGTAATAGCATTGACAAGTATCTGCATTTTCAAATCATACCCAGGGAAACATTTTCTGATAATCCATACTGGAGCTGTATTATTAAATATTTCTCTGTAACTATCTCCATCAAGATTAATTTAGAGAAGTATGAAACAACCTCTAGCTTTCATTTCAGCAACTGATTGTTTATAATTTGTAATATAACTGACATCTTTTGTTTTTCCAAAGGTTTTCCAACCATAGAAAAGACTTTTCCTTCAGTCTGCAAACATTTAATAAAGAAACTCACTTAAGCCTTTCCTCCTTTACACCAACAGATGCCTCCAGCATTAAACCACATACCTGGAATATGCGAGGGGGTTAATCGTTCATCGTCACCTATTTTACACACAGTAATTTCAACATTTTGCATTCAGGAGAATGGCTTCTCTCTTTGCCCTCGCTGAATCTCCTAGCCAGGCTTGCATGGACAACGTGGTGTTCTGCTGGCACTCAACCAAGGCACACGAAATAGAAAATGTTGCAGCCTGCTCTTATCCTCTCTTCAAACAAAAATAAGACATAAACAACTCCTGAGCATGAAGTCTTAATCTAATCATGGCATACCAGGCTTATACTAAATTTATTTCTAATGTTTTGCACCCCAACACCATCAGGAACATAGACTTGTATGTGCTGCAACACTGTTGGGTGGACTGGGAGGCACAATTTGTGCTTCTAGAGGTGTAGGTGATGGGCACTCTCCCAGCACCTCTGACAGTTTCACGAGTACAGCAGCCATGCAGCCTAGCAGAACTGATATTCTTCAAGAGAAAAAAAGACACAGAACAAAGTCACAGAGAAAGTAGCAAGACTGTTGAATGGATTTGTGAAACAGACAACTTTTGGTGTTACCAGACTCTTTCTTTTCATTCCAAGCTCACAGATCCATTTAAATATCTGTTACATATTCAAAAACTATGGGACTTAAACACAGATAAGGATACTGAGATGGCATTGCTTATCTTCCCCCACATAATCTTATACATACTGCTCCTTATTTTAAAGCTTAATTATATATCTTCACTAAAGAGAATCTGCCATTACAGTAAGGGATAACATTAATATTAGTAAACTCTTCTATCGTATTTTGTACTAAACTAAGCAACCATGCTGTTTCATGCACTGAGCAGAGCTTGCATTGCCTTCAAATATTGCACAGATACTTTGTCTTGCCCTCAGAACACCATCTCCTCTTAATGGCCAACAAGCCGTAATATGATAATGAACAATATTAATTAAGGTCATCCAGATCACTTCAAACATTTTCCTAGTGTCAAGCACCTTTTGCACCCCTTCCTTTTTGAGCCACATAACACTGCGTAAGCACAGTAATTGCTGGCACAAAGCACACAATTAGGCTGTCTGCTACAATCAAGACTGAGGGAGAATGGAAGATATGAACATAAGAACCATAACGCTGTAGTATTCATGTGGAAGAAATTTCCACATTAGTCATCACAAGAATTTCTTTAGCATTTCAGGATTTGACCCTGAAAATATTCATAGCATTAAGACTAAAATCCAAATACTAATTCAAGAAAGGGAGGTTGGATAGTTTTAGAGCAGCTGCCATAGGTTTAGAATGAAGCATGTATAGTAAGTGTGACAATTTTTTAGACCAGCTTACAAATTAACCAAGACATTTTACTCCTTAACACTAATACATAGAACTGTAATTTAAGGCACCATTGAGCACTGTGTTTATGATGTTTCATATGGTCATGGTTGGTTTTCACTATGAAAACCTACTGCTGAGACTGCTACTCTAAAATATATTAATAAGCTGTTGGATGCAGACTATATTACTATGAGTAAGATGAATTTCTTTTCAGTAACAGAAAGAAAAGTGCACTGCACTTGACAATATCCACGTCTATATGATATAAAGTACGCAATCAGCTCCCTCCAGAAAGTTACTATTCATCCACTTGAAAATGAGATGAATTTACACCTCGTGACAGTTTCTGTAATAAATTATGTTAGGTTCTATTCCTTTGGAATTAAATGTGAAAGGATACAAAACTAAATTTCTGGTTTTGATGGCAAAGTGTATCTAGTAGAAGAAGAGAACTTGCAACATGTTTTGATATAGCTGCCAGCAAGTCAGATGAATTTCATACTGGATTATCCCTGGAGCATTTCATTTCTTTGTTACTGAAATCCAGCAAAACCACTACATCCAAAACAGTCCAAGAGAACTGTTTTCAGTGTTTCAGCTCAAGTCAACATATTCTTCCTCCCTGTTGCTGGAGTTACCCTGTTAACATGCACATGACACCGAAATAAAAGCACATTACTTTGAATGAGATTCAGCACTGGAAAATGTAGTCTTCATATTGCTCCATAGGACAATAATGTACACATAAAAGCTTCTGGTAATGGCAGAGCTATTTAAAAAAAAAAAACAACAACCCAACGTATTTTTTTTTTAAAGAGAGCACAAAACACACAGCATCAGAAAACCCTGCAACAGTTCTTCCATGCGATGGGAAATTACTACTGTATGAGCAACCTGCTCGCTTCCAAGCTGAGGCACGTTTCTGAAAGCTATCAAACCAGGCTTCCATTCTGGAAAAAGACAAGTAAGCAAACCACACAATGACAGATTAAATAGGGGCAGACAAAATAAAATCAATACATCATTCACTAATTTTGAGGTGTATAGGCAGGTGGACAAACAAACAAAAAGTATGAATAATTCAGTCAATGTAGGATGCAAACACAGGAAAATAAATCCCTCGGATAAAAACATCCTCAGGACCGATCCCGGCTTTGGCTTGCTGTTTTTAAAGTTTCTCGACCTGTGTCAGCAATATTGAAGTTATAGTACTTCTGTCTGCGACTACTTCTATATATGGTCAGCACAGATATTAGCTGGGATTCGCCTTTTTCCAAAGTAATCCCAGGGAATCAGTAGCCAGTTAACCAGCAAGAAAATCCACACGAGCGGATCCACAGCCCTGTACACGAGTCCATTTGGGTTTCTCTGCCCCGAGACTTACACAGCGAAGGGAATACGGTAGTTCTGGTTTTAAGTAAACACTTGAGCTCTGCTTCAGACACTCCTGCGGGTGCGCTGGCAGCGCACACCCTACCCACCGATGCCTTCCCAAACTCCAGCCGCACGACAGCCTGCGCTCCGGTGCGCAGTCCCGAAGAACCTCGTTTAATCCAGAATGGAGCGGACACCGCGCACAGCCGCGGGGACTACAGCCACCTGCCCGGGGGAGGCCGCGCACCGCCGCGCACTCCTCACCGCCCCAGCGGGACCAGTCCGACAACGGGCTGCACGTCGAGCCCTGCTCCAGGCTCCGGGGCGAGCCGCCACAGGACGGGACGCCGCACCGTGCGGCCGCGATCCCCGACCCGCCGCCCCAGGGGCGCACGGCGGGCGGCCGGCACCGCGCCGCGCTGCTCGAGGGGCGCAGCAGCCCTGGGGAGCGGCCGCTCCTCCGAGTCCGCCCGGGCGCGGGGCCCTCCTCGGGAGAATCTTCTT
>VXBT01010378.1:1308905-1498042 GCA_013400235.1 Oriolus oriolus
TTAAAATCTATTTCCATTGGTTTTAATTGCAACGTGTGAGCAGCTGTCGCTTGAAGATTGTGGTCCTGTTTGTGGAGAGTAAATAATTTTCTGTTGCATATTAAGTATGCCTTTTAATGAGACATCAACCAAATCACATACCCTCATATAGCTCTGTAATATATATTAATATGGTATTTATTCATTACTATCAACTTTTTGAAAGGTCTGCTTAAAATATTCTCCCCTCTCAGCTAATCAGGGTATGCTCCAAACTCATAGGAAGCCAAATAATTTATTAATATATGCTTATATTCCATTAAAACGTTGTATCAGAAGAATGTAAGAAATCTGCATTTTAAAAGATCTTGTAGAAGTATGTGATAACTTACTGCATCAAACTGAGGTGTCTCACACTGCCATGTTTCTTCTGTCATAAAAGATTGGTAAATTTAACTTGAAATCATTCAACACAAAAGAAGTTCAGCACTTAGCACATGTTTTTGTGGGCTGCCTTGCTGGCCGCCAAGTTGCTATGGCATAAGGGAGCAGGGTGTGTTCTGCTTGCCTGCTTGTGTATTTCTTGGCTAGGTGTAAGAGAAAAGTTACAAAGTAGTGCTCTGGAGAGCATAAACAAAACAGCAGTATATCCTTTCGAGGGCACCAATTCTCTATTAATCTTATAAATAATATTGTTTAGATTATCTACTACTTTCAGAACAAAATTTTAAAAACTTGGGGTCCATCTTGCACCCTATGCGGTCAGTGAGGAAAAATCACCTGTGCCCTATGTTCTTACGCCAGGGTTTTCACAGAACATGCCATAGGATCCTTAGTGACAAGTAGCCATGACCAGAGCCTGTGAAAGAATATATAAAATTCAAGGTATCAATTTTCAACACTTAGAAAGAAAAATTGTTCATCTGCTGGTTTTAAATTAATTCAATGGTAATTCACAACAGTCTGAAATAATACCTGTGGGATGAAAAAGCAAAAAATGAAAACTACTTACACATGAAAAAATGAAGATCTCTTGGTGTGCAAAGATTCCCTTGCTTTGGAGCTCTGGGTATGTTGCTTTACTGCCAACCTATGCTTTTCGTTTTTACCTTGCATCTCAAAATAGCATCCGAAACAGCTCTATCCTGTGTAATAGGAAGCTGGGGTTTCAGCGCAGCTGCGAGCCCCTCTGACTGAGTCGTCTCAGGTGACCCTTAACAGTGCGGTTGTCCTTGGTGTTTCTGCACCTCAGCTGCTGAGGGCTCAGCACCCCCACGTGTCGGAGGTGAGCTCACAGGATGCACCCCTGGGTTTTAAGATTATATTAGAAATAGTGCCACTGAAGATGTAGCTGAAAATTCTACCATCTTTTCCCCTTTGTCGCTCGTGTTAGCTGTTAAATTTGTGTAAGGGCTTCCCAGTTGTAAGCACACTAAATATAGCTAAGGTAATCTCGGGTTGAGATCTTTATAATGCATAGACCATTCATAAGGGGGAGGAAAACCACTCCAAATAGTAAATTATATTATGATTAGACCAGTGTCAAAAAATACATAGCTTTGTATCTACCACAACCTCGTTAATTTCTGAGGTTGTGGCAAAAGTAGTCTATGTATATAATGCAGAATATATTTTAGAAAATGCATTCTTTTTAAGATTCAAAGCAAGCTGAGATCAGCTTGGCTTTGAATTTTCCATGGTTTAAGGCACATATCAATACTTCACAAATCAGGGGTCATTTGCCTAGTGCAATTGTGTAACATAAATATGTTTAACCTTGAGTCATGCAAAGCGAGGCTTTGAAGCAAGCATATGCACACTAAAATCAATGATCCTAGAAAACCCATATAGGACAATGTCTGTATAAAGAAGTAAGTGTCAAGGCAGGCAAGGAACTGTTTAGGGAAGCCTAAGGTATGGGAATAAATTTTGCAATGACACTGCTAAATAACACTCTTTACAGAAAATATCCATTTATTTTAACAAGATCTTTAGCTGAGCAGAGACCAGAGGTTTGAACCTGCACAGTATAGCTCCTAGGTATAATAGAGGTCTTTACATTATATTCCTAAGAAGGCATAGAGGTAGAATTAGAAGGCTGTTCGGTTTTTTTGGTGGGTTTTTTTGTTTGGTTGGTTTGGTTTTTTTAAACTAGGAAATCTTGGGATTTTTTGATGAGGTATCTATGGGAATAAGATGCAAATCTGGCATCATAGTTGCACATCTCTCAACATTTTGATTTATTTTTCCTCTCACTGAACAATATAGAACTTAAATGACATGAGGGATGCCCTGGAGGATCAAGACCAAGTCACCATGAGCATGTCAGACCTCACAGAGAACAGTGCTGCAAGAAAGGTGGGGATGTACAAGTGAGTTGGATGACTGGACAAATGATGGACTGTACACACTTTTGTTGAGGACCACTGAAATGTTGATTCTGCATCTTTGAACTACTGTGCTTTTTGTGCCTGTGTTCATGGCAATGCTGTTCCCAGAATATGTGCATTCATCCTCTGGGTACTGTGTGGTTGTGTATTTGCAGCTGAGGTACAAACGAGCTCATTAAGAAATCAACTGCGCACTCCTTGAAGTTATCCTTGAAGGACCTTCTTGGGCGTCATCACTTCCTTGTCTGTGGTTTCATTCATTACATGGAATCACGAATCATGTCGTTTCATTCAGAAGATCAGATGATAAAGATCATCTTTTACTTTTTGCCGGTGCCCATTTTGCTCCTCTGGAACAGCAGATCGTCACATCTATAATAGTTAGGAACTTCTAATTTTAAACCTTAATTTATTTCTGAGTACTTTATTCCCATTCGTCTTGCCTGATGATACTAGCCTGACTTGAGCTAGCTCACCATTCTCCTGTGTTTTAAAGTCTTTATAATGTCCCCTCCATAGCTGTGCTATTCTAAACCTGTGCTTTCATAGTGTTATTTTGTAAATGGGGTCCTTCTCTTTTCTGCTTATCCAAGCTGCATTTTTGTATCTTTTTTTTTTTACTTGAGTTTCCTTCAATATAGATGAAATTATATACCAGTTTTGAATAAGATGCTAAATACAGCCAGTTAGAAAGAGCTCAGCATAGTTAGAATGCCCTGGACTGTAAACCAGTGTCTACTCTGCTGCCTCCACATCTCCATCATATTGCTGGCTAATAGTGGCCTTCTGGCCAAATAGTATCGACAAGTATTTCTTTGGCTTCTTTCATTTCCACGTCATAACGCCCAGCTCACAACAGAAATTCCTGCGTTTAGCTTCTATGTGTACTATTCTGTTTTGCCTCACTGCATTTCTCACTTTGTGCCTTACTGTGACCTTATGGTCACTCCATTTTTTTTTGGTCCAGTCGCCAGATACTCATCAGTCAGCCCTGGCAGCGCCTCTAAACTTTGTTTCACCAAGAGCCTCAGCTGGCAGATGCCTCACTATGGCCAAGGCCAAGCAACTGCTGCTCCGTAAGGAATTTCACCAGCAGTAGGCAGTTAGCCTGAGGATTTGTCAACACAACACACCTCATTGTCTCCTCTTTGTCCAATGCCTTACTGTATTGACATTCTTTTACTAATCCTCATCCTCTTCAGCTTAACAATTTCCCATGTGTTACTGAGCCAAAAGCTTTACTGAGGGCCACATAGATCAAGTCTGCAGAACTACCCTTGTCAAGAAAATTATTTATCTTGTCTAAAAAAAGGGATCAAGTTAGACACAATCTACTAAAACTGGCTTTTATCCAATTTTCATCATGTAAATGATCATGAACTCAGGTGATCCTTGTAGTGCAGGCAAAATCAAAGTCATGGTAACGGCTGATGACCAGGGTCACACTAAAGCCAGCAACTAAGCATAGCTTAAACAATGAGACACAATTTGTGCCTTTTCTTAATACATCTAAAGAATATGGTTTCGTTCATGTTTCATAATGGTTTCAGAGAATGTCCAACAAAGATTACAGTGGTTCACAATTTTCCAAATTGTGGATTTCCAACATCGTTGGATGTAACATCTGACAGTTTGTTTGTGAGAAAAACAAATACAAGCAGAAAAGTGTGTTCAGGTGAGGCCTTGCCTACAGAAAGCTGGTCTAGTCCAGACAGCAATTCAAGTTCTAGGCCAAATATTTGCCAACATACTAATTTGATTTTTGTAACGCTTTGATTTCACATAATGGGAAACACTTCCAAAACAATTAATTAATATTTTGAAGATATTTGTAAGCTTTAGATCATTCTTTCCTAATTGTGAAATTCATGAAATACCAGTAACAGATCTAACAATGAGGTAAGTAGAAATGAAAGTTTTTTTCTTAACATAATACTCAAAAATACATTCATTGCTTTCCTCTCCTGACACCTGCTAATGCCCAGCAGAAGTATAAATTGAGTGTATGCTCATTTTAACAGCAGTTCTTCCCTTTTAAACGCACATTTTCCATAGCTCATTTTCAGTTTTATGATTTCCCATACTCTTTACCTTTCTTGTTTTAAGCTTCCACCTCTTTCTGTGCTGGGAAGAGACTCTTAAGGATGCCCCACCTCAGCCTGGGCAGAGCACTTTGTGCAGGATGAGTGAGAGGAAACTGAATGAGGAGAGTCTCCAGCGGCTTGATGGGGGAGCTGGGCTGTAGAGCTGAAAGGGTGGAAATCTGTGGCAGCCTGTGGGTCCCTTGCCCACCCAGATGAGTTTCTGTCCTCAGCCAGGCTATGCTGCCAACATACAACCAGCATAGGGACTAGCTCTGCATAGAGCCCAACAGCTTCGTGATAGGATCTGGCATTTTCTTTCCTTCTTTATATGTGGGTTGTTGTGGTTTTTTCTCCTATACTTTTTATTTTCTGCCAGTGGGACCATTTTCTCATAATGAGACCCATATTCCCGCAGAGGCCATAGCTCCAGTGCATAATCATCGTTCAGGGTCAAAAAAAGAGACAAGGAAAAAAGGACAAGTGTGAAGAGGAGGATTGTGCAGTCTTGCTTGAGAAAAGGTGTTCTGACTGTTTTCAACAGCAGCTAGAAGCATTTGCAGTTATGGTGAGGGAAAATTTTGCAATCAAAGTAGTTAGAAACTGGAAAGTAATTTTGATTGATACACTTTTCAAGGGATTGGATTTCCATATTCTCTCAAGTAATGTGATCCAGAATGTCTTCAGTAATTAAAAATATTTTAATTTAGGTGGGGAAAATAAAAATACTTTGTTATTTAACTTGAATGCAAAATTAAATTTGTGAAATACTAGCAATTTTATCTTTTAGGCAACTTTTCAGAGTTACTAAAAGCTATAATAAGGTATATATCAAACCCCTAGACTGCACAGAACACTGAAGCACACAAAATAAAGAAAACAAGTTTAATGAGGTAGGAAGGCTCTCAGTGCCAATGCAGAAATGAAAAAAGTAGATCAGCATTGGAGTCTCAAATCATCTCCTGTTGCAAAGGGAGTATGCACAGGCTGCTTAGAAAATAAATGATGCACTCAAAGCTGGTAGAGGAAAGCTGTTCCCAACCAAAACACTTCTTTTTAGTATGTAATCCCACCACACCACTTCTCTGCTACACACAGTGTAAAAGGTACAGATCTGATGTGTCATTATGCAGTTGCAGCACGCTTAAACATTTCTGGTTACTGCAGACTGAGAGCTATTTAATACTGTAGAATAAAAAAATACAGAGTTGAAAAAATAGAATGTCACTGTAGTAAAAGACAGATCAGTAACTCTGTTATGACTCAGTAGCTCACAATAAATTATTTAAACAACTTGAGCTCAAGAATGACCTTTCAGCCATTGCAAGGCAGGAAAAATATTTTCCTTTCTTAACCTCCACAATTCAAATCCCACTTCTTCTATCAAAATCAGAGGACCAAGATGTGGGAACTTGGTCATTAATCTCAGACTGTGAAGTCCTGAAGCACCATCAATCAGGTGCAGATGGTGACATGGTAATGGAAGGATTGGGAGAGGGTCTGCTGGGCAGAAACCAGAGGCACATCATATTGCTTGGCATAAATTTCTAAGCATTTATGACAGAATATTTAAAACTGATAAACAAATCCTTCAGATTATTCAGTTTTGTAAGATTCAGGTCTTGAAGCACATATTTTAATTGATTCTAAGTTATAAAAATAAACTTTAGGTGCATATTATTCCAGTGCATTTTATGGACATCCAATGCACATGGGAAATTTGTACGTCAAGCTCCATTAGCTCAGAGTATCTGGACAGCTGCCTCCCTTTCAAATCTGACCTACTTCACGTGCTTTTAAGAACAGGCCATGCACTTGTGAGATGCATCAAACTGCGGTTTGGAGTCTCCTACCTCCTCTGCCGGGTGCCGGTGCTCAGGTGCTGGCAGGGAGGAGCCGCAGGAGCTTCCTTGAGGAGAGCCGGGCGCTGCCCCAGCTGGGCACAGCTGATTCCAGCCGGCTCCAAGGTGCCACCGCAGGGTTCGGCTGAGCCCTGCAGCTGTGCTGTGGTTGCCTTGGGGGAAGCAAATTTTGGTTTTTTGTGCCAAATGCAATTTTTTAAAATGGTGAAAAACAGCAAAATGAACAGCAAGGAGGGAGTAGCAGGATGGGGGGGGGTTATTGCTCCAGGCACCAGAGCAAGGCTTCCCTGCAGCCCCTGGGGAGAGTCACACAGTGACAGGTGGCCATGCCCTGCAGGACCTGCAGCCCATGGAAACCCCAGGCTGGAGCAAGTTCATCTGAAGGATGGCAGCCCGTCGAGGCCACAGACTGGAGCAGGGAGCAGTGCAAAGGGGATGGAGCAGCAGAGGAGAGCTGCTACACACTGACCACAACCCCTGTCCTGACCCTCTGTGCTGCCCAGGATGGGGGGAAAGGAAGCGGAGTTGGAAATGAAGGAGTGAAGCTGAGCTTGAGAAAAAAAGGTGAGAGGTGGGGGGAAGGTGTTTTAATTTTTGCCCTTTATTTCTCACCACCCAACACTTCTACTAATTGGCAATAAGCTAAATTAATTCTTGACAAGACTGTATTACCCATGAGGGTATCAGTGAGTGGTCTCTCTGTTCTGACCTGCAAGGTTTCCATTTTCTTTCCTCCTCCCTTCCTGTCTAGGAGGGGGTTTAGGGGAGAGCTGCTGTATAGGTGTCTGGCAGTTGACCAAGGTTAACCCACCATGTCCCTACAGCTGAATTTGCAATGCTGCTAGGGGATCTATGTGGACAGCCACTATGGTGTATTTACTATATGGGAAAAAGCCAACACATCTAGTGGCTTATTTGGTGCTATTTTGAAAGATACCTTGGAAGAATGAAGTTCAGTAGTTTTGGGGGACCAAAAGTTAATTCTGGAATAGCGTCACACAAATATCCATTCATTTATCATTAGTATCTCAACATCTGAGTCCTTTAAGCCTAGAGGATTCTAAATTTTGACAGGTTTAAGAAAATTACAGGCTGTTTCTGTGAGTTAAAGAATTGGTGGTTTTTCTGTTATTGTTTTTTGTTTGGTTGGTTGCTTTTTTTTTTCCCTCAGAGATAGCTTTCCCACTAATGGAAATTGATTGAGCCCAATTCTCATACAGAGAACACACCAAGGAATTTCTTCAGTGAAGTATCAAATGAGCTGGAGATACTTCTTCACACTGCAAAAAATCAGCAACTCTGCCAATTCATGCAACTGCACCTTTAGGATGCGGGTACTATTTCTTGATCATTGACCTGGAAATTTTTCCAAAACTGTGTGTTTGCTACTCCTTATTTAAATAATTCACTTTCCGTTATTTTTGCTAGAAACAATGATAAAAAACTGTAGGAATATTTTGAAAGTGTAGTGATTTGCACAGAAATTGTGAGAAGGAGAAAAAGGCTTTGGAGGAATCAGTCTGAAAATTGTACTAAAGTAGGTACACACATAGGAAATCTGTGGTTATGTGACTGCAGCTTTAGCCAGGATCTTAGCATGTCAGCAAAATGTTCTGTGATAGCAGCAGATTAGTTGTCAAATCATGGAAACTCTTCACGTTAGTACCTAGAATATGATATATGAAACTATATAAATATGATAAAAAATGTGATTCGTTTCTAGAGCCTTAAGGTTGGTGTGCACAGATGTGAAGGGTATATAATTTTGATGACAATACATAATATTGGGTGTTTAATACTCATACACATCTTCCACTTCCACGGTATCATAATAGTGAGATATTGCTAACTGGGAATGGTGATGCTGGATCCTAAAGGGAACTGAAGTTGTACAAGCTTTAGTAAACGCTGTCAGTATCTGCAAATGATAGTGAGAAGGGGAAAAAACATGGACAAGTACAAACCTATTTTAGTCTGTGTATCCACAAATTAAGTAGAAGGTGATGGTCATGATGACACCAAGCTGAGTGGTTCAGTTGACACACCTGAAGGATAGGATGCCATCCAGAGAGACTTGGACAGACTCAAGAAGTGGGCCAGCAGGCATCATGTGAGGTTTACAAGACCAAGTGCAAGCACCTGGGTTGGGGCAACCCCCAGTATCAATAAAGGCTGAGGGATAAACAGGTGGGGAGCACCCTGAGGAGAAGGATTTGGGGGTGCTGGTGGGTGAGAGGCTGGACATGACTCAGCAAGGTGTGCTCACAGCCCAGAAAGCCAAACATGTCCTGGGCTGTATCCAAAGCAGCGTGGGCAGCAGGGTGAGGGAGGGGATTCTGCCCCTCTGCTCTGGTGAGACCCCACCTGTAGTGCTGCTTCCAGCTCTGGGGCCTCCAGCACAGGAAGGACATGGACCTGTTGTAGAGCCCAGAGGAGGGACACCAAGTTGATTAGAGAGAGGGATGGACACTTCTCCTATGAGGAAAGGCAAAGAGAACTGGGATTGTTGAGCCTGGGGAAGAGAAGGTTTTGGGGCCTAATAACAGCCTTCCAGTACCTGCAGAGAGCCCACAAGAAAGATTGAGAGAGACCATTTACGAGGTCATGTAGTGATAGGACAAGGGGGAATGGCCTCAAACTGAAAGAGTGTAGGTTTAGATTAGATATTAGGAAGAAATTCTTCACATGTGAGGATGGTGAGGCACTGGAACCGGTTGCCTGGAGAAGCTGTGCATGCCCAGTCTGTGGATGTTTTCAAGGCCAGGTTGGATGGGGCTTTGAGCCAGCTGGTCTAGTGAAACATGTCCCTGCACATGGCAGGAAGGTTTGATCTAAATGATCTTTAATGTCCTATCCCACCCAAGCCAGTCTGTGATTCTATGATTCTATAAAAGTTGCTTGTATATACTTTCAAAGGTTGAAGGCAAACTCTGGCAAAACAGAGAAAATATTAGTTAGCCTCTAATGTTCATTGCTTGCACATTCCAATCTTCAATGCTCTTGTGCAGTGTCCTTTTCATCTGAGTGAGGCTAATGCGGACTGCTGGGAAGCTGGAGCCTTAGAGAAGTTTGTTTCTCCTAAAATGAGTACCACTGAATACGTGAAACATATTCATACAGCTTCAAGAAATATTAATGGAGCACATTTGGCACTGTTCCTTAGCTTCTCCAAAAGCAGACATTCAAAGAAGGGAAATGTGCCACCTGACCACCTGAAATTCCTGTTTTCTTTCTTTCAGACCACAGCAGTTTGCAGAACAGGGAGGCAGAAATCCCACTCTGGAGACGCCTCCTTTTTTACCCCTCAGAGATTTTCTGCAGGTTTCTGTTTTTCCTGCCCCTGCCTGGGAGCATACAAGTGAGTATACATTCGACTGGAGCCTGTATGCTGTGCTGTCACTGTACACCAGCTGCCTGTTATTCAAGAAATGTTGTAAAACATCTCAGGGAGTCTATGACTAACACAGTTTCAGTAATGATCCAGAAACAGGCACTAGAGCAGGAGTTAATTAGCAGCCACCCAGCAGCACCAAAGTGAAATGGGAAGAGTCTGTGTTTAAAACCCCACGCCTTCTCCAATCCAAATAATTCACATTCATCACTCACTGTACAAAAGCAGGCACTTAACTCTTTGATTCTCTAACTGCAAAACCAAAGCAAGGCAAATCTTTTCATATGCTTTGTAGTACCAGCTGCTGTACTGTCCTTTTACAGCTAATTAAAACCACATGATTTTCCAATTCACTCAGTACAGAAAAATGTGTATTTTGGTGCTATATCACTTCAAAAGAGCACGTCTTGCTGCAGATTAGAGAGCAATAAGTTGAAATCCTGTTGAGATCTGAAAAAAGAATGAACAATTATGGTTGGCCTTCATCCTCAGGAGTCTTAACAAATTCTCATAAAAGTCCCCTGAGGTATAGTTAGATGCCATCTCTGCAGCTGAGCGGTGTAGGAAAAGGATTTGGCAGCTTCCCTAAGATATGTATATTCAAGTGGAAATTATTCAGAGGGAAAGGTTTTTCTGTATGTCTGAAGTTATTTCCAAGGGGCCCAGCAATATGCTGGTCCCAGGCCTGAGGCAGCAAGGAGAAGCAGAGATCTCTTGAAAGGAAAGAGGGGCAGGGAGACCATTTTTTCTCATGAGTTCATGGGTTAATAAATTAGTATTTGTGATCTATTTTGAGTCTCTGGATAAAAAAAGGCAACCTGTAAGTGCTGAAATCCCACTCTTCTGAATTGGCAGTATAATTAAATGTATCAGAATTACACAGCCAAAAGGTTCACAAATCAAGTTGTTGGGTTTTTTTTAAACAGCTTTCAGTTTGAGGCTAATTATCTGCTTCAGAGTCAGTAATGTATTTTTCATACATTTCTTATGTTCATATTCATATGCAAAAGTCATGCCCATAAAATAATATATTCTTCTAGGGCATTCCATCAGATATTTTAATCAGTTAGGAAAGTTAATGAAGAAACTAGCAGACTTGAAAAGCACTTTGCACTAATGCAGATTAAGAATCAGGCAGATGATATGCCACAGTTTATATTTTAAAAAAACCCAAACAAACAAATAAAGATGGAATTTTCTCCTTATTATTATTCCTTTTCTTTTTCCAGTTTGCTGTGCTTGTTGTAATTTGGCTGATCATAACTTCCACATTCCCACACATTTCATTTTCGCTTATGGCAACCTGTTCTCAAAGTTTGGTGCAGAACTTCTTCTAGGAATTATTTTCCATCAGGGTAACACATCTGAGAGGAGATTGACAATTTCCTTTCTTTTAATCCTGAGAATTTTAAAAAGTGCAAGCAAATGGTTATGCCAACACAGACATGGATTTATTACACATTAGTGTTAAACATGAATCACACTAACAAATGTAGGATTCTATTGTGTATATTTTGTAAATATTTGGTTTAATTGTTTGTGAAGCCAAGGCCTAAAATGTACATATTTATACTGATAAGCATTCATATGTTCGTAGGGATCATCGTCAGTTAAAAGGTAGGAAAGGAGCTACTCCAAATTTGCATATTGGTAGACAGAGACTGCTAGATATTGAATGTTAATTGGATTGACTGCTCTGATTAACTTTCTTCTTTATTGTGTTCAGGATTCTTATGGAAAGAAAACTTAGACCCTTTCAGAAGCCTTTTAGGAAGCCCTTAGGAAAGCAAATCCTGGATCATGAGGTAGTAACAGGAGTAATGAAATTTTACAGTCTGTAGAAATAGTTTTTTCAAGAATTCTATACCTTGTAGCCTTTAGTTGTTCCATTGTAATATTATGGCCTTAACTGTAAATGTAAACATAATGATTTAGTGAAATATGCTCTGTTATCTTTTGGCACAGCAGAATATTTTGTATTCGCTTGAGTGTAGAATGACTGGAAAACCTCCGTCTTCAGAAGCACATCTGAAGAACTTCTGTCAGTACAAGTTATACCACACAAACACACACAAATAAATATGATTTGAGAGCAGGAGATTAATGCTGAACATTACACACTGGGTAGTTCCATAGGCCCGTGAAAGTAGTTCTGAAGAACTGTAAGCCTGCTGGAGATCAAGGTGCAAATACCACAGAAAACATAAAGGAAGCAAGTACAAAAGGATGAGCCTATGAAGGGCAGCATTTTTTCATATCAACTCCCTTAATGCAGAGTCTCCTGAGCAGGTGTTCAGAACAGGCTGCATTTGTGGCATTTTTTCCCGCTGTGCTTCTGCTACTACCCTTTTACTCAATGTTCGTTCACTTAGTTGGTCTCTAGATGTTAAATGGCATAAGATTATATAAAAACAGTATAAAATATCCCTCAGAGAGAATATAAAATCAGTGAAAGCTTAGCAAATGTGAGGAACCATAATAAGCAGCATACATTTGACTTCATTTTGGTTATGGTAACAGGAAATTACGTGATAGGGAACCATCAAACCGGAAATGTTTCAGAAGGAAAAAATAAGCCAGGATAGAAATCACAAAGGTTGCTTAGGGATCTTATCTTTATATACATATGGTTATCTTTTTATGTTAGAGATTTATTTACTCTAAAAAGATTCCTTTTATGGTAATAGCGACTAAATGCTTATTCCAGCATGGTGTCTCTCTGATCTTGAAGCTATGTTCAAACTGAGATTTTCCATCTCTGCATACCCCCAAACCTTTAAGAGTCTAATTTAACCTCTAAGCTAGGAAACCTCTAAGTTAGGGAAAGGTTTTATTGCCTCGTAGGTCAGTACCATATTTTTATACTTTTTTGAGAATTTTTCTAATTTGAAACATAAATGCTTGTTACATATTTTTCTTCTCGACTGGTTTGGATACTCATAAACTGAGTGAACTGCCTATATCATGTCTTTTCTTTTTATGCTCTTCTTTATTTACTATATTATATTTTTAAGTTATATAATAATTTAACCATGTATCCTGCTGATATTCAGCATTACCTATCACATTATAAAAACAGAGATTTCTTTGACTTTATTGGGAAAATATTCTTGGGTTTTACTCCTGTCTTGTATCCCAGGTCTCGGTAAAAGCCACATTACATAAGCCAAGCATTTTAAAATGGTTCAAACATGTCTCATATGGGACACAGGGTATTTATTACTTTCTTTTTTTTTCAGAAATGCTGCTTTACTGTCTCTTAATGACACTAAAGTGTCAGTAGTGATAGACTGAATCTTAGGATTTTCAGATCAGAAATAAAAGCTCAGATACATCATGAGTAGTGCTTGCCTTCAGTTTCTTGATTTTATAGTATAATGGATGGGTGAATAGATAGATAGATGATAGAGATATAGAAAAAAAACCCAAAAAACCCCACAAACCTCAAAACTTCCTTGAATCTGGCCTTGAAAAGTGCTACAATTTTTCATATATGTATATACCAAGGAATTGTTACAAACACAAGTTCTGGTGTGAGCAGGAATTCATGTTATCACTCAGTCTGGTTGGTGCTGGGCATGGGCCGTGGGGACGGTGCTGGAGCACATTTATTGGTTAGCAAGCAGTCAAGGAAGTGCAGAGATGTCGTGGCAGCCTTTGAGATTCTTGGACAGGCCTTACATGACTACCTGTAACAAGTTAACAAGCATTATGAAGGACTGCTTTTCAAAACTCAATGTCATCCATTTCAGGGCTAGACTTAAACTAGAAAACTCTTATGTGCTCGAAAAACTTGAGTGTCCTATTGCAATATATGTAGGTCTATTTTCTCTTGTAATACCTTTGCCTAAAAAGTTTGCTTTTTGTATTACCTAAATAATGACTTAAGTCAGAAAAAGATTAACTAAAAGGCTAGTCATCTTTATAACAAATATTTTCTTAAAGAACACGTGGTTCATTTTGTTTGCAACAGTCAAAGGTAACCTGTGATGGAAAATAAAGGAAAAGTATTTAAAAAGCTATCAGCATAGATCTGTGCTATTTGTAATAAATTTAATTGGTCTAGATTAGTTAATTTACATAGAACTATTCTCCAGTGATTTAATCTTTATGAAATGCTTTCTGCTTTCCTATATTTATGTCTTCCCAAAGTAAGTGCAAAATGTTAAATTAGAAAAGCAACAATTCATAACCACTTACCTATGCATGGCTACACAACACAGACAGAAAACAAGCTCGTAGTCATCTAGGATTTTTTCATCATGAGAAAGGTGTAACTGCACAGCTGTGGCCATGACACGACTTTATTCAGTCTGGATTCAGCAGAAGCAATAATGAGCACAATGAGACAACAAGCAGATGATTTTAGAGCCTCTAAAAACTGCTGAGTAATACAGTGCTAAATTCAGAAGCCAGCTAGCTCCTTACTTCTTCTGAACCATTAGTTTTTCAATTTGAGGAACACAAGAATAGGAAAGAAAAAGCAGAGTTTTTTGGGGGAACCGTGAGGCTTTGGAACTATGGCTGGGAAATTCTGGATGATATTTGGTCATGACAGACTACACTGCTTTGTCTGTATTGCTGCACTACAGTTCAAAAGCTATCATTGCAAAAACTATAACTCAAACCAGACAGCCATGTCACAAAACTAGGCTTAGGCCTGGAATTAGTCTCTTGGCTTGATGATTAAGCCAAATATTCAGAAAAATTAAGTAAGTAATTGTAAGGGAGTCTATGAGCCCAGGGCTGACCACCATGTTTCAGGCAGGCACTGATCAGTTCCTTGTAAGCAAATTTAACTATCCTCATCATACCCACTTACCTTACATGACTAGAGAAGCCAGGCAGGAACCAAGCTCACAGTCGTCTAGGATATTTTTCTGTATGAGAAAGGTGTAACTGCGCAGCTGTGACCATGACATAAGAATTTATTTAGACTAGATTCAGAAGCAATAATGAGCACAAAAAGATAACGAGCAGATTATTTTAGAGGTGCTATAAATTACTGTCCATGCTTTATTTATGTACCAAGGGTGTAAAGGCAGAGTGAAAGCAGCAAACATGCCCTGTCTTGTCTTTCTCAAAAAGTAACTTCAGTCTCAGTGAATCCAGGAAAATACTAGGAGAACCTCAATTTTGGCTCAGTCAAACCCACAGCAGTGGTTGAAAGCTACAGACACCTTCAGGAGGGATGTATGAACATCAAAAAACTGTTAGCACCAAAAAACAGTCCTTCATCATTAAAACAAAACAAACTCATTGACATGTAAATCTCCAGGAAACCAGAAAGTAAATTAACCAAGGAATTAGCTTTGAAGCAGAAACAAATGCGTGATGAAACTGAGAAGTTAGTCACACTTTGTTGGCTTCATCAGGAAATGAGGGAGTAAGGAAGGCATTTCGGAGAGACTCTTTTGAAATCCTATGAACTTTGTGTTCTTTTCACCAGCTTTCAGTGTTTCCTCCTTACTTATGACTATCATATTGTAGCCAGTTTTATGTTCTTTGTGGTGAAGGACCCCATCTCAGGCTCTGGAGATCTGCTGTGTATGTCCCGCACGCGTTTTGTTCCATGCTGTGCCAATTAACTCTGTGCACTGTGGAGTGTTCCTCACATCCCTATCAGATGTGTGTCATTGTATGTGCTACAGTTTGAATGAACCCAGAAATAATTCTGTCTTGTCAGCTGAGCAGACAGTCTTGTCACTACCCTGCCAGTTTATACATGAGGTAGTGGGAGCTGTGTGAGAAAGCAGTGAACAATCACTTGGACTAATTAAAAGCAAAGTGATTGAAATAAATGAATGTCATTGAAGGAATCGTGTTGAGTTGTTGCTAGGAGAAAATTGTTTTGAGCTGTATATTGTTAGGAGGTTTATTGTGGATGCGTCCAAGGGTATGGCATGCTGCTGCTCAGAGACTGCAGGGAGCTGGTCACATGCTGGCTCTGTGTCTTTCAGTCCACCTGGTCAGCTGAAAGCCACGTTCTGTTGGGCACTGAAAACTCTTGTTTCATGATAGATAGATGAGTAGGCATGTACTGATGGTGGCTGGCCAAATTTGCTCTGTGGTTTCTAGTAAAACTTTATTTTAATGGGAAGACGTGTTTCTTGATAAACACTTTTTTTTTTTCTCAGAAAGTGATAACATTCCTTGAAAATCCTTGATGACAATGCAAAGGAAGAATTCTTTTGGAACTTCTAACTTTTTATTTTAGGTTTTCAATTTTTTTACTTAACATGTTTGGAGATTCAGTGATTTTTTTTGTTTCCAATGAAAACAAACAAAAAAAACTCAGTGGAAAGCATCTTTTTAATAGGCACTTTCTGCAAGAAAATTACCACACCATTATACCATACCTGACAGAGACATCAAGAGATGTCACATTTGTCAAGATCATGTTGCAAGTCAAGCACAGAACTTGGAAAAAAATTTCTACCTCTCTGTCTATTACTTTAAATATGGGCTTTTCATTTCCTGGTGCTCTTAAATCTTTCCTTCCCTCTATGTGTTATTCTTTAACTTCAATTCTTGTTCTGAATCCATCAAATACAGTCTGATGCCAGTTTTTTGGTAACTCATGTAATTTATCTTCCCCATTCATCAAAGCCTGTGGTATGATTTTCATAGTAAGTGTCTCCTCTGGTGACTACAACTTTGCTGGAGAAATTCTGGCAAATGCTGCCTTATAATTTTTGCCATATTCTGTATGAAATCATATTAAAATCACAGAATCGTTTATTCTTCTCAATATATCTAAGATGCTCCTCAGGATCCAAATTCTGTGTTAGTACTGCAATACACAAAAGCTTTCTTGTTTTACTGAGGATAGGGAAGTTATACTTGAAGATGTTATTTTATGAAATCTGACCATGACAAAATAAACTTCCTTGTATTACTCCTATTGTGGAAGAATGTAATTCTTTGTAAACATTGAGTGCATGTGAGTATTTGAGGTCATAAACCCCTGCATAAGTCTGTTATATAATGGGCACTTGGAGCCATTTATCATTAATGACTGTTCTTTTTTAATAATATGTTGAATTTGTCTTAACAGAAGTCCTTATGTTTTGTGTTAGGGCAATGAGTCCTGGCAATTTGAACGCTATACTGTCCCGTGGCAGCAAGCAATTAGTATTTTGGCATTTGTGGGAAGACTGTTGCCAGTATCACTCACCTGCTAATCCTAAAGCAGCAATAACACAAGAAAGCAATAAAGAAGAGGGAAAAGAAAGTAGTTATTGTTTGTTTAACTGGCGTGAAAGCAAAGCGAGCTGCATGGAGAGAGGCCAAATGGTTACTCACAAGAAATACAGTAGGTAGCATGAACGTGAATGGCTGCGCACTGAAAGCAGCACGCCAAAGCCAGTCCCTGCAGAGGAGCATGCATACTGCCAGATTCAGCTGTAGAACCACGGCCCAATTCCAACCTGTCACACATATTGGAGAAAGATTAGAAGTTCTAATCACTCATCTGAATGAAGAAAGAATAGGAATTTTTTTTTCCTAAGCAATGCTGGAAGAAAGACTACACCAAGACATGGGGGAGAGGAGGAAAAAGGAAGCTGTGTACGGAAAAGGGGAGGCTCTGCTCCCAACCCCTGGCTAATACACCTCACTAGGATGACACAAAAGCTTTCAAAAGTGTATTGGCTTCACTTTAAAGCAAACAGAAAAGCAGGAATCTTCCTGGTGTAGCAAAAATCTCATAAACAGGTTGTCATCATAAATCAAGGCATTGTTCATTTGAAGAATATGTTCTTTTGGAGAATACTTCTTCCAAAGGAAAATGCCAGTAGTAGTTATACATCTTTAAGCTGGAAGTATTTCTAGGATTTCAACTTCTTTTTTGTTTTTTTCCAGAGATTGACACAGGTCCCTCTTTTCTTTGAAGTGTGGTAAAATAAATAGCTTACAGCCTGATGGTGACAAACGGGGATGCTGCTTAAAATCTTCTCTCAGATCTGGCTAAGGAAAAGCAAGGATTTAAATCCTGATCTTCCCAAAGAAGCAAGGTACCACTTTCTCTCTGTTTCTTTTTTGCCCTTTTTTCTGCAGTACAGAATAGTACTCCTCTTACAAATTCATGTGCTTTTAAGGCTCTATGTCATCCAGATACACAGGACCCAAGAGGAACAGCAGTTATTGAATTTTCCCTTTAAAGCTCTATGGTTTGCTAACAGTAGGTAAAAATTGAGTCAAAAGGATATCTATCAGGGGCTGGATCAATAAATTGCTTTTCATATTGAGGGTAACTTAATTCATGCTCAGAGAGTGTCTTTGCTCAGACAGAGTGTCTGTTGTAGAGACGCAGCTGAACAGATAATGTTTGTTGCTGATTATGCTGGGGAGCATAGAACAGCTAGGTACAGGCTTTCCTCCTCACAATGTACACATGTACACAGACCGTATATGAAATTACAGTGCAACAGTGCTGCAATTGTGTTTTACCAACGCTGCACTTAATAGGACATATAGGGAAATTGTCCCAGTCTTTATTAAAGAGTTCTCTGAAGCACAGGTGCCAGGACAGTGGCATGGGGAAAGCCAGACCACCATCCAGGATTGATGCACCACCCAATCTGACCATTTGTTCACAAGAGAAAAAAAAATAATTAGTTTCAAACAGTCACTGTTTGGTATCCTTCCAAATGTAGTAAAGCTTCCAAAAATTGCGAAGTCGGTGCTAAATTAAGAAGCTAGCTCCTTACTTCTTCTGTACCATTAATTTTTTGTTCTGAGGAAAAAGGGAATAGGAAGCAAGAAGCAGGATTTTTGGGGCTGGGAATCTATCGGCCCAGGGCTGACCACCTTGTTTCAGGCAGGCACCCATCAATTGCTCGTAAGAAAATTTAGCTACCCAAGGCATTGTAATGAAATCCTTGAAGTTATTTATCTTTTGAGTATGAGCTATATATCTCATGATGAACACCTGTTTATTGCATCTTTAGTGATTCAAATCTCCATTGGCTGATCTATTTATCTCTTATAGGGAATTTTTGTTAATCCTATTCTGATTAGGGGTTTTTGATATACAAATATATACTTGGAATTCAAAAGAAAGCTTTATTTAAATTATCCTGAATTATCTGAGAAGAAATAATTTTCTAGGGAAAAAAAAAGAAATTCTAGAATTTCATTAGTGAATAATCTCTAGATTGCATTATATTTTAAGATCTTATTTTAAAATGACACGCCCAGAAAGCCAGTGCTTTCCCTCTATTTTGTACATGTTTGAAAGACATAGAAATGACATAAAAACTTAAATTTATTCCTCTTCTTCTAAATAAGTTTTAAGAATCTGTTGAAAAAATATATTTCAAAATAACCAGGTAGTAGATTTAAGTAGTTACATGATGTTCATATCTGGTGCCTGAAAAGAAATAACAGCTGTGAGAAGTGCGAAGAAACAAATCCAGAAAGTCACAGCTAAGGTGGTGGCACAAGTCCAATGTCAAAGGTATGCTGAGTGAAATCTAATTTGTCTGATGAGTCAGGAAGAGGTATGCACAACATCTAGATAGTATCTAAGACTGGGGGTATCTTATCTGGATTTGTGTTTTTGCAGCCTCTTCTTTCCAGGTATCTGTATATTTGTCTCAAATCCACCTGACAGGTGGACTAACAGGTGTTATGCTTATTTTACACTGCAAGGAACAGACGAGATGTTGAGTAATTTCCTCTGAACTCACTGCAATGCGCAACAGGCATTATTGTAGGGATAAATATTAGTTTCACAGAATTTATTAGGGTCCAGAGAAGAGCCACAAAGATGACCAAAGGACTGTCACTTCAGAAGAGTCTGAGAAAACTGCATTTGTTCAGTCTTGGGAAAAGAAGGCTTATGGGAGATTTTTGCCACCATATGTCAGGGGTGGGGACAGCAAAGATGTGGATTCCAGAGTGTTAGACATTTCTAAAATTCAGCTAGACAGGATGCTGGGTCACCTTGTCTAGATTGTGCTTTTGGCAAAAAAGTGTGGACTAGATGATCTTTCATGTCACTTTGAATCCAGTATTCTGTGATTCTTGTCATGTGGTTATTTTCTTATGAAAGCAATAACTTTCCAAAGGTATGGTTTTGATGGTAGATTCTACATTAACATACGTAACACAGTGGAATGCAACACGAAGGACGGTGCATCCTGGGATTTGTGAATTTCACTACTACGTCCTAACCACAAAGCCATCCTTTTTTTACTGTATTTATGGCAAAATATGTCTTCTGCATTCTAATTCTTGCTAAAATCACATGCATTGTCATCTAGAAGAGATGTGTTTAGCTGTAACTTGAAGACCTTCAGTAGGTTAAAGATCATATGAACAAGAAAATACTCAAAGCCCCCATCACACCACAAAAAGTTGGGTAGTCCTGTACATTGCTTCTTAACTCTGTTCAATCTGGTTTTCCACAGTGCGTCAACAATCTCTTCTGCAATAAAATCTTCTATACAGATAGCATTTCAAATTAAATTTAATTTTTAAAAAAAGTGAGTGCCAATGAAACAGTCTCTCACCCACTACTGCACAAACATTTATTTACTTTTACTTTTACCCATCAATATGCTTTGAAAACATTTCAGACGTGTTTCAGATGCTGGAACTGCATACAGTAAATATCCATCTGCATATTAGTCTTAAAAACATTTTGATGCAATTAAAGAAGGCACAAATAACAAAATTATTTATGTTCACATGTTGCAGTGGGCTAGGTTATCTCTTTATGTGTGATAAGATTCAGGAAAGAAATTTAGTCAAACTGTAGACTGTGTGAATACATCACAGCATCAAAAGCTGTGATTTTGAGAGCAACAGTAGACATGGGCTTTGCATTATCAGTAAAAGGCATTTCTGCCTCTATAAAATTAAAGGCAATTGAGTATAATCAAAGCATTTCTAGCAAATAATTTTTGCATCAATGAGCGAAAGAGGAAGTCTATCATTCAGAAAATCTGGAAGTGACAGAACCAGAGGGCTGCCACTACACCAGCCCAAGCTCCAGGTTGCATTTTGGTAGAAGTGTATAGGTCTGTGACTGTCCCTGTGCAGGACTGCCTCTGGAACTGCACCAGCTGAAGAGCACTGGGACGGAGCCATTAACCAAAGACTGTTTATCTTTAACCAATGTTCTTGCTGATTAGACAGATGATTATATCTGTCTGCTGGCAAGAATTCTGTTTCCTGTATATTTCAAACTTAGGAATATTAATTTATTTTAAGAAGTTATAAATCTCCAGACTTCCCATAGTCAAATTTAGTTTGATCTAACAAAACATGAATTTCACCAGAAAACGAAAACTCTCAGTGATACATTCATATATCACTTTCAGTAATGAGCTGAGGTGTACTATTTGCCAGAGATGTTTTCCTTTGGTGAAGACTTGCTAACTTTCCTAAATGTTAAACAGAAATTATGCGAGCCCTGATTAGACCTATCAGCTTTCTAAAGGGACTATTAAAAGATAATTACGCATAAGAATGATGATCATAGGAAATAGTGCGCGTGGTTCAAAGAAAATGCTTTCTAAAATCTGCAATTATATATATTCCCAAGTAAACTTTATTTTGTAGCTCATCCTCAAGAGATGTCATTAACATAACGATAACTTTGTACCAATTATCAAGGGACTATCTGAATTTATTTTCACGGCTGGGTAAATAAGGAGCACATTCCTGGGAACAGTCGTATGACTAGGTTCATATTTGTTATATTATATTGATACATTATTTGTCAAACATCACTTAGAGTAACAGCTGTAAGAATAACTATTTTCTAAACTCGAATGATTTTTCTCTATTTCAGATACCTTCAATGGAAGTAATTGAGCTGGTTGGTTAGATAGACGTGTGACAGATCAGAGTACCAGCCTATCTATATGGCTTTGGTGTGTTCTGCCGATCTGCTTCTGCTGCTCTGACATTACTGAAAATTTGCTTCAGTTGATTATTGTGCAAATATTCTGGAGAGATGTAGCTGTGTCTGATAAATTGATTACCCTGGATTTAACTACACTGCTTTCATTAAGGTCAAAGGAAATGGTGACTTATGTTTCTAATAAGACTTAGGACAGGAACATGTATCCCTAGCATGGGAAATTTTCAGATGATCTCAATGCTTTTTTTTCGGACTACTTGAGAAGAAATCCCTTGATTTTTCAGGACTCAAGAAGAGATAGCATTTCCATATTGGAAAGAATGCTCCTGAACTTTGGGTTATGTGTGTGTACAGAGTAATATCTGAGCATGTTGTTCCTCCAGTTATGCCTTCTGAATATAGGAAAATAATCTGTTTGCCCTGACAAAGCATTCAGCTGCTTCTTCAGTGTATACAATCTTAATTAGATGAGACTGGGATGTAATTTAACTTTTATTGTATTGGATACAGTGATTGTACCATCCCTCTCATGTAAATCTCTCAAGTGTGGTTAAAAGTGCTTATATCTCAGCCAGGAATGAATCATGTCACTATACTGAAGTAGGAAATCTGACCCTGACAGTCTTAAAAATTCCTTTTGTGATTTTTTTTATCAGTTAGCTACCTTATCAAGGAAAGACAAAAGCTCAAAGAAGTCTGAATTGGAGGAAACTCTCTCCGAAAATATAAAAAAAAACTGTACTCATCCTTAGCAGAGTTTTATTTAAGTATAAATTACCTTTTCTCCATACTGTTAAGTGAATTTACCCTCCCTGGAAGTCTTCTTCATTTAATTTGCTCATCATGATTTTATTAATAAATCTACAGAGGATCTGTCACATGTATTTTTCAAATGAATAGTTTTTATAGTTAAAGTGTGTTGAAATTGGCAGTAAAGATACCCTCTCAAATGCTTTGAAAGCACAACTATTCCACAAAATGACTTTGGAAGTGGCATTGTGGATTCCACTTACCATTTTCTCTCTGAGGTTTGCAGATAGAATTGATGTTGCATTTACATGGAGAAAGTAGCCTTCTTTCCAAACACCCTGTTCAACAAGCCCCAAATGTATATTGAAATCAGACTGAGATCTTTCTGACTCCCTGCTCTCCAGCCTCTCAACTTCTGCTGTGAGCCCTGAAGAAGGAATGAGGAAGGACTGAAGTGGCAGCTGGGATACAGCCCACACCCAGATATGCCTTCTGGCACTTTTGGTTCACTGCCCTTCCAAAAGGACAACCAAACCCCACTCCTGCCAGGCGCCTGATATTCAACTGACTGCTTTTAGGCGCTAGGTCGTCTGAACAGAAATCAAACAAATTTACAGGTACATATTCAGAGTAAACTAATTTCAAATAATGGCTTTTCCTCCAATGAAGTAATAATTTTGGAGTGAGCATTTAATGTATTTAGGACTGAAAACGTGAGTCAAAGCCACTGCAAAGTGGGGTCTGCTGTGAGCCCTGCATTTTCTGTTTGTGCAGGCATCAGGTTTCCTGATTAAGTTTGCAGGATGCCTCTTTTTAAGGGTACAGGAAGTTAAAATACAGTACTGAAACAAATATCACTAATAAAATCCAGGCACAGGAAGGGAATTGAAAGTGTTTAAAGATTTCAGGCTCACTGGTGAAGAAAGATTTTCAGAAAAATGATAGAAATTTGGAAGTAAAGAAGACTATTCGGGATTCAACCTTGGCTATGGGACAGGGTGTGCAGCCTGAGCTGTATATGTGCTGCATGGGAATGTTCCTTGGGGCAACCCAAAGGGTGGAATTATGGTTCATGCATATTCACATGAGCCTGAGTAGGGAATTTATTCTTGCCAAACAAATTAGATTCCGTTTTCAATTAAAACTAGAAATTATTTTTAGTAACAGTGTATTATATTGACTTTAAACATCTTCAAATTTGCTGTTTCAAAAAGCAAACAAGCTGACAATCTTCATTGTACAACCGAAACACTGCTTCATTATTTTCCAATTGTATAATCCTTTTATGCATATATATTTTTTGAGCTCCTTGTGCTTTTCAGTAACCCTAAGCATGATCTGGAGAAAATATGAAGCGTCTTATCAGAAAACATAGTAAATTACACAGAAACAGGTAAATTGCTATATGTTGCTAAGTACAAAGCAGTTATGCAGGTTTATCAGACAGAAATTCCTTTTGGCTTATCTATATAAAAAGTCAGACATCTAGGAGCCAAATAATTTGAGTGCAAATTCCCATGGCAGTGTTTAAGCCACAAAGGTCAACTCAGTCCTCGAAAGTTTGAGCTGAGAATTAATTGCCAGGAAAGGATGGGGACTAAACAGTCCTCTGTCACCACAGTGAGCCACCTATGGAATGGGAACTAAACAGTCCTCTGTCACCACAGTGAGCCACCTATAGAACAGGGACATGTCTGATTCTATCCACACTTTGGAAAAGGATGCTGAAAGATTAGAAAAGTTCAGGAAAGAGCTACAAACTTGTTTTGAGGTCTAGAGAGAATTAAGGGACTCAGGGTAGTTAATTAGTCTAACATGTGATGTGATCATGGCCTTCAGAAGAACCGCAGTGGAGAGAAGACTTCCTATAATGACTTCTTTAATTTAGTAAAATAAGGATAATGAAATCCAATGCCTGGAAATTTAATTTAGTCAAATTCAGAATAGAAATTATATGCAATTTAGTAGCAAGAGTAAAAAACACTGTACTAATTTGCCTAGAAAAATATAGGATCCTCCATCCTTTAAAGCTTGCTATCCAAAAGGTAGTTTGTCTAAAAGATATGCTGTAGATTAAGTAGAAGTTATTATCTACATATGTAAATTATAAGGGAACTTCTCTAGCCCTTATTATTCGGACTAAGGGATGTTCTGCAATAAAAATCGCAAAAGCTGGGAAAAAATCTTTTAAATTCCTCTTGTCATTTGAGCTGTATTTGCCCTTGTATATGTGGGTGAACGGAGACTTGGCTGTTTTACTGTGGCTTCATATACATCTGCTGCATAGGAAGCACCCTGCTGTGAAAAATACTGAGCTATCCCTTATATTATTATTTTTTTTTTGGTGCTTCTTTGCCTTTATATGTTTTAAAAATAAAAACAGTCAAATTCAAAGAGGTGTTTTGGGATGACTAGCCTACACCCACAGGCACAAAGCTTGACAAAGTCCCATATGGTGAACAGTTTTATTTTTATTTATATATGCAAAGTTGGCTGTATTGTACTAATATATTTCAGGAGTGTAGGTTTGGTGCTTAAATTTTAGTGGTGTGGATATTTTTAAACATTTTTTAGTATGACAGCCTGCTAAACTGTGGAAAGGTGAATATGGGAGTTTCACCTGCTCTTGGTCAAAAGAATAAACGTCTGAAATGATCTGTAAAAGGCTACTGCTAGGGACCTGCTGTGTTTGTATGAGAGACTGAAAGCAGGCACAAGAGACAGAAGCAGCCAATTAAGCACTGTCATCAGCAGACAGGAGTCAGTGATGCCCAATAAGTCAGCAAGAAATATCATGAAAACGGTGCTCCTTCTAAGAATCTACTACGTGTGTGTTTCTGAACCTGAAATATGGCAGCCTTACATTCTGATTCTGAAACTTTTTTCTATGAAATTCTGTTATGCAGAAGATACTCATAATTTTTTTTTTCCTTTTTTTTCTTGATTTGGTTTCGGGCTTTTTTTCTTTCTCTATTTGTTGGATACTGCTGTGCCTGACTTCCAGATACCAAGCCCCCAAACTACGTCATTGGCCTCCATGGAAGATATCAAACTCAGACCCAAAAAAATTTCTTCAGTTAATTAAGACAACATCCAGAGCTTTACAAAAAGGATATTTAAACCCCCTGGCTCAGGGATCTGTGGAGGCACTCCTGCCAACAGGTACCAAGTCTCAGCGGTGACTAATGCCCTGAGAACTGCCACCTCCATGGATGGAACAGCAACCGTAGACCTACAGTGAACTGGAAGAGGATTGCTGGAGAAAAAGTTGTTATTGTATCTTTTTTTATGCCTGAACACAATGGCTAAAACATTTGCATGGGATGATAGGGACTGAAGTTTGATTCGTCATCCTCAGAGTGTCCAAGCAACGTATCCTGTTTTTACAAGGATTTTTATGTATGTTAAAAGCTTCATTTGATCAAGAGAGCACCTTCAAAGCAAATGTTCTAATCAGCTTTGGCTGTGTTTTGGTTTGCAGTGTGGAGCAGCCTGGGAGCACAGAAACAGGTGTCCTACTGGGCAAAACTAAGACAAAGAACATCTGCCAGGAGCTTATTGACTGTGTTGTAACCACTACCAGGCACTCAGTCCAAGTCACAGGCTTTGTAGTGGGTGGTGTCTGTCCCTCCCAGTGGGACTACAACAGGATTGTTTTCTGTGTAGAAAGCAATGAACGATTCATAAAGCAGTGAAAGATTCACAGTGGTAAACCCCAACAGCAGAAGAAGGGATCTGGCTGTGCAAGACCAGTTGGTAGGCTTGGCTGCATTGGTTGCAGATCAAAAGTAGTTCTGGGAGTGGCTGCCAAGACTTTTTTCTCTAGATATTATTTAAAAATTCATACCTAGCTCCTGTGAAGTTCTCCTAAGGAGTGCACCCTAAATGTGAATTCATGGATCCATGTTCCCTCTTGAGCCATCCCTTCTAGCAAGGGTAGTGATTGTGTCCTACTCCTTGCTGACAAAGGCTTTTAACTGATACCTGATCATGACTTCAGCAGCTTCTAGCTCTGATCATGATCATCTTCATTTTCTGGACATTTTTTGCATTTAAGAGCATCTTCTTTGGTCATTAACTGTAATATTTTCAAATGCTGCTTGAGCATGTAATTACATAATCTGTAGAAAAGGATGGCTTATTCCTTTTGTGGTATTTTGGAAATACGGAAGATAAGGGGAGAGAGATAAAGAGACTTCCAGTAGTCCATTCTTTTTAAGTATTTATAAACATACCTCAATAATTTGATGATAAAATCTTCTTATTTCATAAAAGATGACTTCTGTTATCCAAACACTGTCTTTAAACGCCATCCTTTAAATTCCTAGCTATTTAAAGACCATCATGCTTTTGCAAAGGCATATATGTTTAGGACACCTTTTTGTTTCATTCCATCCTTTCATTTTTTTCCAGTTGGCCAATGCCTTTCTTTATCAAGCAAGCACAGAGCTGTCAACAAGCGAGAATAACAAAATACGTTCTGAAAAACTCAGGAAGGAAAGGAATTAAGGTGAAAACACGGGGATTATGGAGAGGTCCCTCCTGTGCCTCATGTTTCAGAATTCACTGTGAAACCCTGAGGTCTCAGATCCCAATCCCAGAACACATAACTTGGCATTTCAGCATAAGGGGAAGCCAGCACTTGGTGAGCAGGTCTTTAGTTCTTTCAAATCTTTATCTGCCTTCTAGGTAAGAGACCTGCTTGCTTTCTTTCTAACCTTCATAGAAATTGAATTGTGTAAAGTATTTAAACTGAACCAAATGGGATTGGGTGGAAAAAAGAGCTGGCAGAGAACTTTCTTCCGACTTTTGCCTGATTGTTTATTGAGCATGGCCTGTTCCAGGAGCCATAGTACATAGTGGAGAGCTGGGGCAGCTGTACCATCTACATGTGACCTGTGGATTGACATGAGTAATCAGAAATCTGTGGCACCAGCTACGTACACAAAAACATCAGCCTTCCCTTGAGCTCTGAAATACCCCTGACAGTTCTGTGCTCCCCAGCTGGGAGTCCCTCGCTTACTTCACCTGCAAGTCAAACTTAGCTTCTTGACTTTAGAAACACTGGCTCAGCAAGGAAGACTTGACCCCGGGCTCTTCATGGAGTATCACTTGAAGGTAAACATTAGAAAGGAGCAAAAGGACTTGAAATCTTGAGCTGCTTCTAATGCTGTTATATTCTCTTCCATATCAACCAAAAGCTGCCACCTCTCCATTTCCAAGGGGCCATATGTAGAAATACTTCCTAAGGCCTCATACTGAAAGAAAAGAAACCTCTACACTCTTCCAGCACTCTTTTTAGGCAGTGTCTGTCAGCAGCAGTAAGCGTTTACCCGCCTGCCTGAACCAGAAGACACAGGGCAGGAATAATGTAAAATTCTATTAGTAGGCACAGTCCATTAGGCTCCCATTGTGACAGTGAAGGAATGAAAATGGCTGTAGATGAGTCCATGAAGTTAGAACAACTTTGTAACAGGAATAGGATTTTTAGGTTTTTTTTTAATCTATAAATATTTATTCGGGAGAAAGCATTACTAGGTGATTACAGTTGCAGATGCTATTCTGGTCAATATTTGACTAAAGAAAGCAATCAGTTCTTCTAACAGTAACAAGAAAATAATAGCATGAGGAATAATGAGTACATTTAGAAAAAACACCTTTAAATTAACTCAACTTTGAAACAACTTCGTTATTTAAGACCAACATTTTCATGTTACCAAGAGATTTGAAAGCATACTGAAATGAAAGAAATGCATATGACAACTTTCATATCTTTTAATAGCAAAAATAATTTTACAGTAAGACAGTGAATTTAGTCATGTGGCCAGACTGCATCAGAGTTCTTAAATTTAATTAAAATTATAGTGGCTTCAAACTCAGAATTCATCACTTCCATCAGTTCAGTCTGGCAGGTAATATAATGTAGTTATTATTTTTGCCCTACATATGCAGCATCTTTGTCAAAATAATGGGATCTAAATTGAAATTAAAAATCTCATGCTGGATTGGATCCAATTAACCTGACAAAATCATTATGTGAGCATAATTTTTTTTTCTCATTCTGCACACATACACTGTCTCCAAAGACAGAAAGCAGTTATCATACAGACTATAACTCTTCCACTTGAAAAGCAACACGTCCCTCTTGAAATAACTCAGAATATTCTGTGCAGCCTTGAGTACTGCTTATCAGGGGATAGTATAGAAAATGTCATCAAAGCTATATTTATGTGTCTGCAGCCAGAATAGGGACCCACTGTTCTATATTTCTCTTAGAAAATGCATTGTGGTCTTCTACACAGAAGAAAGACTCTCATCATATTGCATAACAGCTGAACTCTGACTCTCATCATATTGCTGAACAGCTTCCATCAGCCAGCAGAAAGCACTGATGAGTGGAGTGTGACTGAAGTACTACTTTTTTTTAGTGTAGTGACAGCTTTAAAGAGTCCCTCATGGCTTTGAAACCTAAATTTGTTCCCCCTAAAACCTTTCTCTTTTCTCTTTGATGTCATCAGTACACAAAAAAATGTGGTCCTAGTGCAGGGTTGACTGATAACAAAGGTGTATAAGGAAAGTATAAACTGCCTGTATCATGTCATTGCAATCAATACAACCATATCAAAATTTTAAAAAATTATTTTGTAAAACTTTTTTTGTCAAGAATTGTTGCCTAATAACCCCTAATAATCCGGAAGATTTATTCTAACTTATTCCAAATTCTTTCTGCCCCTTAAATATTTTTCCCATGAAAAATTACATTAAGAATTCTCCATCTAGAAATGTTTCATCACAATGAACACCTGTCTGTGCCCATACTAACATTTTTGGATATGTGTTGTTCTGTCAGCTACAGAGATGACTTCTTCATACATTGCTGCAATTTTCACTGTGGCAGGGGAAAATCATCAGCTCTTAGGTGGAAACACAATCATCATCTCGTCACAGCTTTTGGAGACACAGCAAGTGCTTCATTTCCTCACTTGTGAAAGGTGAAGTGACAAATGCTAGATTAGTACAACCCATGTTCCTGAAAGGGATCAAAGCAAAAGAAACATTAAAATCCAGAGCTGTACTGCTCAATGGCCCACATTAACATCCAGGTGTCTTCCAAGGACATGTGACTTGGACACCTCCGCTGGTAGGTCTTTTCTAGTCCAAATCATTTTGACAGAGAAGAGTTAAGGAGTGAAAGGCACGCAGTTTTATCACCTTTACTGTGTAAGAATGAGGGGATGGGTTCATTAGGTGAAGTCAGTGTGTTGTGTAGCTGGAGGTGGTCGTGTCGTCATCAGAGTGGAGCTTGAGGCACAGCAGGACATAGGTCTGCAAAAGACTCACTCTGTGCTGAATACAGTGTAAGAAGAGAAAATACTTGGAAAATTCCTTACTTACTCACGTGCATTTTTTATAGTAATCAGAAGATCAAAATTAAAACCCAGAGTTGGTGTGGGATCACAGTGTTTCAAGCAAGACAGTCTATATTTTCCACTTTCCTAAAGATACTCTTAATAATGAAGAGGTCTAGCAAGATTGAGTTCGTTACTTATTCCTTGGCCCAGAAGGAACTATTAAGAGTTGAATTTCTGCTGAACTCACAGAATTAAACTACTTTGTGAATTTTTTTGGAGACCACAGGGAAATAATTATTTTTCTAAGGAGAATAATGAAAAGAATAGCAAACAAAATGAATAATTCTTCTTCTATGAAAGCTGATCAAATTGGGTAACTAGTGGCTGTACATGAGGACAAAGGCAAAGATTTAAACTTAGCTTTGAGCTGTGTGTGATTTGCATGATTTTGAACAAACAGCAGAAGAATTTAAGACAGAATGGATTCCAGAGTAGTGTTATTAGCAATGGACACTGGAAGGAGTTCTGCAGAGTCCTAGGGGGCAGAGTTCTGCTGTTCAATCAAGAAGTCTGAAATATGAATTGCCAGATCCTAGGTTCCTTTGTTTCAGAAGAATGATTTTCTTACTGCTTAATTAGAACCAAAGCATCAATTTCTATTTTTAAATTGTTAATAAATTAATTTCTGAAAAGCTTATTCCACCAGTTCGGCAGGGTCAAATGAGCTGGCAATGGCAGAGAAATGAGTGTCACAACAGTACAAAAAAAAAATTATGATCGAGTATGCCTCCCTCCAAAACTCCCTCCAGGCCTTCCTCCTATCAGGAAATTCAGGTTTAGCACTGTAGTCCACATTAGCTTTTCACATAAAGGCTGTCCCAAAAACTCACTTCTTCCTCCCACCCCTAAGCAGTGAACACCAAACCCCAGATTCTTTCAGGTTAAGGTTGAAGAAGAATATGTTGTGGTATTCATCCTTCCTTGTGAGTGGGAAGAAAATTTGAGACAGCAAAAATTCAAAGGAGACAGTACAAACCATTTATCTGACTTCTTGCTTTGATAAATTGTATAATTAATAATTTGGTAGGAGGAATGTAGTGGTTAGCCAGCCAAAAGCACTAATGCTTTGGAAGAAAGTATACATCCAAAAAGAAAAGTGCATTTCATCTAGGGGACAGTTCAAGATTGATTAGGGCCACAAAGAAAGATTTTTGTTGTGTTTTTAGCTGAAAATGTAGCTGTTTGGAAAAGCATCATCACGGTTAATTTCTGGACAGAAACTATGCCCCACACAGCCACTTGCTTAGTCCCCTCCAATGGGACAGGGGGAAGAACAGAAGGGTAAAAGTGAGAAAACTTGTTGGTTGAGATAAAGACAGTTTAATAGGTAAAGCAAAAGTCATCTACACAAGCAAAGCAAAGCAAGGAATTCATCCGCTACTTCCCACAAGCAGGCAGGTGTTCAGTATTCCCGAGGAAGCAGGGCTCTGTCACAAATCACAGTTACTTGGGGAGACAAACATTGTTCCTCTAAACTAGTCCCCTTTCCTTCTTCTTCCTCCAGCTTTATATGCTGAGCATGATGCCGTATGGTCTGGAATCCAGCTGGGATCAGCTGTCCTGGCTGCGTCCCCTCCCAACTTCTTGTGCATCCCCCTGTTTTTTCACTGGTGGGGTAGGGTGAGAAGCAGAAAAGGCCTTGAAGCTGTGCAATACCTAAAATATCCCTGTGTTATCAACACTGTTTCCAGCACAAATACAGAACATAGCCTTGTACCAGCTGCTATTAACAGGAAGATTCAAATTGAAACTTTGAAGGCAAGTACAATCAAACATCACTGTATAAGAAATGAGTCTGGCAGAGGAGTGATGAAAAGTCCGACAGTGCAATGCAGGAATGTGTTGGACGAAGCTCTTGCAGTCGTAGGAAAGCTTAAAGTTGAGAATGTGAAACATAAATTGCCCGAAAGGTCAGGAGAAATTGATGTAATTACTAGCTTCCTTTCCTCATATACTTTACTGCAGAAAACCCCAACAGGTTAATCAGTGAAAAATTTTGTTTTGATTTGTTTTTCCAGGCCAAATATGCCTGTACCTCGTGACTGGGGCAAAGAGCACAAACCAGAAAGATGGTGGGCACACAACAATATCTTGTTAAAACTAATTTATATGCTTTCTTCATTGCAGTCTTGATCAGGACATCAGAGCAATAGAAGAGAGAAAAGTATGTAAAGTAAGGCTGATGCAAGTGAAAAATCTGACTGAAGGGCTGCAACAAAGCTAAGGCAAACTAAAACAGTAAAAATAATTTAGGAGGTGAAAGGAGCTGCTTTGTTCACCTTCCCTATGAGCTTTACTGTTTGCACTTAGTCTGGAAAGTGATGATTCCTTCTTGCACCACAGCAAGCAATAGCCGTCAGGTTTTTTGAGTCACAGATTGTTCTGGGTGAAGTTCTCAATAGTTCTTGCCAAAGTGAAAGGTGGCTTTGCAAATATTTTGAAAATATTCAGAAAATTCCTTGGTAGCTTCATGGTGTGGGCTGTCACGTAGGAAGAGGACATTTTTATACCACACCATATTTTAATAACTGCATGTAAAGGAAGCTCTTGAACAGGACTAGATGTTTCAGGAGAGTGATTAAATATAGTATGTAATTTTTTGCATGCAGTATCCAATTTAAGTCTAGATTAAGCTAGTCAAGAGTGCAAGAAATCTCTTTGAAAGGTATCATGCATGACCATGATCAATCAGTAGCAGTTTTGCTGCATTTCAGCAAGGTGTAAGGACACAGGCTTCACAGAAGTAAGAGAAAGAAGAGAAATTACCAGCATTGATCAGGTAAATTACTCCTTTGCTTGGGAGTTTCAGCATGAATATACTTTCACAGGTAGGTCATTGTCAAGACCTATTTCTGCAGCAATTAATTCTGTTTGGATTTTTCAATGTTTTGCCTCAATGTGATGCAACAAAGATGAAAAAGAGGGAGATAGCTTATCAGAAAGCATACCTGTGTAAATAAACTGTTTCCCGTGCCCCACATTATTTGAAATCCATGGTCACAGTCAGGACTTGCAGGATAAGCATGAAAAATTGCATCTCCTTGCACCTGTGTGGGTGATCCATGCAGTCTGAGGCTGAAACACACAAATTCAATGTTTTGCCACCACTGCCTATGTTGTTCCCTTTATGAAGACTGCAGATTTTTAATTGCCCATCCCTAGGAAGCCTCTCAGTTCAAGATGCTCATTTATATTGACTACCCTCTTGGCAGGACCCTTGAAGCATATTAAATAAGGTTTAAATAATGTTGCTGGCAAACAGCTGGCATGCTTGACATATTACTAATGCATATGGATTTAACTCCCAAAAATCATGATGTGGGTGATCTCACTTCATTACCTTTACTGGAGAGCGGTCTGTGACACATTCTGAGTGAGACAGTGATGCACTGACACTATAGACCCAGGAAACAGAAGAGAAAATATTTTCCCTTTGCAATGACACAATGCATAAGATGTGAAATGAATGCTATGGTTGATGAGGCACAGCAGGCAGTAGATTTGACACAACACACAGGATTTCACTGGAATCACTGTGTGTCACCTTCTCCAGACACTGACATAAATGACTTGAATGAGTGAATCTTGACTTAAAAAAAAGAAAAAATAAGCTGTTGGAGTTTGGCAAGTGCTAGAAATTTGATGTTAACAGGCTGTTTGCAGGAAGTGTGCATTTTTTCACTGAATATTTAAATTATTTTAAGTAGTTTGGAAGATTTCTTCTAACCTTATATGTCCAAAATCTCAATCTTGGATAGTTATTTTAACTTTCATGAAATTAAGATGGTATTCTTCACTAATATAAGAGCATATATAACTTTTCATCCTTTTAAATAAAGCAGATGCGTTGTTCTAAAACCATGGTCATGATATCTGCATTGCATTTTCAAATAGCTGTAAATAAAAGAAAAGTGACCACAAAATCCCATCATGGAAAATCCATTGTGTCCAGTCCGTCAGTTGTTTTTGTTAGAGGATCTTTTGGTAGGAAAATAAGAGCTTGGGGTTATTTTTGTAGCCTCAGCACCTGATTTAAATAGCCAATGGGATAAAAATGGAAAGCCCATGAGAGGAAAACAAAAACTCCAGCCCCAGACCATAAGTGAGGTTCTCCACAGGTATGGGTATGTGCAGGTCATGATGTCCCCTCTCAGACACACTACCACATGAGTACAGGGCAGATCTCTAATTTTAAAAGTGGTTAGCCGGAAAAATGGGAAAATAATTATCCAAATTACATGAACTGAAAATCAAACAGCTCATTACCTAAAGCTTATAAAAGAATAAATTCAAATGACATTTCCTCGCTAGATTTCTTTGTCTAGAAACCATCTGGGACTGTGAGAGGAACCAGCCCCTGACAGTGGAATAATCTGGTGAGATGGCTGAAGAATAAGTGCATTAAAAAATATTGCTGTCTACCACTTTAATATATATCCTGAAATACACATGTAAGCAGCTACACAGAAACTTATTTGTCATGGGTACCTATCAGCTGACTGAAATTTCTCTAGCTTACTATTTTTAAAAAGTCACTGAAGAATCATTATCTATGAGAGGGAAGGACAGAGATACACCACACTTGCATGCATACACCTGGAGTTTTACATTTTCAGAGCTGTCACAATCTCGCACATTAACCCAATGCATTATGCTTTTCTCAGTCCCCTACTGCTGTGGTGGCTGCCCGGGAGTTCACGCCCACACCCGTGACTTCTCCATGGAAGGAAAGAGCCATGGGGCTGCCCCTCTGCTCTTCCCAGGCACTGAAGGTCTTGGTTGTCAAAACTGTTTTCTGCTTCCTAGCTCCATTCTTTTTAGGATCCATTCTTTTTCCCTGGGGCAGCTTTGCTATGAAGCCTGGAAAAGTATCTTCTGCTGACATGAGAATGATAGTAACCTACTGTGTGCAATACATTTGTCTTCATGTTGTAACGCCTGTCTACAAAGATATATGTAAAATAAATAGTGAAACTAAGAATTATTGTTTTCATTTCCACTCTCTTTCAAATATGTTCCCACTTCTGCTATTACAAAAGCATTCTTTTATAAGGAAATTTAATGTTTGGATTTGGAGTAGTTCGGAAAACTTCAAAATTGTTTCCAATCTTCTAAGTCACGTCTTTTATTTCATTTTTTACAAAGAAATTTATATAGAAATTGCAGTTGCTAGCATAATGCTAGCTCTTGTTACTGCTGTTAGAATGCTCTACTTCAATTTTATTAACGTGGCTGAAGTGAGCTGCTACCTCATTGAAATATTTTCTCTTATTTTTTCAGAACAAGCGCATCCTTTTTCTTCTCTTGTACAATTCAGTGTGCAGTTTTAATGGCAATTAAACAAATAATTAAACAAAAATTATTAGGACAAAATGAGGTACCAGAACAGAAAAGCGTATTTTACTAAAAAGTTATTATGACCTTTCACAAAGGACAGAAAATTTATGCCACATTTAATTTTTTTCAAGAGAATTAAACTTTGATTTAGACAAAAATCAGCATGATTATTTCAAAAGATGTTTTGATGAAAAATTCACAGCCATCTCTGTATGGGAGTAAACACCTACCAGCACTGCAAACACTTAGTCATTGTAACTGTATCATAGCTGTTTCTACAAATCGCATCACAGCAAGGTGTCTTCTTTCAAAATTATTTTTTCTAATTGCATTATTTTGCTGCTCTTGTATTGCCTTGCTTTTGAAAGCCTGGAAAAACACATTCCTGCAGAATTTAATGCTACTGTTTAATCCTCTGCAATTATTTCCTTAATTAATCTTAACTGCGTAAAAGATATGAAGTGACAGAGAAGTGTGCTTTTGGCTGAGGCAGAACCAGTGCACCGCCCTTCCCCCATCACATTCCCTGAGTGCTGTGCTTTAAACGTTCTATCAAAGCCAGGCAAACCAGCACAGGAGGTTTGGAGAACCATTAGCCTTGCACTTAGTGGAGACCTCCACAGTCATTCGCAGTGCACTTGGTGCCAGTATGCTGCTTTTTGAATGTGTTGCGATAATATTGTCCAGGACAATATTTTAATATTTTAATTCACTAAATTTCCTTTATTTTTCTCCCTCAGTGAGTATGCACATATGCATTTTATACATCCACTCACTGGTACATAGATACACACACACGCATAGCAAGTGAGGCAGACACACCCTGCATCTCTCCAGCTCTCTTCCAATTATGAAATTATAATTGTATTTGCTGGCAGTGGGTGGTCTGCAGGATAAACACAGAATATATCTGCATATAAAGTGCCTTTGAGTCACTGATCTGTATGAGTCATTTAATCGAGAGGTGCACCAGCATGTGAGTAAATGTAGGCAACACTTTACAACAAATATATTTAATAAATTTATGTATTTATAAAATTCCACTCTGTAAGGAAAATGGCAACAGAATAGCCCTTAAATATAAATGAGGGAGTTGTAAGGAACAAGCAGCATAAATTTGCCCGGATTTCTTCTAAGGGAATTTTAGAAATCCTACCTGGAGAAAGAACAGCAAGTTTGATATCTTGAGACTACTGAAAAGGCAGTGGATGTAATAAATTGCAACAAGCTACAGGAAAGCATTGCTAATTGTGTTAGCTGTGTGCACTTTCTGAATGAGAAAGTCTTGGGAACAAAAGGCTAAAGTGGTTGTACAAACAAAAAGGCTAAGCCCTTCTTGGGGTGACACCTGCAGGAGGGCTTATGTTAAGATCAAGACACTGTCTGGACCAAGGTGAGCAGGAGTGATGGAGGGGACAGAGTGGAAGCATGGTCCCCTTCCCCAGACACTTTTATCCCCAGGGTGAAGGGGACAGGAGGCAGCGCAGCTTGCTGGTGGAGAAGGCAGGGGACATGCAGTGGGAGGAGAGAACTGGGGATGAGGAGCCGGGGGCTGCTGAGGGTCGACTGCAGAAATGGAAGAGAAGTAAGAGGGGAAAAGAGAGGAGCAGCATCACATTACACAAGCATTGACACCTCAAGAGAGGCCTTGGTTAGGTGCCAGGGAAAGCTGTAGGTGGCATGGTGGTAGGAAGATATGCACAAGACAGGCACATTGGTTTTCCCTTGGCATTGCTGCTGTCAGTCTCTGGGTACTGGCTTCCAGATTAAGGGGAAGGAGGGGACTAGTTTGGGAGTACTGTTTTCAAAAAATTTCTTTTATTATTGTGTATAAACAATATTTTGAATCTTTCAGAACATTTGATGGCAAGTTCTCTCTCCTCACAGCTGGTGTAAGAAGTTAGTAAAAAGAATTTGAGCTGATGCATTTGCATCCCCTCAGAGAGTTATAATGGAAAGTGAACCTGAAATCTCACGTCCTTGCTTTTGTTCTGAGTTTTTGGGGTTTTTAAAAAATTATTTTTGGAAAGTTATGAAATGCAACTCTCTGTATGGGAGCTGAGAGGAGAAAAGAGATTTGCATGCATCTTGTGATGCAGGATGGACTACTTCAGCACGGATATTTGAGGAGCAAACATTTGAGCTGTAAATAACTAAAGAAAGGTCTGAACACCTTCAGAGAGGTCAGAATGCTTGGAGGAAGGGTATAGAGCTGACAGTTAATTGAATTATTGAAAAAATCAAGCTGTTGTACAATAGAAAGGAAATTTAAGCTGTTCATGTCTTCTGCTCTAATAATTGTTCAAGTCCAAAGCATTGCTTGCAAGAACAAGATGTGAAAATAAGCTAGGAAACAGCACAAAGAAACTGATACTGTCATTACAAAGATCAATTATAGATTCTTCTTCAGAATATTTGGCTCACTTCTTATCATACTATCTCAGAAAAGGATGTGACAGCAATGAAAGGTTCACAAACAGATAAGAAGTGTTATCAAAAAGGCTACTCTATGGAAGGAAATTGAAATATTGTCTCATTTAGAGAGAGAATGAGTAAGAGGAGACATCCTATAAAGATATGCTATAAAGTAAATGTAGAGGGGAGCAAATAATATAAAGGGGGCAATTGTTCTTTTGCTTTCCTGCTGGGCAGGAAAGCAACTAAGCAACTGAAGCAACTAAATCTGATTAAGCTTGAAAACAAAAAACCACTGCAAATGAATCTAAAGATTGGTTCAGATTTGGAGCTTGGTATCAGCAGCTCAGCAAGATTTTCATGTCAAGTTTCTTCCACATGATTTCTTTTAAATACTTCATTTTTTTTTCTAAAATAATTTTATTCATTTCTAGTTTCAGCTCTTGTATTTCCTTTCTCTTTAAAATTCCTATTCTTTCATATATTCTCATTTTTCTTGTACTCATTCTTCCAGCTGCCTCCACTGGTATAGGAGACTGTTAATCCAAATAAAGGACAAGACCCCAGAAAAGCTCATGATCATAGCAAATATGCTTCATAACTTGTTTTGATGTGGGAAACATACTAAATCTTAAGATATTTATTCTTATATGCTGCATGAATGTCATTATTCATTTCAAATTGATAAACAAAACAATTGTTGCTTACCCTCTTCTCTCCCTTATCTTTTCTTTCCAGGGAATTTATTTTTAGAGGAGACATTCCTGTGGACGAATTCCAAGAATAGAGACACTTTGCCTTCTACTACACAGTGAACTTTCCCTCTCCATTTGAGTTGCAGACACAAAGCTAAAAACATGAAGAGTAGATGTATAGAAATGTCACAAGTGATTAAAATTTCAGTCTTCAATTTGTACACAGAGATCACTGGCAATAATTTTCAGCAAATGAACATATTCCATAAATATAACGTTTTATATATCTGTATCTCTATCTATGTCTTTCAGCCTTACCAGAATGCAATCTGGCTCTTGGTTTATCTGTTACAATATTGTATCTAATCTCTTAAATTTATTTTTTTTCACATCATTTGTTTGATCATGTGAACTGAACCAAGTCAGGTCAGCGCAACTTTAAATGCGACCCTTGACCAAGCACTAAGCAATTAGGTTGACCTCACTTTTAATTTCTCCAGGAAGAACTTGGTAATTTATATCTAGGGTTGGATGCTTGGGTTGTTATACACAAAGATACTGCTTTATTTTCTGCATGTAATGATTTTGCCTCATCAGGGAGTGTTTCAGTGCCATCTCTATTTGATGTCCCTTCTGAGCGCAGATGGCAGGGACCCAGTGTCCTGAGTGGAGCTGAACAGGCTCTATAAGGAAGGTAACTGAGCTCACAGACTATGTGCTTCTTCTAAAGCAAGCAGGCACACAGAACTGAAAATATACCTGATATTTTGAGGTTTTCTCATATGAATTGGGCAATAGCAGTGATGTTTTCTTCATTAATACTTCATGGAATGCTCCACACAGAAATCAGCTTTTGTATTTCTATACAGAATCAAAAATCAGTGTTGCTGTGCGAGTGGCACTGTCCTTCAGTCCCTTCCTCTCTACTTTGCAAACCTCTTTGTGCTTTCTTCAGGGGTGTTTCTTACATATTGAATACTCTCTCTCTAACTGGTCCAAATGGGTCCCTGTCCTTCAAATCTCTCTTCAAGAGGGTTTAGATGTAGCCTTTCTTCATATTATTTCCTACTGGTGAACTTGGACACCTCACCCACGCCTTAGGCTTTCAGAGTGCCACGTATGGGCACTAATTCTCACACAGGGAACTTTTTAGCTGTAGCTCAGCTGAGAGCTTGGATCGGTGGCAGCAGAGCCTTTAGTGGTATTTTATGGTCCAACCATTGTGCCACACTTGTTCATAACTCTACAAAATCCAGGCTGTGGTGAACACAATGAACAATCCACATGGTGACTGAAATCTGGTGCATCTGGGGTACTGAGATTTTCACATTCACGTTTTAGGAAAGTTTTCAAAATGTCTCTCATGCTGGAGCAATGACTTTCTCCCTGGAGATTTAACTCCAGTTCCAATTTGTCTCCCTTCTGTAAGCAGCTCATGTAGTTCTGCATTTAATGAAAAATAGTCTCAGGTTGCTCCGTAAGGCAAATTATTTACCCTTCCACCACTTGCTTAGCAAAGAACTGTAAATGCACTGCACAAATGGTGAATACTGCACATGGGATTTGCTAATGGCATTCACTGCAAGTATCTGATCAGCTGTCTGTAAGAAATATGAAGCTTTTTGGAATTACAGCTTGATTTATTTCAAGATAGTTAATTATATAAATAAAGAATTTGAAATATTGATCTCTCTTTCTTTCCTAGTAAAGTCACATTTTCCACTGCTTTCACTGAGAGTGCTAGAGAGGCTGGAACAAGAGAAAAGTCTTACAGTTACCCTTCCAAACTATCAGGATTTCTGAGTCAAGTCACTTTCACACACCTTGGTTCTCCACATGAAATGCGAAAGATAATAAGAAACATTTTTCTATGAAACAGTTAAGTAAGCAAGGAGATAATTTATCTCCAAAGCAATCAAAAAGTATCTCTTCATTGATTTATGTATTTTGACTTACGATTTAACTAAGGGATTATAACATTCTGCAGAAGTATTTCAGGAAGGGACAAGCTGACATGTGTAACGAAAACAATCCCCTCATTTCAGTCCTGATAAAAGCTCTTCAGCATAACTTGCACAACAACGGCCTGTCTCGATTACATACCCAGGGCTGCTACAGTTTTACTTGACAGGTGGTCCTTAATGAATGCAAAGACTATTGAAATGTACATGATACTGGTTTAAGTTTGCAGGAAATTTAAGCCACAGAAAAGGAAAAGTAAAATAAATCTATTTTCAATGATTGTGTGTAAAAAAGAGAAAATGCTTTGTCCTTTCCAGATCTGAGTACATCCAGACCTGTCCAACTGCTGTCCTGATTCTTTTTCATAACATTATTGGTCTCTGTGTTTGTCTGAAAGACCTGGTTATTATTTCAAGTTCTGTAATGCTGGTTATTATTATCTCTGTCAGGCCTATGTCCCATGGTATTAAGAATCTGGGGTCACTAATTCCTCTGCTATCAGGGGCAAATCTGTGCTGCGTGACTCCCAATGCAATATTTTATTTTGAAAATCTGGCCAGTTGTTTTGGCTAAATAGAAAAAGAGCCCACATGTACTACATATGCTTATAACAGCAGAGGGATGGGACACAACAATAAAGCAAGTTCTTTAAATTCCTTTAAGTTTTGAAAACCTGGTTCTGGAAGTGCTGAACATTTCTCAGTCTAGTTCAAGAAATCATATGAAGTAAATTTCTAACTCAGCTCACAGCACTAACTCACTTTAAATTTATTCATGTAGCTATGCAGATGAATAGGAAAAGTAAAAATCAATTTAATTCACAAAACTGTTAGAAATCCCAGAACAGAATTAGATTGATTCATGTGAGAGGACATGAAAGGCTGTGATTTAACTTGTTTAAATTTAATTAGAGATGGCACTAGACCGCAGAAGCCCAACTAGCCATAGTGAATCCCTAAGAGTCCCTGAAATTCTGTGAGATGAGGGAGGAAGTACATGGGATATTTCTGCTATGTCTGTTTATTTTGTCAAAGGCATGTGACCCCTCATAAATAGCACAATAAGAGCACCATCTTATTGCAAGGAGGCACGTGATGGCAAAATCACATCAGAGTCAAGCTGTGTTTTCTGCCCGTGGAAAAGGAAGAGTAGAACATTTTCCCTTGACACACATGCTATGGAGCAGGTGTCCATCCACAGTAGCAGTCCTGCCCCAAGGCAGCTGCAGACATTCCTTCACTGCTGCTCTCAGCACATTCAGGTGTGTTCATGAGGGTATCAAATTCCATAACATCTGTCATGTAACACTTTGAACAATTCTGAGGCCTTTCCTTGGTTTGGATATGCACACTGAAAATGTATAGATACATATGTTATTGGTATTTGCCTCATTCTATTAGCTACTTTTTCATTTTATATCCATTAGCTTTTTAAATCCGAAAACCAGCAAAAAGCCAAATGGATGTAGGAAACGATGTTTATTTCAAGCTATGAACTGTAGCTCCTGCTGGGTGAAGCTAAGAGCTAAAAACAACTCTTTATCAATATTGTGTCTGAACATTTTAAAAATCCCCCAAAACTTTGACCAAATATTATTAAAAACCCTTCAAAAATCTTTTAACAAACAAATCACAATGATATTATTAAACCTGTCTTACTATTATACATATTTCAAAGAGTTCTTCAACCCCGGTATTAATCTTTGACATGGAGTTTTTCTTTGTCATAGCATATTAATCTTATGCTTTTGAAGCAGACCTCAAGCCAAATTGAAGAGAAAAGGAAAACTCAGAACTCTTGGAATCACAACATAGCCCAGACTGCACACCAAGGAAGGGCTCACGTGTTTCAAGTGAATAGAAACTCAAGATGTCTTAGAAAAATTCGTGGCCCAATTTGAAGTACTTTAGAAGGACAACTGAAAGCTGTTTTCCAGAATAGCTTCATTCCTTTTTAAGTGAAGACCACCTATTCGTAGGCTCAAGGTGCAAAACTTGCTTATTTGATTCTTTCACCAGTCTGTTGAATAAACTATGCTTTATGAGCAGTTTAAAGCAGTTGAAAGCCAACTTTCGGAGACAGGAAAAATAAGGAAAGCCTACTACTAGACACTGCTGTTATAAGCCTTCAGTGTGTGCTCTGAGTCATGTTTTAAATTAATTCCAATTTGATTAGAAATCAATAGTAATATCATGTGTGAGAAAAATGTACAGGAATAGGATGGCAATGCTCACAACTTTTACATAATTGAGCTGGTCAGATGTTATTGTCATGAAAATATTTCATTTTAGGAACGTTTATGATCAGATATTGTCTTTCTCAGAACACCGCGTCATGTTTTGGTCTTTAACAGTGCTAAAATTCCACAGACTTCACAGTGCTTTTTGTCAATATTCAATCCCTTTTGTGATCAGGTCAAAATGAATTTTATCCTAGACTTTGACAGGTCACAGTCTGCCAAAGCCAAATGTACTCTACAGTACTTTGGTTAATTTTGCCTCGCAACCATTGTAATTTTCAGGTTTAGCTTGGGCTGGCATTAACACTACCTACTTGTTTTATCTTCGTACCATTTAATGTTGAAATTGGTGTTGAAATTAAAGGTCAAGAAGCTGGGATGGGGCTGCAGAGGCACTGTGGGAAAGCCAGGGGCAGAGCTGCTGTGCCCCGCGTGTGAAGATTTGGCCAGGACCACGACCCAGTTCTATGGGGCTGGCCCAAGGCGTGGCCCTGACTCAGGGCCCAGGCAGAACTCTGAACCATGAGAGGAGAGAAGAGGGAAATTCAAAGTAAACTTCCCATTCCATATTTTTCATGGGTAAACTGCACATTCCATTGGAATTGTAGTTCAGCAACTGCAGGGAGAAATTGTAAAAGTTAAGAGTCAACTTCCAAGCTTCTGCTTTGCCAAACAGCAAGTGGGAAAAGGAGCAAACGGAGCTCCAGATGGGAGAGCCCCACTGTCACCATTGTAGCTGCACAGAAGAAACATCAAACTTCCAAATGATGGCAGGAGAAGATGACGCAGTGTCCCACAATGCTAGTGCACTGCTAGTGCAGTGCTGCTCTTGTGGAAAAGATAAAAAATGCATTCTATCTTAGATCTTACTTAGGAAATTTAAAAACTTTTGATAAATAAAATACCTTTTGCACTGAATTATTTTATACTCTCTATAAGACAATTGAAGCAGGTACAAGAAAAGAATAATTTCATCTCAGCATCATTATGCATGTAATTCTACACTAAACTACATTTAAATGCACAGAAATTTAAAAAATAAAGCTAAAAATCATGGTTGTGCTTTAGATGAAGTAAATAGATTCTAAAATTTCACATCTGAAACTGCATCTTCTCAGTAATTAACTGCATGAATACATTTTTACTTCTGGAAGCCAAAGTAGTTAGTGTTAGGGGACACATATGTAGTTATTAATTAGACAATGGTTTTATTAGAAGCACAAAAAGTCTTGTTCTTTATATTTCACCTAGACAGTTTAACACTGAATTTTCTTCAGACTTAAAACTACTTCCTTCCTAATGAAGTCAGTAAAACAAAAGGAAAAGTCTCCTTTTTGGAAATATAAATAAAGTATTTTAAAATGGAAATTGTTTGGACATTTCCTGAGAATTGAGGTGGGTTTCCTGCACACAGTCACGATTTTGTTGGGAGAAATAGGTAAAATTTTTTTTTGGTATCTACTGTTTACAAACTTGAACTATTTAATAAGAGATAGCTGAAGCTTTGGAAATAAAATATATTTTTATGACATATTTACAAACAGGATTGCCAGACACCATTTGGATAGACTGCTTGCTCAAGTGAAAGAGGCATAATAAAAATCTGATTTGTCTAGTCTGGAAAGAAAGGCTTATTTTTGCCTTTGCTTTTTATTTGTCATAACATGAAAATTGGGAGAACTTTTTTTTTTGATCCAGGAATTTTTTCATTTGGAGTGGTTTAATCTCCTAACGGTACATCTACATTTTTCAATTAAGTATTCCATAAAAGGTTGAATTTTGTCAAAAATTTTGTTAAAAAGAAAAGGATTGATAGAAAAATTTTGACTGTAAATATTATAATGTTTATTGCATAATTTCTAAAAGAAATGTCTAAACTTGTAGCTGTTTAACTTAATTTTGTGTAAGCACTTCCTCTCAACTGACTAATTTGTGAAATGTCAGATATCTAGAACAGTTTGAGAATTTCTTTGCTATCTCAAATGTTAGCATCTCAAATTCAGTGATATTTCTTTCCCAGGTAAAAGAAATAATTAAAAAATATTACTATTACAGCCTTGATTAAGTGTTTCCTCTTCGATGGACAAATACTTACGAATACAGCAGCAAATGCAAAATGTACTATTTGCTAGGCTTGTGCTGCACTGGAGTCAATATTAACTGATGGTCTCCAGCCTCCTTCCTGTTGTATAATTCCTAAGTTAACTTCTAGATAGTAATGTGAGCAGTGAAGAAGCTTTGCATTGGCAGTGAGAAAATCAGCGCTGTTCAGTCTCCATCTGCACCTTCAGGAAGCATCTTTTCCCATAGGGCTGATTTCCTAATGCATATTAAACACACAACTGAAAATAAGCTCCTCAAAAATATCCTAGGAATTTTAGATATTGTGAGATCCATGAATTTTAATTGTGGTTCCTGGTCTGAGAGATCCCCAGAATTTACACTGTCTGGTCTGCCAAAACCATCACATTGTGAATGAATCCACCACCAATGCAAGGATTTGCTCCCACAGATGGTGGTAGGATGCACACTGTGCCTGCAGAATCTAAGCTGCAGAATCCTATAGCACATTTGGTCCTGCTGGAAACTAAATGTACGGTGAAGAAGAAAGTTTTTAGGAGACCACAAACTGACTTATTGTTCCTGCTTACGTGACTGACAAGGATACAGTGACATTCTTTGCATACAGAAGAGCTTCAGTGTCCTTCACATTAATAACACCACCATCACTCTCATCTCACTGTTCATTCCCTCCTTCAAACGCCAACTGTCTGCTGTTAAAGACAATCTACAAAAAATTGTACTGTTTTCTCTGGGGTAAGTTGATTTTATTCACAGTAGCTGGTATGGGGCTGTGTTATGGGTTTCTGCTTCAAACAGTAATGATAATGTAGGGATGTTATCTCTGATCATGCACGGAGTCAAAGAAGTTAGGAGGGGGCACAGCCAGGACAGCTGATCCCAGCTGACCCAAGGGATATTCCACAGCATCATGCCCAGAATTCTTAAGCAGGTGGAGATGGAGCCTGATGCCCTTTGGCCCAGTGTCCTGCAACCTGGCCACTCATCTAACCCAGATCCCCACCTCCACCTACTTTATTTGACTTGATAGCTGGCTGGTGTTAAACCACGACACAATCATGCAGGGTTCGGAGGAAAAGCAGTTTCTTGTTCATAACTTCATTGTGTACAAGGGGGCAGCTGGTGCCCCAGAGTATGGGAAGCAGTCAGAAATACGGATCTCGGGGAGAAACCTGACATCTGAAGTACTGAGAATGTCCAGATAAACCCTTAGGTTGTCATTGCAAATCGTAAACTTGATCTCTCAAACTTTATCAAGACCTGCACCAAAGTGTTATGACCAGAGAGCCATGGCTAGTTTCTCATTTTCCCTTGAATCCATAATTATTTCTCCTAGTATAAAGCCATAGTATTTAGCAGAATATTTTGGAACTTGTAGCAAGCCAGCGTCCCTGTCTTCTCCCAAGCCTTTTTCACAATAATCATTAGGTCAGCTCCCCAAGCTCACGGGGCAGTGCCCAGCGTAACATTCACCTGCAGTTACTGCCCTTCTCAACCCACCTATGCCAGGCTTTGGGTTATGCCCAGAAAGGAAATGCAGACTGCTACTCAAGGAAACAGCTGGAATGAAAAATCAGTGAATGATAGATTTGAACTTCTATCTCCAGATAATTTGGACCTTTCACTTATCCTTCAAATTTTTATTTGCTGTATTTGACAAATATTTGTTTTCTAGCTTAGTAGTGGACATGCTGAATTTAGTGGAAAACTTTTGGCTTGGACCTTCACTGATTGCTTGGATTTCATTTTTTTGCGTGTGAACAGAAAGCAGATCCTCTACATGGTGGCCAATAAAATAGGGGAAGGATATTACAGCAAAGCTATGACAGAGAAAGATCATTAGGAGATCAACTTTAAAATCTGTTGCGCGATTTCTTACACCTACTTAGTTTGATTTTCCATATGCAGGCACATAAGTCTGCCACTCAGGCAGTTGGTATTAGGAATTGTTTGTGTGGAAATACAAATAAATTCTCTTCAATTCATTCTGCATGCTTATTTTCCTTTGATCCTTTACTGTTTATTATTTTATGTCAGCCACCTCTCCAGACACTCTGGCTACAGCCACTGAAGGAGTATCATGTGTGTTTAAGTTTCTATAACCCGTGTGAGTAAAAACACATGATGTAAAAATGACCTGTGACATAAAATAGTAAGGTGGAAGGCAAAATTACCAGCATTCAGGGAAGCTCTTGGAGCAAAATATTTAAAAAATAATGAATAAAGATTTATTAGAAGAGATGCTGGTGCCAAAATCACTACAAAGGATAGGCAAATCTGTATATGTTTGGAAATTATAAAGCCTATGTGATATTGAGTACCAAGACAAATCCCACCAAAGCACAGCAGTGATTGAGGAGACATTATTATGTCTGAGAAAAGAGGCTTAAATAAAAAGAAGACTAAGACAGCTTGGACTATTTGACTTCTTCCTTATTTGGGGATATGCTGGTCCCCCTGTTGCAGCAAGAACAAAGGCAATGACAGATACATGGAAGGAAGAAGAGCATTGAGATATAAAACTTAGGAAGAAAAAATTACCATGGTAAAGGCTGTAATTTAGGGCTTATTTTTATATCACGCAACTGAATGTATGTCTTGAGGACTGAGTTTCGGAGATAACAGCAGAACTGCAGTGACACTGCAGCGTGTGGGAAAGAAGTCTCTTTTCCTGATTAGCATCTCAGCATCCCGCTATCCTACTTTATTGTTGCATCTCCAAACAAATGAGTCACAGAAGAATCTTTGATGAGAACATTACTTTATCAAAAAACTCACTCGTTTCTTCCTTCTCTGCATCCTTTCCTTCTGTCCTCCTGCATCAGTCTCTTTGATTTTTCAGTTAGAAAAAATTCAATTTTGAAAATTTGTAGTATTTGACTGCAACTCATAAGAAAGAAAAAATCTTTTCAAATGGATAAAAAAGCAGATGTCTTAGTCAGACATTATTATCTGCAACCTTGCACTAGAATGAAGGCTAAAAGAAGAGGAAAGTTTTGTTATTAAAAAAAAATTATTTTTGTTACTCTTCTGTTTTCCACCTGGGACACATGTATGATGCAGAGTGCATACACAGACACTGTGGGAGGTGACAGCAATCATTATTTTGCTCTTAAAATCACCAGAATAACAATCATGAAATATATGTAAGTAATGCATTTGGGCTCCAAGGCATACTTTTTAATCTAGAGAGAACCAAATGCCAATTAAATTGAAGTGTAGCTATTGCTTTGTTTCTCAACTTGCTAATGGTCTTACAAAATTTGTTGCTGCCCTCCTTGGCTTAAAGATTACATCAGGAATGAAAAAATTCACAATGTTGCCATGACCTTTATCACTTATAACTGCTGAATCTTTCATCAACATTTTATCCAGGAAAAGATAAATCTCTTAATTAACCTGTGATACAGCAGTTTAAGTCCATATAAAAAGGAAAAAAAAAGACAGTGAAAAATCGAAAATTATCAGTTATGTTGGTTTTTAATATGATGTCACATAACGAGATTATTCAACAGTGATAAATAGCTACTATTAGCATACAAAATTACTTTAAGACAAACTAATGCTTTTAGATATCAAAATTGATGAAAACTCAAATTTCCAACATTTTGATTCTTATTTTCAAGCCCCCATCCTAAAAATACTTATCCATGTAAAACTGTCTCAGCAGCAATTAAAACCCTGGTGTGTTATCAACACTGGTTTGGTCACAAATCTGGAACAGCATCACATGAGCTGCTATGAAGAAAATCAACCCTATCCCAGTGAAAACCAATACATATATAGAGGTTTTCTGTATCATTTGGTGCTCTAATATATCCCTGCTTATAATCTAATAGGATTTCAATTTCCTTTTCCCTAGTGGCAGTCATCCCAATACTCTCTTCACTTTCCAGAGTCCTGCTCAAGGATGTCTTTACAGAGGACTGTAGAACAGAAGGCAAAGCAAGATAAAGTTAATGTATCATCAGTTCAGGTGTCTCTGTTTCTCTGAAGATCAAAAAAAGTAATATCTAACCAAACTGTATCTCTAATCCTTTTCCTGTAAAAACAGCAATTAGCCTCTACCTTTCACTTCAAGCGCAGCAATAGCAATACCAAGGACATGAGCATGTCTAAGGGTCAGTGTGTGCCTCAGCTCACACACTCAGCATCTTATATAGCTGTTGCTACTTTGATTCATTTGAGGCTTCATTTGATAAATCTGATCAGTGGAAAGCTGTTCTTAAATGTGAATGCCCTTTTGGTTACCAAGGCAGTCTGCTGGGGTGTGGAAGTTTGTGCTGCCCGTAAGGGAAGTACCCTGCATAGGAGCCTCTGGAAGGAACTGGGTCCCCAGCCACAAAGGGGACATGGCTTGGGCTGAGGAGGAGTGTCCACTCTCTGAATTACAGCTGAGATGCCTCATGAATGTCTTCTTTTAGCTGCCTTCTCGTATTAGCATAATGGAGAAACAAAGCAACAAAAAGGCAATTTCTTGTCTTTCTGTAAAGTGTTTTCCCCCAGGATGGGTGTGGAGTGACTTGAAGAGTCTCATGAGAAACGTGTGTGTCTGTGATGATGTGAGGACACCACACCAAAACAACAAAACTGTTTACTTGAGGGTGATTTTTTTTATTTGCTTGTTCTGTTCCGTTCCTAAAATACACTCAAATTTACATTATTAGGTTTTCCATCTACATATAGACTGTGTGTCTCCCATTTCACAATTTCGTTCAGAGGTTTTTGATTGGTGAGCACAGTAAATTATGGTGATACAGACGAGATGATGGATGCATTCCCATTATTCAGGGGACTGAAATAGCAAAGGCCAGCTCTGGTTACAAAAGCTGCAGATATATCCAGATATCCTGTTAAAGACACATGAAATTGTTCCAAGAGGAGAGGGAGATTTTTTAATGAGATAGTCAAGTTGCAGCAAGGTTGCAATTAAAAACAATGAAGGATCCTGAGTTGCCAGTTTCTAATATCCCTGATTAGATTACTGTTGCTGACTAAATTTTGAAACATTTAAGGACAAGTTCCTCAGGGTTGGATTTTTCTTGTTGTTGTTGTTTTTGTTGGTGAGCATGGTTTCTTTTAAGCCTTTACAATGTGAAATATGTGATATTTATGTAATAGAGTGATTGAAAGCGTTACACAAGGAGAGGAGAGAAATAGAGAAATTAGGTTCATCTTATTACAGTATTTGAGCAAGAATGGGTGTAATATATGTATGAAAACCAGTGAGTGACATAAATTCACACCAGTATTTAAAACACCTTAGTCCTAAAACTAGACACTTAGAAGTGGAATATGTCCTTTGTCTTGCAGCCAAGTTCTTCAGTGCTACTAACTAAGTAGCAACAAATCTAGGCAATCTTAAACCATGCAATGTAAGTATTTCCTCTGAATTCAATGGGACCAGTCTCATGCTGTGGTGGTTTGTTCTAGGACATCTAGAACAAAGATCTAGGGAAGTGAATAATACTATGGCATATAAAAATAATGGATGGTATAGTAAAAGAAATATGGGAGAATCTATGGAGAGCAGAGCCCACTAAAAAGAACTTTCTCTCCCTGACTTGTAATCTTACCAAGACCTAACAACCTTATTTTTTCTATTTCTGTGAGACATAGTAACTCTAGTGCCCTATTGGAGCACCAAGCAATTGTTGAGTGTGGATTAATGATGCTTTCTGAATGTTTTCCAGAGAAAATGGATTTTTCTTAGAGGCAGCCCATCTTCACACTGATCCAACATGCATGACAAAATGCAGAGATGTGTATTTACAGAGATATTAGGGCTTAGAAAATAGATATAAATAATAGTCTCCAAGGGTTCAGATAAGTCATATGTTATCTCACTATATATTGAACTCCCAGTATGCCCAAGTGGTTGGTGGCTTTGGGGCAGTAGGGCTGGCCTCCAGCCCGGACTCATGAGGCGCCCACATGGTGGATCTGGTAAATGAATCTGTCTGTAAGCACACAAGTTTATCACACTAGGCCCCACATTATTTAATTTGTGAAATCCTACTGAATCACAAACCCAGACAGTGTGACAAAATTCATAGCAGTACATTCATTTCCGGCAATTTTTTTTCATTACTTTTATTGTGACAGATTGCTTTTTTCTGCATGACTGTAGCCATATATGAAGATATATGAAGTTAGTTTCACTCATGAATAGGTCTTCATAGTGTGTTGGCTCATTGCAAGCAAAACAACTGTAAAAAAGTTATTCCTAGGTACAGAAGATCCATTTAGCAAAGATCTATCTGGAAAGAGGATCCCTGTGTGATATTTTTTGTCAGTTAGCAAACAGGAACTCAGATGGATTTCCATCAGTATGGAGTTAAGTAGGAGGCATTTTGTGACAGGGATGGGTAGTACAATGATAATATTTATCTTCTTGCTACTATTTCTCATTTTCCTCCCCTTGATTCATCATTTCAAGTATTCCCTTACGTGCAATTTTCTAGTCATGCTAACAAAACCCAAAAGTTTCAGTATTTAATACGGTGGATACTAAAAGACAGTTCATTTGAATTGTCAGAAAACTTCCAGCTGCTATAAGCCTAGGCACATCTTTATCTAGTCGTTGCAGTCTTCTTTGATTGTTTAATCATGGCATTTGAACTCTCTGGTTTCACCATTATGTATCTACTTGCTTTTTTTTTTGAGTGACCTACAGGTTTTGTTCCCCCTAGAGGTGTACTCTGAAATTTAGGTTTAGCAAACATATATTTTAGGTACAAATGTAATTTGATCACTGGCTAAGAAAATGTCAAACCTTTAGTGAGTTTTTGTGCTCAGAAATGAGCCTCTGAAATATTATGAGACTGACAAATAAGTGTAATAAAAGAAGAGCTCCAGTTGTAAAAGAAACAGTCTCTTTCCTCTCTCAGTATTTGATTTAATGCATGAAGTGGAAAGAAAGTTACAGATGAATGAAATGAATGCTCTCACTCAGTTCAAGGCAGTGAAACCAGTTCTGCAAAAATTTCCTGATTTTTTTTTAAATGGCATGAAGTCAGAGACTATTTCCTTTTTATCCATATAAAACAGAAGATACCTTAAGACCAGAAGGGTCAAGTTTTAAAAAATTTTGTCAATGGAGTATTGCTTACATTACAAAGATCTTTAAATGTTTTACTGATTTGGTGGGAAAAAAAATTTCAAGGTAGTGGAAGCCTGTTAGCTAAGTGTAATTAAATGCATTCCAGCTGCTCTTCCTCAGGCCCCATTCTATTTATTTACACTGTATTAAGACAAAGGGAGCTATGTTCGCTATCCATCCATAATCTACTCACTATGTAATATAAGATTTTAGTGAAAATTTTTTATACATTTCGAAGTGAATATAATTTTTCTAACATCGGATTATAAATAGGGTATGCTGAAGACCACATTATAACTTTTGGACATGAAATCTGGCTAGTGTTTACCAGTGCAGTATTTTTGACCCTGAATTTTGAAAATTAAGGCATTCATTTGATATCCTATTGTTCTGCAGTGGTTTTCATCTTCACTTCGTGGTGGAAAAGGGAAACATTCCTAAGAGCTGTTAATACTTGAAATTTATATATCACATAATGTGTTGCTGTACACCCATACCAGTGCATGTGCTCATTACGTATAGTATGCAGGTCTGTCATTCTTTCTCACTATTATCTTACTGCCTGATTGTTATTCAGGAAGTAATGGGAATTCTGCTGTTGACCCTAGGCAAAGCAACAATCCTGTCCTTGCTCAGTAAGAGGTCCTATTGATTTCACTCAAATCACTTACAGGTCATGGTACCACTCAGCATGCATCTTCATGATAGGATAAAGCCATAGGTAAGGGAGCATAATGAAGCACAGAAAACAATTTATCTGAAGCTATGTCCTCAGGCTGTGTAGATACCAAGTCCATTTCTATGCTGGATACCCAGCATTTCACTGTGAAAAGTGCAAATTTCACGTATTTTCACTGTGAAAAGTATTTTCACTAGTATAATATGTTAATACTTTTAATCAGCAAATTCCACACCAGCAGTGGAAAAAATACTACCAGTTCTTAGGCCAAACATAAGTCATACTCACATGGCACAAGGCTATTGTCTTTCGTGGTTAATCTTTATATTTGTGCTTATATATTTTATTTATCCTATATCTTAATTCTATTTATGAAACTTGTTCTTCGTTACTTATGCTCTCATTTGCTTCTTGAAAATGTCTACTTTCCTATGTCCAGCTCTTCGGCATCTTTTGATTTGCTTTCCAGTCCTTCAATGACATTCTCAATTCCCATTCTTTCCGTTATTTTTTCTTACTCCTGTTTCCTCTCCCCCCATGCCTTTGTTTGGTGAATAATTCTCCTACACATTCTTAGATACCATTTCTTTTCTGCTTCTATACTCTGAGATAACAGTCTTCTTTTTAATGATTGCTTTTTCCATCTCAGTTGTTGCACCTTTAAATTTGATGCACTTTCTCAGGTTGCGTTAAGATTTATCTGCTTCACTTTTCACTCCGCTTCCACCTGTCCACTTCCATTCCCCCTCTCCCCATTTAATCTATTCTAGCTGTTGACCATGGTCTACTTTATTCTGACTTATTTTGCACTTTCACTACTACTTTATTTCACTTGATCTTCTGCTGTCTTGCTCTGTTTCACAGAGGAACGTGAAAGGTGAACTTGCCATTAAAATGGCAAAACAGAGGCAGATGAGAGTTGATTAATTCTGTCCCACCTTCCTTCCATTCTGCTGTCTCTGCTCAGATCTTGAGAAGTGGGACAGAAAGGTGGGAAGATGTGAAATTACATTTTAAATTGTCATCATTAATGTGCTTCAGACTACATAATTATTGCAATCTTGATTGCTCTTCTAATGTGGAAGCAGAACTCTCTAACAGAGAGATTTGAGCTGATAGGTTTTCCTGAAAATCTAGCCAAGACTAAAATTCGGGTTTAGCTACTATGAGAACATGCACACACATAAAATGACCCTTGTTCCAAAGAATTTGCAATTTTAAAAAAGAGAACCACCCTAAACCCTAAAGTAAAAGTCTGGAGAATAAAATAGACATATGAGTTGAGTGGTTTTTCTGATGTTCTTATCCAGTCTTTATCTAGGGAGCTTATTCTTTCATGACTTTTCACTGTGAAAGTTTGTTAAATAAAGTTTATAATTTCTGAGAAGCCCATGTAAATTATACATCAATGACTGAGTTTTGGATAATTAAGCAGTTAATTATTAATTTGGATCAAAACATTAACTGTTTCAGAACTCTCCCTCCTTGGTAGAGAGGTTTTTTTTGGTAGGAAGTGCAGTTTATACAAAGATCAAGCTGAAGCAGACTGAGTTCCTGCAAAACAGTGTTGCAAGAACAGCTGTGGAACAGAAAGCAAGATTTTCCATTGAAAAACAGGGCCACTAATATATTCTTTATTCACCTGAGCAACTAAACTCATGGAAGATGTCGGTGGTGACCACTGGGTATCCTAGTTCAAGAAAAATAAGTGATCTAAAAGCCAGCCTCTTGCTCTCTTACATGTCAGAAGTATTTTTGTCACTCCAGATGAAAATATGAGGCTTCTCTCTTATCCTTGAGCCCACATTTCAATCCGGCTCACGCATCATGATGCCCACTTGAAAATGTCAGCTGAGGAACTGATATATCTGCTAAGGCTATAATCCTTGCATGCCACGGCTGCTGAAAGCTACCATTTGGGATAACATGCCAATTATTTTCCAGGTGCCATGGCAACAAAATAGAAGAGCAGCCCACTCCTCTTTTAGCTGGAAATTTCTGAAGGCATGATCCCCGGGCTTCCCTGGGGCTAGCTTAGGAGATCCAAGCAGAATGCAAATGTGTTGAAGCAAACTACACTCTAAGATGCAGCAGGGAAAAAGATTACTATTTTCTGTGACTTACACATCCAAAGTTTTACTTTTGCATAGAGTTCTTTGCTGAATTTGGGCATAAATTGGTGTTCTGGCCATGTAAATGTTACTGTGTTTACCTTTTGCTGCAAGAACACAACATACTCCATGATGTGTTACTTTGCAGCGTGTTTAATTTCCACAGCTGTATCAATCAAAATCCCTACAGACTTATTTTATCATCCAGGAAAAAAAAGTCTGCTTAGGACTTTATTTGTGCATCAAGAATGCATTGGTGTATGAGCTAAAGCTGCTTTAATTAGCTAAGTAAAGGTGATTTATTGTGTTTTGGCTTGTTTTTATCTCTGGATTCTCCCTCATACCAACAGGTATAGTCAAAACATGAAACATCCTCAGAAATACAGACTCGCTATCGACAGGAGTTGTTAATTTGCCTCTCCTGACTCTACCACTGGCTGCAGAATCTCCCTGTGCTGGCTCTGGCTTGAGCTTGGGAACTGTTTTCAATAAAAAAATAAAAAGATCATGACTTCTGAGAAGGCTGGAAAGGCAAATCCAGTACCAAATTACATGGCAAATCAAATGCATGAGTCTTTCACTTCTTGAGACTTAATGTAAACTTTGATTCTGAAGTACAAATTTTATATGTTTATAAATCTTTGGAGAGAATGACATGGATGCTATGTAGGCAGGCTGGTGCACAAGTTTCATGAACTCTGGATTTAGCCTGCCATTGACTTTATCTGAGCAAAAGGCAAACTTAAAAAGATGTTTGAAGCACCTCACCTATCTGTTGATAGGTTTTGTAGGAGTGAGGCTAACTTTGCAGGATGAAAATCTTTTGCTAGGGTAATATGATGCTTCTGGCCAGAACTCTACAAACTAATTTCTTAGTTCAGCAATGGAATTGAGGGAAAATAAAAATTAGTACCAAGCTGAGAATCATTCTTTTGTCCTACTCTCCGGTGGGGTGTACATCAGTCTCCATTAACATGTGAAGTGTTAGCACAGCATATGTCCCCAAGTGGATTCATTTCCTCTTTCTTTCTCCTCTATAAGGCTAAATAGTTTTAATTTAGTTTTCACTGTTTTATAAACAAAATACTAATGAACAATAACATTCTATTCTTTATGAAATACTACCAAATATTATTTATTTACATAAAAAATATTGCAAGAAATTTGAGTTTAATCTTCTTAGGAGATCCTGTAAAGATCGGGGTCTTTGAACTCTGACCTGCATTCCTCTGACCTTTAACAAACATGATTTTCTGCTGCTCAGTGACATTTTTTGTTCTTTAGGTGGTGGTTTCTGACCAGTTATATAGGTAGCCTGCTGCATACTTGACATCATTTTGTTGCTGTTGCTTTGCTCACACATCAAGGAAGCGTCCTCCCAGGCTGGGGTGTTGTGTTGGCAGGACATGGATACAAACAGGTGAAAGTTCTCATGACTTCTAAGTACAGCAGCACTGGTGAAACCAGCATAGAATTAATAAAGAGAAACAAAACCAGTGAAGGTAAAAAGGTACAAGACCACAAACACCCAACCATTGCTTTAGTTTCTTTATGTCTGAATACAAGTGATTGACAAATGTGGGTTATGGTTTGATTTTTGTGGTTGGCTTTCTCTTCTTTTCCCCCCTGTCTTTATTGTATATGGTGGATGGAAACTCTTAATGATAGAAAATTATTATAGATAAGGTTATCTTTCTGGATTTTGTCACTCATTTGGGATGTAAGAGTCTCGTGGTTCACTGGGTAACTCACTGTGCATTCAGATATCCTCTGGTAGCACTTGATGTATTCCACACTATTAACCAGGGAGGGATATCTACTTTCAGATATGTCTTCTGGTAATTTTAAAATAGTGCAAAATCTCTTTTGTTTCCATCTTTTGCCCCAAAACCTTTCCAGTATTGTCCCTATTTAACTTGGGAATGCAAATAACCATGGAGGGTTTTAGGGGTAGACACGATAGTGCCAGCAAAATAGTCTAATTTAGGGCATTTCAGCTAGACAACTCATCCCTGGATAAAAGCACCTTTTAAATCGTTCATGCAATAGTTCAATTTAGTTTGCATGATCAAGAGTCCCTGAGCAGGCTGAAAATTTCAGCCTGCAAGATGTAGTGGTTGAGAAAATGCCAATTCTATTGCTTAGTACATCATTATTTCAGTGCTCTGAGCTCTTTTTCAAAAAGAGCAAAGGGGCTTGCGAAGCCTATTATCTCATTTTGTGTGTTTGATCAAACTCTGAATTCCAGAAATTTTAATTTGCTCAATAAAAAAGCCAACAACTTCTTGATTTTGGACCTTGCTGAATCTGTAATATGTGTTCCTTCAGAAGAAGGTCTTTGCAACACATCTGCCTTCCCACATTTACTTTTGCATCCCAACCTTTGTTATCTGTCTGTGCTCAGAAGGTATTCCATATGGATTCACTTACACGAGAGCAAGTTTTCACTCACCTATTACTCATGAGTTTTATGCCATCACTCTATGCCAGGAGAAACACAGCCTGGTGGATTTAAGCTCCACTTCAGTATTAGAAAAACACACTATTATATGGAAATATTTGCAAAGGTACTCTAACATACTGATACATGTTCAGTGATACACCTGCCTGAGTTCTGCAAACCAAGAATGGTTCACTGTCCTTCATCTTAAAAGAAAAGTCTGTATAAAATGTTAATATTTTATTTGTGAAAACTGTGAATAATATTTAATTTTCATATTGTTTATAAGTCTTAACTTTCCTACATTGTTCGTTTTCCTTTTCAAGTCCATATTTTCAGATGCAAGACTTCCATTTTGAAATCTAGAGAATCAAAATCAAAACAAAATATTAAGTACACAGTTCTAAAGTCATGGTCATTATTTGAACGGAAATCCAAATATCTGAAAATGTGAAATTTGAATGCTTTGGAATGCCTTCTATTTTGGTTTTTTTGTTGAAATTCAAGGAAATAAGTAAATTCTGGTTGGATGTCTTATTTAATCTGACATAAACCTTCTTGTTAGTTCATTGCTACATGCATTGCACTAGTCTAATTACTCATTTTTTTCCCCACAGGAAAAAATCCCCTGTTTCATTGCAGAAGGTGTTGGAGGCAGGTGATAAGTTAACAGTTCGACTGAAAGGCAGAATTTGGTAAGTGCAGCATGGACTGCTGCTGCTCACAGCAGACCTGGCAAGGTGGATTTATAGCACCCTTTGTCCTTTGCCCAAAGGCTTGTTCTGAGGATTTGAAAGCAATGCGGTGTCAAAGCAGCAGTGGATTTCCCATTTTCTGCATTAAGATATACTGTGATTTTTGAGGATTGCAAGTCCCTCTTTTTGCTGAAAACAAGTTTGGCACATGTGCCTAAACCAGAGCAAGGACTTGAACTTTGGTTTCTTGTATTGCTGGTGAGTGATGCAACTGCTAGATAACAGAGTAAATCACATCTTCTTCATTTAGACAGACAAATATTTAGTTTATTGATATAAAGTGAATCATCCTTAACAAAAGAAAATAAGAGAGATATAAAACTTCTACCAAAATAACCCTGAGTGTGTCTACCTAATTAATGGCATGATTAATTTCATAACAGATGACATGGGGTTTCTAGGTCTCCCTGAGCCTCCTTTTCTCAGACTAAACAACCTCAGCTCCCTCACCCACTACTCCTAAGACTTATGCTCCAGACCCTTCTCCAGCTTTATTGCCCTCCTTTGGACACTTGTTTGGTACATGTGTGTAGAGACGCATGCAGACATAAAATGCAGTCGTGCTTGCTGAAATTTTTGCATTATTTTGGATGAAAAGATTTCTGTCAGGCTATACCTGACCAGCTCAAATTGCAAGATAGGTATAGTGACTTCTTCTACCATTTGTATTTTACCAGACCTTATATTTTATAATATTTGACATCACTTTTTACGTAGATTTTCTTAATAAGAAAGTGAGATTTTTCTGGAGAACAGTATGATATTAGATTTGCCACATCAGAAAACTGTGGTCTATGTTTTAAAATTGGGAGTTTTGTAATATGTTGTACTGTAGGTTCATATATGTCCAGATTTTAAATCATTAGCATCATGAAAAATGTGGTAAATGTTGTGATAATTAAAAATTTTTCTCATAGCAAGTGTTATCAATAGGCATCTAGACAATTTAACAGTCTGGTTCCTTGGGTGTAAGGAAACCTTTATCACAAAGTAGTGAGACAGTCATTTCTGGAGTGAAAAAGCAGACAGTTTAGAGATCCTAGGAGCAATGGAGAAACTCTCCACAAAGGCATTGTAACAAATCCGCCACTTACAGAAAATACCACACTATTTTCACACAGTAATTGCAGGAGATATAGTTTTTAGCATGGCACATGGAAATCCTCAAAACAACACAATGCATGTTGCTCAAATTATTCTGTGAAGCAGGAAAAACTCACTGTACATCCAGGGAGCTAAAAAGAAAAAAACCCATACCTGGTATTCAGACTTCATTAGCTCAGTGTCTCTATTTGGAATTTGAATCATTACTTTAGAATAACAGAGAAAGGAAAAAAATAGTTTGGATTTTTTTTTTTTTTTTGGGTAAGGGAATTATGATAGTTAAAAAAAGGTAAAATTGGCTTACATGTGAAATGTGCCTTCTCTCATGTTTCCTTCATCCAAATTAGGTTCAGCAAGAGCCATGACAGGGTCAGGGAACAGATGCCAAATGAGGCATATAGATCCTGATGCTTCTTTAACCTTCATTCAGAGTTAGGTATACACTTAAGGGGGGAAAATATAGAAAAGAAATAAAGTAGAAAAGTCACCATATAGCATGTAGATTTATAAAGTTGGTGTGGTGCAATTAAGCAGCTTCCAGATGTGACTATCTTAATTTCATTCCATATGCAAACAGTATTTCCATGGTGACTGGATGGGACATCACATTTTCATTGTTCTGTGTGTAATCTTAAAATGCATTGTTATTGATAGCATCAACTCCTACCATGGTATATGAAAGTTAATGTCCATAAAGTCTCTTCAACCATCCAGCTGGTTTTGAATCTCAGTTCATCAGATGTTAAACATTATAAAACAGTGCAGGATTGTTCCCACCTTAAAGTCCAACACTCTGCTTTATGCGTATGATGACACAGGTAATTTTATTCTTTGTTTCTTGTTAAGTACAATAACAATTCTCTTTTACATCCAACAGACTATTTTTGTGATGGTCTCTTCATTCCTTTGATGATGACAGTTTTCACAATAGGAAAAATTACCGGGTCGGATCCAGCTCATCTGATATTTGTCCAGATTTTCTGTCATGGTCCATTGCTTGATAAATTATCTTTAATTTTGCAGTTAAAAGGTTATGGTTAGTGGATCCCTAGAGCTGCTGCATATTCAAGGTTCTTATTCTAATTCAAAAACAAATTCTATATAAACAGAACTCCAGATGCATCTTAGTCCTACCTAGGAACAAAGACCTATGGATCTTGGATTTCAGAAACCTTGGTGAGAAAAGTAGGCAGGCCAGCAATAGCTCATCTTCCCCAGAAAAGCGGAAAGGTGGGGTGTTTCTAGTACAGGAAACTGAAGTTTATCTTTTGACTTGTTTTTCAGACAAAGATCTGTGCCACCAAGACCTCACTTTTCAGTTAGAAACTCAAAGCGTGTACAATTTTATTAATGATCTTCTTACGCACAAAGTTAATGAGACATTAAGCTCCCTACCTTCTTGGCAAGCACTACGAATACCTGCAATTTTTATGGCATTTATGGTGATTTATTCAAGTTTTTTTAGTAAATGTTTATTCCAATTACTGAAATAAATTTCTTAGTTAACTAGGATGATCTTCTTTCAAACAGTTCACTACGTATCAAACATTGCTAAAAATTTGCAAAGTGAATTACAGAAATTCTTTGCCTGGGTTTTGAAGGAGGAAGCTAAAAGTTACACTTTAGCTGGAGCCAGCCTTCTAAATCATACCTAATGACAACATTCTCACCTCCCTTCAGCAAGGACTCCCTGAACTAACTTTATCCTGATCTGGCAAAAAAAAAGGAATCCTAAAAAGCTCTCAGGTTTCAGCTGAATAAAAGTCTTCCAGCAGAATGCCTTTATCTTTTTCACTGGCCTTTTGAGCTAGGTCACCTCTGCATAAACCATACAGAAAGATTTAAAGACTTTTTGTATGTGGGTAGAGGTGCAGGTTTTGCCAGTCTCTGTGTATACACAGTAAGATGTACAGAAGAGGATAAATTTTGCTCTGGGGTTTATTACATCCACTGTTGGCAGCAGGTGGCAAAAAGGCAGTAGAACTTAGACTTGTTTTTAAAATATAGCAAATCAGTTTGGGGGAAGGTGGGGAACTTTGGAAGCAGGATTTTGCAGTAAGGCCCAAAACACTGCAGAAGGAATCTAATGTCTTTTATCTCTTACCCTGCACAGGGCTCCTCCAAGTGCACTTCTTTCGAGTCCGACAAAAAAATTAGGTTACGTAGTTCTCATGTAACTTCAGGATTCTTGTGTTTCCAAAGTTATGCCTTGTAGATTTAATTTGCCCTCATGGTTTTAGAAGGCAATAATTGTTTTCTCAAGTAATTCTTTCTCTGTAAACATCTGTATGACGAACATGCCTGCATCAATAATTTAATCTCTCAGCTTTCTAGTAGTCTGTAGAGTCTAGTTACACAGTAGACCATGAAATTAGGTTACTACTAGACACAAAAGGAAAAACTGTCTGCACCACTATTACACAATAAAGAGAACTATCACATCACCTTTTTGCCTGTCTGAACCTGAACTTCATCGCAATATAGAGAGGCTGTATTTTCTTGTGTCTGTGTGGGGTTGTAACTGATGAAATACCTGCATATTATAGGTAAATCAGATTCTAGGACTGAATACAACTTCTATAGTAATAAAAACCACATTTTGTCACAGCCTGAGATGCGAAATATCAATTACTATAAGGACTGTTTAAAATGCTTTTTAAGGCATTTTATACATGTATCAGTATATTGAAGGGGAGGAAGAAACAAATGTACAAAGTGGTTTTATGCATAAATGCATTTAATCAACATGCTACAAACATAACAAGTGATGAAAAAAATGCTTTTCCCTTAAACACACTCATTCTCTGTAGCATTCTGCAACTTTTCAACAGTTGAAGAGATAGTAGTAGTAAGTAGGAACAGTAAATATGGGAAAATAAAAGACAAGGCAAAGAGCACCCCTGCAGTACTACAGTACACAGCAGAAAACACCAGAAGAAGAGAAAGAAAAGATTAAAAAGATAAAAAGCAAAACAAGAAAAGAAAGATCAACGTTTATTAAATTGATTTTTTTTTCAAACCCAAACAAAGTGTGTGAACAAAGTCTTCCCACAGGAAATCTTGCATGGAAAATGTGAATATCCTCTAGGAATTAATCACTTTATTCACTATCCAATATCTCAAGAGTTATTTTACTTAAGTAACCCTATATAATTCCTTTTGTCATTTAATCTCAGTACACGTCTTTGTAAATTTTTGTTGTGGCATCGATATAAGTCTGCAGGAAGCACATTACAATCACTTCCCAATAAAGTAGTGGAACAGATTAGGTAACCTTGTGAACCTGTGTAAATAAAGTTAAATTATCAGATAATAAAAGATAAATCTTTAAAAAACATATTCCTGTAGGGTTTGTTTTGGGGTTTTTTTTTTTTTTTTTGGTGTTTTGTAACTACAGAACTAAATTATATTCTAAAAGAAAACTTTAGAATATGAAGATGTATCAGTCCTTTCTGAAAGGGCCAAAGAAAATTGAGTCTTGGAAGGGAAAAAATCACAAGTAAATGAGAACAGATTATTAGCAAGGAAACTAACAAGTGACTATCCTTCAATGCTCTTTTCAGGCCTTCTTTTGCCTGGCTTCCCCAGACAGATGAGCGAGAATCTGTTCATGCACTGATAAAGACAGCAAGAGGTTGCTTTTATACAGGAGTAAGAAAACCTTATTAAATTTCTGTAACTGAAGTCAGAGAAAGTCTGTATGTTTTCAAGTGCAGTGAAACATAATGAACGTTTGCATTTTTGTTTGCCTTTAATTGCATACCATTATAAAAAAAAAGTAGGTAGGGCTTTTATCTGTATTTTTAAAATATGTGTTCAAACTGAACAAAATGTAAAATGCTGAAATCAGTTATCAGGGCAGGGGAGGAGAGCAGTTCCTTCTGGGCAGTGGATTTGTGTAACTGCGTCAGCAACATGTTCAAGGCAGTTTGAGTCTATGTGCTGACCATATTCCCTTCAACTCTCCTTCTACAGTGACAGACTTGTGGCTGAGGAAATAATCAAATATTTGATCCTATATCCAGAAAATTCCATGGTCTTGTGAAGGCCTCTCTTAGTGAACTTCTTTGTAATTTCCATATATAAGTGAGAGATAGGAGATAAACTATTAAAAATATTTTTTCCAATCAAACAGCAATGATCTTTACCCAACATCAGACATCATGATTATTTTCAGTGAGAATCACAGACATCTGACTGAGAAATGGAAGGGGGATGGGAAGAACCACTTGCCTGCCAGACTGGCCTATCTGGGATATGGGGAGGTCGGCTCTGCTCACAGGAACCTGAGATCAAGCACTTCATTTCTGCTGGATGGATTTGAAATGTGTAAATGTGCAGCAAGCAAGAGCTATGCTCATCTCTGCCTGATCCTGGGGTGTCTCCAGAACCACTATTGATTTTCTGATTTAATCAGATATGACTCAGGCATTTATCGTGTTGCGTTTTGCTGAACTTTAATTTTTGCAGGAGTTTTGCTCACAAAACTTGGAACAACTTTTTGTATGGGACCACGCAGTTTGCAATGACAAAGTTTAAATCTTTTCCCATGCCAGCACAAGTAAAGTTTCTCCACTTGCAAGCAAGTTCATGTGTTTGTCCAGATGAGAAAAAGAAAGTAATAAACCAGTTGGTCATCACCAATGAATTCTATGGTAAAATTTTAAAAGCTTTGCTTCACTGGATGTCTTTGAATTTTATTGAATCTCTCTTATCTTTCCAAAAGAACAGGCTGATTCTTGGATCCAAATTTTTCTTTAACATAGACTTCTTAATATCCTGCTGTTTTGAAACCATACTTTATCAGTGACATTATTGACTTGTAGATCCATGTAACTGGAAATAAATCTGAATACAAATCTTAGTCCTCAACAACCTAAAATGGTGAGAAAACAAATTTCTAACTCAGTTTTTCAACTCTTCCATAGAGCTCAATAAAGAGCTGTAGAAAACCCCAAATCTCCAAGTTTATCAGTTCCATTAATTAACAACAGGAGGAGCTGAGGATGAAATGGTTTAAAAAAGCTTGATTAAAACCAGTGCATTAGAAAACAGTATTGAGAACCTATAATAAAAACCCCCTGTTTTTAAAATTCATGTTCTGGGTTAGATGTGATGTTGCTCTGTAGACAATTCTATTGTGTGCCATATAAATTTAGAGCAGAGGAAAATGAATTTTCTTGTGATGTCTTCCTAAACCTCAAAGAGAACAAAAAAGGTATGAGACACTAAATGATTCTGTCTTATTCATCTTGGTGGAAAGTTCATTTTTAATCCAAATTTTGTCAGTTTTAATATAGATGGAACTACAGACAGAAGTGGAATGAGTAATGAATTAGACCTAGATTAACAATAGTAGAAATTGCCTTTTTTTCCCCCCTATATTTGCTACCTCCTTGCTCTGCAGTTACTTAAGCTTTTCTTTTGTGTTACATCTTCTCCAGCTGAAAAACTTTCACACTTTCTACAGCGATCTTTTCTAGGATTCTCTCTCTGGTTTTGTCCTAAAAGTGAACCAAGTCAGAGACTTTTTTCTGAGCTGCTTGGAAACTCTCTGGTGCATTACCAGCTCCCACAGTGGAGCAACCTTGATCTTACCATCTTATGAGGCACTAAGTGGGGTCACCAATACACTTACACAACCATGGATACAGATACTATGCCTTTGATTTTTCAGCATGGATAAGAAGCTTCAAGTGAATTATGAGTTTCATCAGAGATCACCTGGTTTTCATCTATGGAAGATTAAGTCTGTTGCTTTGCTGACTAGGATTAAAACCAGAAGTTTGTATGAAATACTAGTCATTGTGCAGAAGCTACACAAATTAATCCATGTTTCTGCATTTATTTAGCTAGTATTTTGGACACTTGAGTATTTCAATAAAAATGGCAAGGTTGTTTCACACACATCATGAATTATACCATGCCATTTTGCAATAGGATTGTATAAATATAACAGCCCTAACCATATTTGATATGTAAGTAAAACAGCCTGTTTATATGGTCAGTTGGAGCAACTAAAATTTATTCAACAATTCCAACAGACAGTATTTAACTGTCTGAAGAAAATTCTTGCAAGGAAATTTGCTTGTAGATAGCTTAACTGTCTAACAATGAAAGTTTTTGGGTTTTTTAAGAAAATTTTAAAATGAGAACAGATCTGGAACTTCCACAAAAGGAAAAAAAAACATTTAAGAAATAATTCTTGCAAAGAATGTGTCTAAGATCACTAAATGCAAGATGAGTACTGTCTCAAAAGTGTGACTGATATGTAGTGGCATTTTAAATGTAGGTACAGTCTTCTAACCAGGGATAAATCAGAACTGAGCAACCAATAATCACACATTCTTTTATCCTTATATATGCTTATAGTCTTTTGGGGTTGTTTGATAGGTTTCTTTTGTTTGTTTTCTGATTTAATCAATTTTAGTCAATTACCTACATAGATCAGTACAGATTTAATCTGTATGTGAAGTAAAAGGGAAGAAGCTTTTGGTGAAGACAGATTTTCCTCTTGTCTCCTTCATCCCCATTTTCTTCATATTCTGCTCCTGTATGAGAGATGTAAGATCTCAGAAGAGAGCCCAAGGAGCAGAAAAAGTATTCCTGGCAAATGGTTGGAATTTAAAGGTCAAGTGGTATAAAGGTCAACATAAAAAATAAAGAAAAATTAGGAAGAATTAAAAATTACAAAAGAGAATATGAAGTTCAGGAAGCTGAGGAGTAAACAAGCAGAAGCAACGACTGAAAGATAAACACTAAACACATTAGCTCAGCTTTTTTTCTGCATACTGATGGTGGAAATAAAGAAAAAGTATAGTAGGTGGGAATAAGAGGATAAATCCAAGCTGAGCCACAGCTGAGCTAGAAGCAGAAATCAAAGGCTAAGTCTGCACTGCAGGGGAAAAGTAAACATGAAGTTCACCATATGTTCAAGATGTCCACTTCCTTTGTAACACCCGCGTGTCCTGTCCTGCTATCAATCAAATAAATAGATTTTGTTCAGTTAAGCCATACCCAGTTCTCCCGGTTCTTTGTCCTGAAGAGATGCTCATATATCCATTGTTGCTTCAGCTCCAACTTCTTAATTTATCCATTGGTTGAATACAGTTTGTTTAAAATATGAGCAAAAGGAAAGGAAGTAACAAAATGTTGACATTTTATGGCAGCCTGTTCATTTGGCTACTCCAGAACACGGAAGCCCATCCATGCACAACAGGAGTGAACCAAGAGCCCCCAGCTGTCCCAGCTGCAGGACCCTTTACAGTGTTTATGTGCTTAATCTTTTCTATTCGGCTCTCCCAATTAAAAAAAAAAAAATGTAAAAAAAAGTCGTTTAGGCATCTAAAGAGTCTTTGTATGATTTAGCATTAAGGTCCTGATTAAAACAAAGCACTCCGTGTGTTTTAAGCAAGATGAGGCAATAGGTGAATTCTGCTTCGTGTCTTTCTACTTGCCCTGTGGGTGATGCGCACTGGAGCCCGGGCAGCAACCCGAGACAGGGAGCATACATGTTGCTAAGTGCTCTTTCATACAGAGCTCCCATCACCCAGCGCCTAGCAGCAACTTGGGTGTCATAAAACATACAAAATACAAGGTTTTCACATAACTCCCCCTTGACTGCTGTCAGGCATAAACCCAAGTGTGATATAACAGAGTTCTCGCTGTCATTGCTGAAAAGTACTGATGTGAAAACTAATTAAGTGGTCTGCCTTTGGAAACAGCCCATATTTGTTTGGGTTAGAAATCTAAGTTGTTCTAGCCTGTATCCATTGGATGTGATAAGAAATTTTAGAAAAATATGTTTCTTCATTGTCTTGCCAATAACATGTCTGCTAGATCCAATGGCAACTTAAACAAGAAAAACCTGTTATCTTCTGTCATTCGGCAGTTCATTCCCCTCATTTGTTTGTTTCTGTACATGTTATTTCAGTACCTCTTATCAAAATGCAAACCATGCAGTTTCTTCATCTACATTCAGGTAACATCATTTTTTCACATTTTAGCTATTCTAAACAGATTACTGTTGTTTTCAAGATTTTAAAGATCTTTTCTAACCTAGATGATTCTGTGATTCTCACAGGCACCAAGGCTCTAATTCCCAGTAACAGGACATACTGGGGTTTTGCAATTGTGTGTGTCATACAACTTATTTAAATAGCTACTTATGGCCCAAAACTCCATTTTTACAGCTGAAATGTGTGAGTCTGTGAAAACCTGCTTTGTCTTTATGATAACTTCTTTCAGCAGTTTCCACAAAAACGACCACAAGCTAAGCACCAGCCTTCACAAATCCAGCAGCTGATAAAGCAATGAGGTGACCAGCTTCATCACCAAACTGATCCTAACAGGCAGAGGGTTCTTTTCCTCTGAGGGCTTGTCCTAAGCAGAAAATACTTGTGGTTTTAATATCAATTTGATGACAAATGCAGGCCAAGAAGACTTGGTTCCACCAAAATTTTTTAGACGTTTTCAGTGTGTTTATCAGACGCCTTAGCGAACTACAGTAGGGAAGGCACCAGTTACACCTGTGGTTGCCTGCTGCCTGTGTGTCTTCCTGACTCTCTATCGTGCTCTTTTTCTACACAGCAAATCTACTGGCAATTAAGAGCTACATGGAGTTCATTAATGAGTAACAGATCTAGATTTATGGTCTTTCAAAGGAAAACTTCAATTTCCTCCCAGCTTCCTCCCTCACACAACATATTGACGTTAGAGGCAAGAGAAAGAGGAAACAGTGTTTTTGTATGCATTTCTTATCATACTTGTGTAAACTATGTGAAGGTGAATGTGCTATAGTTTTCACAGTAAAAAAAAGCAGTCACAGCAAAGTTTAGCTTCCTTGCAGCTGGGCAAGAAACTGTTATATCAGGAGCAATGACTAAAACTGATTCTCTTATTTAATGAAATGCTATATGAAATGTAAATGCATCCCCAGGAAAAGTAGCATTTGCAGATGAGCCTAACTCTGGCAAACTTGACCATGTATCAGGAATTACCATTTCTATCCAATTCTTGCTTTTGTTTCCACTCCTGGCGTGCCCAGGCTCTGTGGTGCTCAAGGACAACAGAGACTGAAGAGCATGTGCAGTTGTGGCAGCTTTCCACCACAGAGCTGCTGGTGGTCTGTTTGCTCACAGTCACGGCAAAACAGTGCTGACTTACAAAGGGATGCTGTGATTTTGCATCTTCAAGCATAAACAATGAGTAGGAGGAAAAATAGCACCTCTTTGAGATATGCCAGTGTTCTTCCTTAAGGACGTTTATTTCTACTGTGTTTCTTGTAGGAGGCCAGAAGCACAGCATAGCCCAGATCAGATCTGTGTGGGTCAGTATCAGTGACAACCAGAAAAGCTTGATATGCCCATCAGATATTTTAGGAATGCCTGAGGTATTTAAACTTTAAAAAAATCCTTCTATTTAAACCTCTTACACAGACTCTCAACAACAAAAAGTATCAGAACATATATTTCACACTATTTTCAGTGTTTTGAAAGTCAAAAGTGTACTTAAAAATATTTTTTTACCTTAATAATGCAGTAGCCTGGAATCTACAGCAGTTACGGAAATACTTGACTACAATTTTCTTCTGTAAGTTATTTTCATCATTTCACTTTACTCCCAGTAAAGCCATTTGAGCTCTTGTCAGTCAAGTTCTAATTGCTTAGATCCATTTAGTCACAAGAGTTGCTACTGAGCTCTGTTAGGAAATAAAACAACAGTAGTCCTGTCTAAGAACAGCAACACATCTTTCACTTTATTAGCAGCTCTTCTAACTTTCTCTTTCGAGACAATTACCCTAATGAATTGTTGAAAGACTTAGACTCAAGACTAACTTAATTTGACATCATTTTGGCAATAGTGGTTACATAGTTACAGCCACATATGATAATTAGCAGAAAAAAAAAGTAAATTGGGAAAAGATTTGTTGGATGTATCGTTTAAGGGAGTATGACACCGTAAAATTTATGTAATGGTGAGATGTGTTAGTGGTGCAACAGAAAAGAGAAAGTCAACTAGGATGTTTGAAGCATGTGAGAAGACAATAAACTTCACTACATCATTAGAATTTATCCCTTCCTATACCACTGAGATACATACAAAATGGCTTTCCTGCTGCTCTTCCAAGTTAAGCATGTGAAACTAATTGGTTTCTTTAGTTGGTTGATTGGTTGGTTGTCTGGCTGGCAACATTTCAACTGCAATCGGGTCAAAACCAAGGAAAAGTTAACTTTTTGACAATTCACAAATATTATTTTTGGTTTTATTTTATTAAGTTTTATTAAAAGTCTTTACACTAAAATGGAAGGAAATTTCAATTTCATCAAAACATCAGAAGAAAGCATTATTACACCAAAATGAATGATCTGGTAAAACTGAAATAAATTAACCTATTTTCCATGCCATTGAATCTAACTCTCATCAAAAAAACTGTTTAGTTAAAATAATTTTTCTTAAACAGTTCAAAGTGAGAAATAATTTCTTAGGCATATTAAGATGCTTGGCTCCTCAGTTCACATCTGCACATCCACTTTCCATGCTCATGAACTGAAAATAGAGTTCAGAAAACCTTTGTGTTTAACTGACTATGAAACTTCTCTTTCTGTATAAACTGCCTTTAATAATTTCTGTATAATAATGTTATCAAAATATCGATGTTTGAGAAGAAATACAATCTGTAAAAGCATGATGCTAGTATCAGATCATTAAGGACATTCTTCTTTTAAAGATGACATGAGGCAAAATGTATCTTTCCTTCCTTATATGGATGAGAAAACTGAGTGGTCTCATCTTTATTCTCCTCAGTGCTTTGGCAAGAGGTCCTAACATACGTTAACTCCAATTAAATAGCTGATACTACTGAACTAGGAAGAACTAGGTTTTTGAAACTTTATTCTTTCCATCTCTTCCATCTCTAAAGCTGTATGGATCATTTATGAGAGAACCTCAATGTTTTGGTGTCTGGTCTGAGCAGCTGCAGGCTCACTTCAATTCCCCCTATAACTTGAATGCTGCTGTGCCCACTGAATGATCAAGCGTGATAGACAAAATACTGCTCACCAACAGGGTCTTAAGAATTTTACATTCATCATTAAAAGAAAAAGACACATAAAAAAATATGCTGACAAAAGTCAAGTGTCAATATTTAAACGATTGCATGTTTTAGTTACTTTGCTGCCAAACAGCATTTAACTTGATATTTCTTGGTTTACAGTATGTGTGAGTCAGTTGTCATCAGGAACTCATGCGAATCTGCAAACAAAAGTAGACAATCTGCTAACAAAACAGAATGGATATGTAGATTGAAAATGATTTCCCTTTCATTTAAGGCCAAATTGGCTAAAGCCAGCCTCCAAAATGGAAGACATGTCAGTCAACAATATCTCTCATCATCATTTATTAGTTCAGGCCTTGATTATTCCATCAGAGCCAAGCTGGCAGTGCATCTATGGTTACACATACAGTGTTCATAATAGATCACAGTGACTTGTCATTTAATTTAAATAGATATTTACATAATAATTAATAGATATAATCTGAAATATTAACTATACTGACATAGGTTATTATTTTCTGTAGGAAAAATATTTTCCTGCAGAAATGTTTCTTCTTCTCTTATTATTCTCTAAGGAAAGGAGTCTCCAGGTCTTCTTGATTTTACTCTCCTCATAACTATGAAAACTCTCTTTTTGCTGCTTTATTGAAGAAGACATCTTTTCACAACCTTGAACTTACTCCTCTAACCTGATTTTCCTGTAACTCTCACATCTTTCACAGAGTAAAATTCTTCCTAAGGAAAATGACAGATCCTGACATGATCTTATCAAATCCATAGTAATTTCTCCTTAGGCAGCGGCTATTTTATATATCATAGTTGCAGAATTTTCTCAACCTATCTTCACGCCTCATGTTTTCATTTGGACAAGAAGTCATCTCTTTCCAACATTTGAATGCTCATCCCCCCAGCTTTCTCACATGGAGATGTGAGAAGTTTGAACTACACTCCCAAGTATTTTCACCTCTTTTAGCTGAGCCACCAGAGTAAGCCTGCACTGCCTACTCCCTCCATTTGCAAGCCCTCGTCTGTATGCTCCATCCTGGGCTGAGGGAAAATGAATCTTTTCAATGAATGCAACTGCCAAGGGCTGCATAAGCGAGCCCATGTGCGGGACAGAGAAGGTCACTTGCTTGGAGTTCTACGTGGAGGTGCTGGAAAAAAGAGACTGGCAATGGGAAACCTGGCAAGGAATAGAAAGACTGAGGGTGGTGTAAAGCTGTTCAGGCTCTGGAAGAAAGGAATGAGTCTCCTGAGCAACAGGCTTGCTTTGTGTCCTCCTATGAGTCCCATCCAGTTCACACTTCTTTTCTCCCTTTGGAAGAAATCATTCATCTATCCCATGCTGAAAAAATACCAAAAAGTTCTGCCATCTTCCAGCCTCACGATGGGCCACCAGCACCCTGCAGCTTGTGATCTCTCTGCAAGACACATCCTGAGCTGCTGGAAACAGCTTCTTTCTGAGTACTGCTAGGCAAAGGGAATGGGGCTTTGCTCTTAGTTTTTTATTTTAGGAACGTGGGGAGAGAATTGAGATAAGCTTGGACTATAATCCCTGAGAAGTGGGATAAGTCTGTTCTGGGGATAGGGAATGGCAGAAAAAGCCCCCTCTTCATTGTGGGTATTAGAAGAGATGATCTTATAAGGCCTCCTGTCTTCACTTCCCAGTTCTCACTCTACTGAGCAGTAGAAACCTTTCCCACAGGAGGTTCACTAATTTCTTGTAATTTTCCATTTTCTCTCCCTGCTTGCCACATTTAACTTTAGTTTTACAGATCAGGGAGAAAGATAGCTGTTTTTGTATTTTAGGTATTCAAGAATCAATCAAGTTGTTGCTAGTGAGATCTCTAAGTCACGTTAGGTAATAAAAACATATACTCTGCTTTCAGAGCTCTTTGGGGTTTGCAGAAAGGATTTTGCTTTGAGCCTAAAACAGCTGAAGGAGCTTTTTGGCAGCTTGATGTCAGATATCAAATATATGTTTTAAGTAGGAGTTCTCATAACATCTTGCAAAAGCAGGTAGAAATTCTTTGTGACAGGAAATTTGGTTACTATTGATGCATGCAAGTATGGGGAGTGTGACTGAATGAGTGTAGAAAGGGTTTTGTTTGTTCTGTAAATTGAATACAGCCACCTTGTTCTCTTTGCAAGGCCTTTTTTTAAATTAATGTCTAAAACCCACCTGGAACATATGCATCTCATGCTGAGTTGTAAAACATCTGGAGAAAAATGTTTTTTGTATCTTTAAGACAGGTTCTGCAAGCAGAAGGAAGGGCTTTCGTGTATTGAGGAAAATACACAGAATCATCACTTTGCAGTTAACCAACAAGCTACTTTTCCAGTTTGCTGGTAATTTTCTGTAGTGTAACACTATTATCATGAGGCCAGATATTAGTACCTCCTTTGCAGTGAAGAGCTATCTTTTTTAGAAATGTGTCCTCAGTCTGGCCTTCACACGTCTATAACAGGTGATAATCATAGAATCTGTATGGTCTTTGGGAAAATGAATTGCAAGTCTAAACTACAATTATATTACATTAGTTGGAGAGGTCAGAGATCTGTTTCAGAAGAAGTTATCCGAATCACTAAATAGTCCTTTTCAGACATAAATATTTCCCAGTGAATTTAGAAAATTCACTGAGAAATGATGATTCAGAAGTTTCTCTCAACTTTTCAGAATGGAAATAATAAGGTGGTGAGCACTGTAACTGCTTGATTTCCTGGCATCTCACTGTGCAGCATATATAAAGGCAGTAGTGGGAGGTAGGATATGAGTTATCCAGGCAGAGAAGTGAATTTGCTATCAAAGGACAGACTTAATTAACTGGGGAGATGCTCTGATTTTTTTTCAGAAGAATATATTACAATCAGCATACTACTGTTGATGATTTTGCCTCTTCCAATCATTATTTTCTAGCAGAAGACTACTTCCTTGAAAAATTCATGATTAGCTAATTAGGAAAAAAACAGTTTCACTTTTTCCTTATGAAAGCTTAATAGCTTTGTAATTATAAAAGTACTGCCAAATACACCTTAAGCATGAATTTCTTAAGAAGCTTGAGGTAGACAAAGGAATGTTACTTGAAAATGCAAACCTCGAACCAGTTTTTACTGCCTTTTCCTTTGTGCTCTTTAAATTTAACTTAAAGACAGCTTAATTTTTCTCTCTGAATCTGGAGGTAATATTGGATTAAAATTGCATGTCAAACTAATTTTGTGGAATTGAAATTGTAGAAGTGTAAAAAAAGACGAGCTGATTTCAGTTGTAACTATAGAGAGGCTATCCATTATTGTCCAAATAGAGGAATAATTATCTGAACTGTTTCCTGTGCTCAGCCAAAGCTCAAACACAAAGGAGAGTGGATGAAGGGGCAAACACTGAAAGTGTAGAAGCAAGTGTTAACGCATTCTGAAAACAAATAGTGGTGCTGCAAAGCCTTCACTATTAATGGCTGTGCCACGTACAATTTATTAAGAGGAAAGATTGTTTCTGTTAGATAAGGTCTTATGGAGGTGCAGACATATGTCTCTGTTAATGGGCTCTTTGTGCAAGTCTGATAGGGAAATCAATGTGCCGTGCTCAGAGTGAAGCCCTGCTGCAGGAAGACATCGTCAGAGAAAGGACCTTGCCGGGTGAGGATCAGGCATAGCAAAAGTGAAGCTGCTGGGGTATGGGGGCAAGGAAGGGGTGCTGGGGGAGGCATGTGGGGCACAGTAAAATTCCCAGATGGATGGAGGCTCTGGGTTAGAGATCACGTGTGGGAGCTTGCAGTGGGGAAGGATGTCCCTGGAGGCCTGCAAGACACAAAAAAGAGTGAAGCAGTTTTATAGGGGTGTCCTGAGGCTGGAGCATCTCAGGGATACATTTGGGGTTCTGTAGAAGATACTGAAGGGCTGAACTACCCTCTCCGAGAGCCTGCCCACTCCCCCAAACCTGGCAATGTTTGAAGTTGATACAATTCCAAAACCAGCCAGAGTCTCACCCTTCTACTGTGGGTAGAGAAAAAGCTGGGATGAAGGAAGTGAGAGGGGCCTGCTGCTGCTGGGGAGACTGCTGCAAGGCAGGAGCTGATCCTGCCCCTCCATCCATGCTTGTCCTTCAGTGCTGAGGAGAAAGGCCTTGCAAGCTGCCCCTTTCCTTCTCTCTGTCCTCAGGTACAGAGAAATCCTACATCTTCCCACCCCAGGTGCTGGTGGGTGTGTGCTCAGCAGGGCATGGGGCAGGCTGGCCAGGATGCCTGAGGGATGGACATCAAAGGGGGAATCCACTATGCTTTCATTTGTTAGATATTTCTCCATTAGGAATAATTTAGCTGTAGTTTTCCCTTTCTTGCAGAAGGGAGAGAGATAATATGCTACTCCCATCCTGATATTTTCTCTAATTTCTGTTTCTGGGAAACATCCATACTGTCATAGGCTGAGGGAATACAGGCAGTTTCCTCAGTTCATTTGTCAACAGCAGCAGGTGATGAGATATTCTGTCCTGCATTGTGTCACTGGAAGCTTCCCAGGCTTTTAAAATTTCTTTCCCTCTGCTAAGCTTCTGAAATGTGTTGTATTTTCAACCTGATATGACTGACTCAAGATAAATGAACAGTAGCTTTGAATTTTAAGAACATGGCCTCTTGGGAGCAGTAGCTGGAGAGGATGAGGTCTCTGGAATATCTCTTGGCCAAATTATTTACATCTCAAGCAAGTCCTCTGGGCAGTGTTCCCTGATGCATAGGCATGGGCTGTTCTTTCCCTTTTATACTGGTTTGGAAGTGGGCAGAGACACTTCCTGATCATTCTCCATGGTATTTGTAGATAGCTTAGAGTAATTTATCCCAAGGAATGACCTGAACTGGAGGAGAAAAGCATGAGTTGTTATGGCAAAGTCTGCTTCTCACAGGTAAATATATTTTTCAAACCACTGAAGATTGTGAAAAGAAATATTTATGCTGGATGTTCCTTTCCTTGATGTCACATAACCATACAAACTCTGTTCACATTGGTAAACATTATATCTAATAATCAGACAAAATTTTGTTTCATATCTGCTGTTCCATTTAGGTAAATACTGAGTTCCTGTTTGCTAGGGAAAAATTTGACACTGAATTAAGTATGCAACACCGGAGACAGCTGAGTGTTTATATTGTGGCTCTTTTAGAAACCGCTGGTAAAATCAGTTCTCTTTTCCACATATAACCTTCTAAGAATAAAGAAAGATTAACCACAGTTGCCACTGTTTTGCTACTTCTATCATTTGCTTTGCTGCTGCTATGTATCTCTATCTGAAATTACACAATTCAAACAAATACTAGCTGCCAGTAGCTACAGTGTTATTGTTTGTCTGATGCATAAAGGCGGCTCTGGAAAGGAATGAAGTTATGACACAGATCTGATTGATCCAGATTTGTTCTGTAGGCCTGATGATTACTCCTGTTCAGTAAAAAGAAATGTGTTCAGTTCTACACATGTGCTCTTTGACAACACAATTTTTTTCAGGTAGGCAGGCTACAGAGACTGCAGAATAGATGATCTCTCTATCTTACACAATGATATCTCAAATATTTTTAAAATTCCTATTCAAAGTTTTTAGAAATTATTATGTCAATAATAGGGAAAAATGAGCTCAGAAGTACAGGCGGGACATGAACCAGAGTTTCCCTTGTCCTGAAGATTGCCATGACTACTTAGTCATGGGGTATTTTCTATACATCTTGTTGACTTATTTTCCTTTTCATTTAATTGGAATTCTTGACTGAATCTTTTCCAGGAAAAGCTTTGAATTAAAAATTACTTAATTGAAAAATTCCTAACAAGCTTTACTGGGAAAATTTGGCAATATAACACAAGTCATATGGATTTGACCTACAATATAGCTCTAAATGTCAAATTAATTGCAAATCACAAAATCTCAGTATTATGTGCAATGAAAACATTAACAGTATTATTCCAGTTTAAAAGATGTTACTGATTTCTTCATTTTCTGATGAAAAAAAATTAACAAAGTACACAATCAATCAATTAAAAATAAATTAAATGCTTATGTTAGTTTTACACTAATACCTATCACCCTTTTTTTCCCTTATTGGAGTGAAATTTGTAGCTGCTTCTAGGATCAACTAAAGAATATATGCCATTCTTATCTCTTAAGTGACCTGTTTGTTACTTGCATGGTGGACACCTGTGTTATCTTAAGGTACTCCTTCTTTTAGAGTTCAAAGACCATAAAAAATGTGGGTAGTTGTGACATGCAGGAAAATTCCACCTGAGGAACCTGTCAAGTGTTTTTCTCTCAGCAGCTCCAGAATACAAAGAAACAGAAGCTGAATTACACTGTACACACCCTGCAGTGAAAACAGGCATCCAAAGGATTTCACTTTCCACTTGGACACCATGGGCATGTTTGCACAAATCTCAGAAGATGGACAGGAACTTTGCTCCTGCATTATAAATGCATGGACTTAATCCAGTTGCTGACGTGAGCAAAGCCTGCGCTCTGCATGACCCTGACTCGGGTCTGCAGCTTTTGGACCAGAGCTGGCCTATGCCTGGGCAGACTGGAGAGAAGATAGATGGATAAGGGTCTCCCTACAACCCTCCTCACTATCAGCAGGGTGACTGGCAGTGGTATACTCAAAGGAAGAGACACAATGATTTTCACCATCTTCACTTTTTTAGGCTGTCTTACTGCAGCATCTAAGATAGCATGGACCTAACTTTCAGTATTAGGCATAGTAACATGTCATTTAGTGTATAATTTAACATATCCTTACAAGAAATCATCTTCTTAAATAATGGTCTTTATTTGAGACCATTAAATAGTCTAGTTACTTACTGTTCTCAAAGACATTTTGTGCAGGGAACTTCTTTTTAAAAAAAGTTTCAATTCCCTCCATTTTATTTATTCATAATCTGCAAGCCATTTTTTATATAGGAAAAAGATATCAGCAGTTATCCTTCTAAGCCCCAGTTTTAGCGGAAGTCAATTATACTGTACATTTAGTAGCCACTTATTCTGCATCTGTTCATACTGATGGCAATTCTACATCTCAGAGATTTTAATAAAAATGTATTTTGTAAAGCAGCCCCTTTCTCCCCATCTTGCATAAACTAGCATTGAAACGTCAGAAAGCAAACTTTGGCCTTACACTGATTGCTGGGCATGTCTGCACTGCACCCACACCACCAGCACATCCCTCCAGGCAGAAAGGTGGCACATGGAGCTCTCTGAAAGAGGCTCAAGCTCCTCAGAACTGTGTGTGAGGTGACTTTAGTAAGAAGGGAAGGTGGGCAGGGAGAGCACTTGCTGAAACATCTCTGCAGCAGCAGGCTTCCCCCCAAACCCATTTCTACTGAATGTCTCTCTCAAGCTTCAGGGAGAGAACAATGGTTGGAAAGGCACATGTTGATGGCAACGTGGTGATTGGCTGGCACAGAGCTTGGCCAAACAAGGACCAAGAATTAATGTGCCATTTTCCAAAATCCAGAATCACTTTCCTGTTTTAAGAAAGAATTTATTGTAATTTATAGAAAAGGAGGGAAAAAATATTTGTCTTGTGCTGTGTCAGAATCTTTTTGTATTTCTTGAACTAATTGCATGTGTTTTCTTTGCTGTATGTTTCTCCTCATTCAGTAAAATTTGTTCCTTTTCAAGGCAGAAGTCTTTTGTCCCTACATATGTGTTTAAAGAGATACTTCCAAGTAGTTTAGACATTACATTTCAGATCACTGGAATGAGTACATCTATATTTAAAGCAAATATCTATCATTGTCACCCCAAAATAAAATAAGTCATAGCAAAACCATTAGCCACTGTTAAAGCCTTGACATGCAACACTGTAGCAGAGGTATTCCTTGTGACACTGCAGTTAACTCTCAGGAGTTAAGCCACTGGTGAGGAGTCATAGCTCTGATTTCAACTGCAAAAAGCATAAAAGGCTTCCAGATCAGCATTTAGTGCTCTAGATGAATAGAGGAGAGGAACACATCAAGAGCTCTTGTTACACCTGGCAGGTCTCTGATAGATCCTTAACATAAATCTCAGAATTTCTCAACCATATGATACAGCTTGTCCTCTAGAATTTAATTTAATTATTGAACTAAGAAATTGTCCTTGTAATAAAAGGTCTGTATCTCGATTGCATTCAGGCCAGAGTAAAATGCAACTGGCTTATAAACAGCATGTAGGTGTTGTGCTTGCTTTTTTCTAGGGAAGGGGGTGAGGGTGGGTTACCCTTGCATCACTTTTCAGTGCAGCTGTGACCCCTGAGTGCCACTGTGGCTGTGAACTTCATAGATTGTCATGGATGATTGTGATGAAGCTCTTTTTTTAAATGACTCCAGAAAGCTTTTGTGCTGCAAAGTAAAAGAAGGCTGGGGGCAACTGCTGTACTGTGCCCATGCCTTTCTGACCTCAAATTAGCTTACTCTCCAGTTCTCCTGCAGAATGACATGACCTAGCTCTTTTCAACTACAGTCTGAAGGTAGCTCACTCCAAGGATGGATTCCAAATGACAGCATTCCCAAAACTGAAAGCTGGTTGGCTTCCTGAAGTCCTGCAACACATCTCCGGAAAGCTTTGTAGCCCCCTATCCCTTCATGCCAGATCTCAGGGCAGGCAACACAAAGCCTCAGGTTCCAGATTTTGGCGGGCTTCAACATCACTTTTGACATCTTACAAACTAAAATAATGTTTCTGTTTAAGGAACATGGAGTACCAGAGGAAATCCAGGAGCAAGATGAAGAAGCAGCCTGTTCCGGATGGAGCTAATCCTAGGCAGTGTGTGTCTCTTGAGAGACAGACAGTACCCTCCACTTCTCTTATTTAGCAGAATAGGAGAGCAAACACTCCCATCTGTGAAAGCATTCTGGAAAGATGATCCCTGAAATTATTAGATTATAGGAAATATCATTTGCATTACAGTTATGGAAGCAAATGCTGGGTTTTAGGAGTGAATTTTTTTAATAATATTTATTTTTCAAACACAAAAAAGATGCAATTTTAAAACTCATTAGGAATCTTTAGTATTCTTTGTTTTCCTGTTCTCACCCAAATCAAAGTCATCTTTTAGTATACAGTGATTTTCAAGACAAATCGCCAAAACACATATCCTCTTTCTCTAACCAAAGAGTGAAGTCTGAGGCATCCAGCCATGGTTACAACCACAGTGTCTGAGCTGAGCTCCCCTGGACACTTTGCTCGCCTGGCTGAAGTTCAGGGCTTCTCAGCTGCACTGACCTTTCTGCTACCTAGCTAGCAAAAGTCCAGCTGCACAGATGGCTGCTGAAATGGGCTCCTCGGACCTTGAAGGTGGAGCATTGAACCACCTGAGCCTGAACTTATGAAACTGCCAGCTCAACTTGTTGGGTTCAAGCACAGTATCTTGGTAAGAAGCTGATTGTGGCTCCTACCCCAAGGTGCCTGCAGGAAGCCTGGGGAATCTGGGTGCATTATGGGCTCCTGTGCATGCGTATCAGATATGGAAACATTCAGTGTCTAATTCTCTGAAAAAATAAATAGACTTATATTAGAAGTAAATAACCTTTCCTGCAACAGCATAAAACCCTCTAGAACACAAATCATGCAATGGTGCAGCACATTTCAGACACAATATAGAATAAAAAAAGTTTAAAAATTAACTGAAAATATTATTCTTAATTAGCTGAAAATATTATTCACCATATTGGAGAAACATACCCCGTTCATTCCACTCCATGACTGATGAAAATAATGACAGTTTTTCTCTGAAGGATAATTTAAGTATATAATTCCTCCTCATTTTGGTTGTCTTAGATAGAAACCTGCTTGGAATTAACTGCGTAGTTCTTAAACACTTAGTGCAAAACGACTGTAAAAATAATGTGCAGTATGAATACCAATGAAAGTTTGGGCTAATCAGTCTTAATCTTGTGTCTTAGAATAATATGGTCATTTGAACACGGTATGTAAAATATTTGGCTTAGGATGCTAAAAACATTTATTACTTTCTTTTTAAAAGATTACTTGTATAATTTTTAAATATTTATTCATTTAAGAAAACTTTCCTTGCAGAGGTGAAAAAATACGTTTATGAGTAGTGTTTCAGACGCTGTTACTTCAGTTACCACGGATGATGAAAAAGATGCTTTCTGCTAATTTGAAATATTTTACTGGAGAATTTGGCTAACCCCACTAAACCAGTAACTTCATGTCTTTGAATTGATTGAAACCATATTCTTAAACCTGGCCATTAATATGTTTGTTTCTATATGCAAGGGAGCCCAATGTTTAAGAATATTTCAGATATAACAGAGTATAATTTTCTAGATATTTCAGCAGAAGAAATTATTTGTCTGATATTTTCCTAATTCTTTAGATGCACAACAGTGATCTCATGAACATGTTTTATTATTAAGTTAAGCAAGTAAAACTGCAAAGCTTTTGTATCGATCCCTGCATGCCAAGTCAGCATATACATTGAAACAGAAGCTAATATATAAGGCCTAAGGAGATCAGCTGTTTCAAATCTATTCACTTCTCTAACACCTAAAAAAAAAAGAAAATCTGTTCTCTAGAAACAGGCCCAAATCTCAAATACACATAGGATTTTCAACAGGATTCTGTTAGTGGAGGTGGAGGATACTCTCTTTGTGCACTGCCCTTTTGACATAATGGATCCCTCCTGCACCTTGCCTTGCATTTCCTTGCCTTGCCATCCTGTCACATCCCGTCCCTTGCCTGGCAAAGAGTCTCTCAACCAGTAACATTTTATCACTATTATTGCCAGAAACTGGGGCTTATATTCTTTGTAAAGAGTTTTATGTCAAGGACTAAGAGATGCTTTGCAAGATATAACCATTGCTGTTATTACACTTTGCAATAACTAAGTTTTCAGTTCACTGGCTGGACAGAAAAATATTTTAGGTTAAACACAATGCTTATTAGTTCTGCAAAAAAAGAGCTACATTGTCTTTTTACAGTTTTAAATTTCTTTAAACTTTGCATTACAATAACTTATTGTAATCACTTTACAAATATAATGCCTTTACAAAGACTCTTTACACCATTTTGAGCTTTGTGCTGAAATAGAAGTCATGATATAGATCTATTTCAATTCAGGTTAGATGTTTTAAAAAATCATAATCCAAGAATTAGGCCCATGAATAAAACTGGAAGTGTTTATAAGATATAATTTTTCGTCACAAAATTAACTAATAAAAATTTGAATACTTAGATTTATTTTGTCAAAATATTCTGAATTCTTTTTGTGATAAAACCTTTGCACAATGTTCTGTCTAGAAATCTATTTATTTTATTAGGAGTCTTTTAAATGAAAATGAAATATTGTGCTTAATGTGGCTTTTTTTGACTGAAGAAACTTTACAGTGTTGACTCAAAAAAGCTATTGTTCTGCTTTTCTACACCCATATCATCTGAAGACTCATTTTTACAGCTGTGTTCAAGCAGACGTGTTTCTGAACTGAGCACTTTGAAAAACTGTTACTTCTTTGTTGCCTTGCTTTTCACAGTTCTTCAATGTTTTTAATTCTGTAGTTAGAATTCTCACGCACTTTCTGTAAACATAAGCCATGTTATGCTAACCGACGTAAGATGTTTTCATTCTTTCTCCTAAGGCGGAGAAGTTTGACTGATTTCTCCTTTGACCTGTGTGTTTGAGGGGTGGTAATTTCACTTTCCAATCCATGGGGTTTTCTAAAAGTGTATAAAATAAAGAAGCGGGCCCTTTGGGGCCGGAGCTCTGCCCATTTTCTCTTTCACCTGACACTGGCGCCTGTGTGTTCCTTCGTGTCCGCGTGAGACACTTCTTTATACCATAAATTGCATTTAAAAAAAATCTCCATATAGATAGTTGAAGCAAGCCTGTAAAATGCCATGCTAAGAAGATGAATGCTGGGGCTAAGAGTAAAACCTCCTAGCATTGCTGTCTGCCCCAGCTGTACATTGCAAATGACCCAAACCTCTCTTGAGTAGATAGAAAAATGCATTTAAGATTCAGAGAGCCTGGCCAGGAGGCAGGTTTTACTTTTACACTTACAGTTGTCATGAAATACTGTTAAACTAAGAAGAAATGATGTGCCAGAAAGTGAAAAAGCTATGAGAGGACCCCAGACACCCATCAGGAAGATGACATGGTGTGGAAAGGTGGTGACAGGGTAAAGGAAGGTGCAGGCAGAAAAGAAAGCCCCTGCTCCTGAAGTGCGATGTGTGGGTGTAAAGGGTGGCATGACAGCAGCAGTCAGCAGGGGAATACCAACCAGGAATTCTGGGTTCCCTTACTCAACACATTTTCAAGCAACTGTAGCAAGATAATCATGGTCTGTCAGTTCCTCTTGTTGTCTATGTGAGAGGCCTATTGCCACTAAAATTCAGTCTACTATTGTCAGAGTTTTGCCTTTGAAGTGTGCAGGTGCTTTACTTGTATCTTAATTGAAGGAGGTAATGTTAGGATGCAGGAATTCAAAATTTGCAAAATACCCCCACTTTAAATTTGCAGAAGACTATTTCTTGGCCAAAAAAAAGAATACAAGGAAATTACCTTTGTGCACTACACACACTCTTAATTTCATTTTTCTCGAGGGGCATTTTCTTGCAAAAATGTGAATATTAGCACACGGGAGTCATCACCATCATTTACACCCATCAAAAGAAAATAAGATGATCTTAAGACTTTTCTAAATCTTTGATTGACTACGACCATGGAAGTAGAAAAAGGGCAAGAAAACAGAATTTATTCTGTAGTGTGACACCACTGGCAGCAGAGTTCTGGCTTTAAGAACAGAGACTTCCCTTTGAAGTCTTGTGTTTGATGGGATTGACCTTACTTTGTGTATTCTCCTCTTCCCGTTAACCCCTGCCGAAGGAGTGTGGGCAGGCAGGACTGTGCAGATGCACTGAAGCCAAAGCAGAGGTGTACCCACGGGCGCAAAGGGTTGGGCTTTCACCCTGTGAAAGGCAAATAGAGAAGGCTGGTGAGAGGCAATGTGCCAAGGTGCAGAGCAAATTCTGAGAGACTCAGGTTCAAGGTCTGCCCTTGGCTTTCTGGGTGAACCACTTTCACTTGCTGACTTCTGCTTACAGCAAACAGGGGCAATGCTGCCTACAAACACTGTGCCAGAAGGATTTCAAACAAAAGGTTCAGGCTGCTTTGCAAAATTGCCTCAGAGATTAAAAAAATCTTGTTAAATGTTTTTATTTTTAATTTTTATGAAGAAGCACATGGATATCAATGCATTAGAGAACATTTAGTAGCCCAGTGCAAATGCCTGGGCAGAGTAAAGAAGAGGAGGCATTTTGGTGCAGTCCTGTATTTTAATTAAATTATTTGACCAGCCAAGTATTCCAGCATTGTTTATTTTCATTTTGATCTTCTTGTACTGAAAAGAAACTGTAGAGCTAACCCAGTTAAGTGTTTGTGGATATATATAGGAAAAACATCATGTGAGTACCTTAGTTTAGGAGGTTTATGACTTCATCAAAAACTTTCCAACATGGTGAAAACAGACAAGTTGAGAAACTTCACTCCATCCACCACCTCCTCTGTCTGTCACTAGTGTCAGCGGCTGTACTGGATGATAGCTGAGAACAAGCTCTGCTGTGAGCATGTAAAGTCTTTGGATAACTCCCTAACCACATTATCCAGCTTGCAGTCCTAACACATTTCACACTGTTTTCACAAAATTTTGCAGCAATCATTGATTCTCTAAAACCCAGACTCATGGACAGAATCACAATGTTTCCAGAAAATGTAGCTTTTGGTTGTACTTGTGAGTGATTTGTTACTCGAGGTTTCTGGGACAGCCTTTAAAAATTGTGCTGAGCCTAATGCTCAGGTTGGACAGGCAAGTGACAATTAAATGGAGAATCAATAGCCATTTGGGCACATATCTCCAGGAAGATGCTGCAACTTTGAGTACTTGGGCCAGGAGAAAAGGGGGACAGAAGTCACCCGTCAGGTGCCCTCCTGGAAGCAGATCCTGAGGCAGCCTCTCACACATTTCAGGGTAGCTCACCAACATTTCCCCAGTTTTCAGAAGGTTAAAAAAAGGCAGGTTATGCCAGTAACATATATACACTAGTTTTTTCCCTTAACTTCTCTGTGTGTTCAAATAAGAGAGCAAGAGGGTTAACAGCTGGCACAGCCATAGGCAGAGAGCAGACGTGTGTGAAGTCATCCTGTCAAGAACTCACTGAATGACATGCAGAGGCAAGAACACCAATCTCTAACCACCTATGCATCTTTTATTACATTAAAATGAACAGGGTAAAATTTGATAAACCAGTCAGGACCCTTGAGGTTAACACACACTCCAGAGAGCTCGCATTTTTGAAAATGAGTATTTCTTTTCAGACTTGGTTTGGAAAAACCTCAAGGTTTTGTTAAGAAATAATTTGATTCACAGAGGAAGTAACTGGCTTACTGCTGCAAATACCAGAGGGATTTATTGTGACCATATTTCAGATATCACTGATTTGCAGTACTGCTATGTTGACAACATAAGTTTTCATATTTTTCTTATCTTCTTGCAATTATACTTTTTCTTTGTTGTTGTTGCATAAGGAGCTCTTAAATACTTTGTGGTTGGAATCTCTTTTAACTTTGGTTCTTTTCCCAAATTGATGGTGGTGGTAAGGTCTACAGTTTTTCGGGGCTTTTTTTTGAGTGAAAATGTTTTCCAAAGAGGTAAAAACCAGCATGAAAATGCCAAAACTTCAAAGAAAAAAAGAAAATGAAGAGAATTCACAACCCACTCCCCTCAGTTCTGACTTTTCAGCTCCCTGGGTAATGAATAGTTGCTTTCACTTTGATGTACCTCTGGGGCTTCAAACCAGAAATGGATCACATACCTGCTATGTTTCAAAGGATTTTAATTGTGCTATGACTCTCTTCTTTTAAGTGACACAACCTTAAGGACTGGGACTCTCAGAGCCAGTTGTCAGTAAGTATTTATGAATATCAGGTGGTCATGGGGAAGAGGTCAGGATTTTCAGAGCTGAAATGTCCATCCCAGGCAGCTGCTCTGCTTGTGCTGATGCTTCAATGGCACTGTTGAGGTGCCCTGGGCATCTCCACTGCTTGACCACGGCTCAAAGAGAGGATACCCAGCCAGATGATTAAAACAAAGGCTGTAACGTTCCTTCTCACTGCTTTCTTTGTGAATAAGCCTCCTAAAGGGAAGGGGTGAAGTTTTCCCTATTGGCTTGTGCTCAGCACAGCATCTGGGCTGGGACAGCTTCTGGCCATGCTCCCCTCACCCCAGCTGCCTCTGGGGTCTCTAGCAATAACCCACAGTGTCTGCTTGGCATGGAAGAAGGCTAGGCACTGGATGCACGATCCTACTCAAAGAGCATTTGTAATCAGAGACTGTCACTGCTTGCATCTTCTCCTATCTTGCACTGTGTAAGCATGCTGCAGCAGAGCATGCCCTTTGGAAGATTTATTTGCAATAAGAGAAAGTTAGAAAGCAGTAATTCAATCGTAAAGAACTGTGAGAATTTAAGAAAAAAAAAATGTAGCAGTGCAAACCAGAAACCTCAACATGCTCTTTATTCAGTGCTGGCAACTTGTACCCGCTTTATTGATTTAAAGCACAATATTTGGTCACAGAGTATTGTTTCAGCAGCTGGGCCATGTGTTGAAGTGAAACTCTAAGGAAGTGTAGCAACATAACAGGGAGAACTAGGAAGGCGACTATGAGAAAAAGATAAGGAGTTGGCTTTTATGAAGCAAATTTTGAAAGAGACACACAAGGGATTGGCCAGAAGAAATTCAGAGTGTATTAACCTGGTTCCTCAGATGAATGTGTCAAAAAAAAAAAAGAGAATGAGAAAGAATTTAGCATTTCACCTTGGAAAAAAGGGAACCAGGGTATTAAAATGCAACCCAATAGTTGTCAGGGCAGCTAAAGGACATTAAAAGCAAAAGATGGACTCTGAAAGGCATTGTTTAGACCTAATAATGGACTTAAGAATAAACAAGCAAACAGCTGGGATAGTCACAAATGAAACAACATTACCAGATGAGGCTGTCAGAGCGATTTTACTAGCAGCGAAAGGTGGGTTAAACTGCAAGAATGAAAGGTAAAGGGCAAAATCTAATCATCATGAAAGGAACGAATATGAAACTCTAAACACTCAGGAGACTTTGAAGGCAAAAATTAAAAATGTGAAGAAAAGAGAGAAATCACAAAACACAGAGCTATACTATATATGCTTGTCATCAACATCTTGCTTTATGTTGGGCTTAGTCTCTTCCTTGTCTGCTTAAAATAATGTTACCTCAGGATAGGAATTCTACCCTTAACCTTAGCAAAGTGAAAGAGCAGAGAGAGAAGTAGATGTGGGGGCACAGTTATACCCAGCAGGATGAAGAAGAGGCTGGGAGTCCCCTGCTTACTCACACTGCACCAGTGACTCCCTGGGGCTCTGTGCCCCACTTGGCCCTCACATGGCTCAGGGCATGGATGGGCTATGGCACAGTCCCTAGTGGCAGGGGCAAAAAGGAAGACAGAGAATCCCTGAACATTAGGAACAAGATGCTGCAGCCAAGGAAACCGTTGGGTGCCAGGATATGAACATAAGTGGATATTCAAATGACAAATAGCTGCGTATTATTCTCCGAAGCCACAGTGTTGAGCAAAGCCTTCTTGCCTGCATGCAACAAGTGGTGTGGGCTGCAGAAGATTCAGCACTATACTAGCCTGTCACTATAGGGTATCTGATTTGCCTACTTTAAAACTTGTTTTAAAATCCCTCAGTGTGCTGTTCTTGACTGGCCTAAGAATAAACCCCAAACTTTCTCTCCAAAGAAAAAAAAGCTTTAACAATTCTTACAGTTATTTGTATAACCTTTTCAGAAATGCTTTGTTTTCTTTGCCTTTGCCTTTCATTTACTTTGAGGTTTGCAGGTTTTTTTATCAGTGGTAACTTTGAAATGTAACAATAAAGTAATTTTTAAGAAGCAAGCGTGAAGTGTTTTACACTTTTGAAGAGTATATTGTTAAAGCAAACTTTTATTCAAACAACATGAAGGGCTAGCTCTTGTTAACAAAAGGTCAGCTATGATGAAGATTTAAATGTCACAGGGCCAGAGCTTGTGCTTGCTGTTAACCCAAGTTTCACACTTTTGGTTTTGCAGGAGGGATGCAATTATTTGTTCGTGAGGAAGAGACCATGGCTGATACTGTGGGCTAAATTCCAAGGAGGGCTAATCAGCCTGATTGACCACACTGTCATCATGCATATTTTCACTGACTGCAGCAGTGAAATAACTACAGAAAGTTCAAGAACTTAAAATGTATGTAAATTTTGTTTCACAAAACCTTTGCCTGTCAGATATAGATCTGACTGATGCTAAGGTGACAGATGCCCATTTTGGGAAAGGAATGAGAAAGAGACATACTCATCTGATGTCTGAGAAAACTCATGCTCTTATGTAGTCAAACATGAGAAATGAGAAAATGTAAATTTGGGACAAGATATTGTCAAAAGGAAAATGAACTTAAACTCGCTTTTTTCCCCCTAGCTAGTTATTTGGAATGTATTTCGTAGCTGAAAATATATTTTTCATTTTCTGTATGAAATTTCTGCATTAATCTAATAACATCCATTACTTTGAAAATTCAAATGATAAAAGAGAAGGTGCTCTGCAGAACCCTTCTACCAAGCTGCTTAAGAAACAGCTGTCCAGCTCATGCTATTGTATGAAAGCGTATGAAAACAAAATCCAAAACAAAGAAGAGATTAAACAAAAGAAAATATAAACAAAGGGACCTGCTTACTAAAGCCTGGATTCTTCACTCTGGGTGAAATTCCAGTATTTTGAAGCTTCTGTTTTGAGTGGGGTTGAGGACTGACAATATTTACATTTTCCATGAAAAGGGAATTTATTAATAAAAGTGTTTCTTTGGAAAATCAAGAACAAATCTCTCTGAAACAACACAAAGTCTTCTTCTGAGCAACCATGTTTCAGAATCCACCAGCCATTTGGGGTGCTTATTCCCAGTGTTTACATCCTTCTGGCCTCAGTGCAGGAAAGATGTTGGGGCCTTTTTGGTCAGGAGGGCCCTTGAGCCCTGCACTCCCTTCTCCAAGAATGGTCTCTCCCTGTCGCTTGTGGGGTTTTGCAGGGCTCCATCTCTGGCCCTGTGCTCTTCATCATCTTCATAAATGACTTGCATGCAGGACTAGAAGGGATACTAAGCAAGTTTGCAGACCATAGAAAACTGGGAGGAGCTGTTGACTCCTTGGAGGGCAGGGAGGCCCTGCAGAGAGACCTCAACAAGTTACAGGCCTGGGAAATCACCAGCCATGTGAAGTTCCAACCAGGGAAAATGCTGAATTCTGCACCTGGGATGGAGCAACCCTGGATGTATAGACAGACCAGAGAATGAGAGGCTGGAAAGCAGCACCATGGAAAGGGACCTGGGGGTCCTGGTTGATGGCGAGTTGATCATGAGCCAGCAGTGCCCTGGCAGCCAGGAGGGCCAGCCCTGTCCTGGGGGGCATCAGGCACAGCATCGCCAGCCAGGCAAGGGAGGGGATTGTCCCACTCTGCTCTGCACTGGGGCGGCTTCAGCTCGAGTGCTGGGGCCAGTTTTGGGTGCCACAATGTAAGACATTAAACTGTTAGACAGAGTCCAAAGGAGGGCAGGAAGGATGGGAATGGCCTTGAGGGGAAGCCGTATGAGGAGCAGCTGAGGTTACTTGATCTTTCAGCCTGGAGGGGAGGAGACTGAGGGGAGACCTCATTGCAGTCGACAACCTCCTCATGAGGAGAAGGGGAGGGGCAACACTGATCTCCCCTCTGTGGGGACCAGTGACAGGACCTGAGGAAATGGCCTGAAGCTGAGTCAGGGGAGGTTTAGTTGGATATAAGGAAAAGGTTCGTTTGGTTTGGCACTGGAACAGGGTCCCCAGGGAAGTGGTCACAGCACCAAGCCTGACAGAGTTCAAGAAATATTTAGACAATATGCTTGGGCACATGGTGTGACTCTTGGGTGTCCTGTGCGGGACAGGAAGCAGGACTTCATGATCCTTGTGGATCCCTTTCAACTCAGCATATTTTGGGATTCTGTGATTCTGTGTCTCCCTGATGAATCTCGAATGCCTTTTCACTTCCAGTCCCATAAGCAGAGACAACCTCCACCACACAAAATATTGCCAGGTCATAAAATTATCCAAGTATCAGGCAGGCTAGGGAGAGCTAGAGCGTTATAACAACCCTATGAAATACTTTTGTGCACCAGCCCGTGAGCATTTTTCTTTTGTGTCTTCTTACTTTTACGAAAACACAGTCATATGAATACTGGGATCACTATTATTTTGCAATACTTACAGTATAATAATATTTTCGGTGATTCAATTTTAACTATTGCAACCAGCTTCTCTACTAACCAGACTGCCAGCAGCGGCTGTGTAGTCCATTGCTGCTAACTCAGAATTCAGTGTTCAGTTAACTCTGCTCTTGTGGATTGTAAATTATATCCAGGAAACTTCTGATTAGTCTTACAAAATAAGATTTGAATTTCAGTTTTAATCTCTTTCCCAGGTGGGCCATTAATCTACTTTTCAAAATATCCACTCAATGAACCATTTCAGCATATAATACTGATTTTGAAATGTAAATAGTCTGTGCATGTAAAAACCCATTTTTCTAATAAAGTGGAAAGCACCATATTTTTGCTCTGCTGGTACATTTATAAATGCATGGGGAACTTCCACTAAAAAGTTTTGAAGTGCAGTTATTCAACCCCAATTTATTACCCATGGCATCCTCCCTTTCAAACTAGTAAACTGCAATGGTACAATTTTAACATCCCCTGAAAGTGAATAAAAATAAAATGATAGCTCCAGTTAAGAGTTGAACAGTATAGTTATGTGCCTAGAGTTTTCCTCTTTGTTTTCTGCCAATTCATTGCACTAAACAGAAGGTATCTATTTACATGGATTAGCCACTATTACTTTTCCATGCCTTTTTCATAGTTTATTTTTTGAAGACTGCAATTTACGGTTGCACTACCTTTTTAATATTTTTCTATTCAGTACCTGTAGAATAATAAATTATACCTTTCATATTTTATTTTGATAGTCCTTGTTGCCATGTGCTTTTTTTTCAGGTTTTCATTTTTGACTATTAAATTGAGAACTTGTAATTTAAGCATTAAAGTTGCTGTTTGTAATCAAATGTATATCATAATCTTTTCAAGACAGACTCTAATCACAACAGTTCAACTGCATTGATGTGCAGAAGTAGAGTTGCCTACCCATTAGCACTGCATTTCTGTGATAAAGAGTGCACAATTGCTAAGGAGATGGTACGGGCAGTTAAAATTGTTTCAATTCAGAAATGCTAGAAGAGAGCCTAACTATGTAAAAACCTGAGTGGAACAAACCGTAAAACAGAAGAGAAAGTCTTGATGGTGACAGCCTTGCTGTCTTACAAAACAGAGAAAGCCTGGTTTGTGTACTGAGGATCATGGAGTGGGGTTATTCAGCACAGGCAAGGTCCAGAGAGGGGAGGGAGTTCAGCCTCCTCCCTCTCAGTCCGTATCACAGCAATGGTTATTGGGATCCAGCTCTGGATTTTAATCATTTGTTTGTGGGCAAACAAATACAAAACTCAGCTGAATTCCCAGTCTGGCCTGGAGTTTTGTTCCTGTTTGCAATGGCCACTGAGAGATTCTCTGCTTAGGAAATGGTGCTGATGTGTTTTTTCTGGACTGAGTTCAACAACGAATTGCTCCCAAAACCATGGTCTTTTTGGCCATGTGGACATGAAACAGCTTTGTCAAATGCTGAACATGGGAAAATAGCTCTTGGCCCTGTTTGCTTTTCTCCCTAAATATTGGCATCATACAGTTTCTTTGACAGAATTGTTGCAGCTGGTCCTAGAGTGGGTTTGAACCCCATCCACAGATTATCTCTCAGTCAACTTCATATTGGACACCTAGCTTTATATGTAGAGAAGCATACAGAACTCTCCTATAGCTTTCCCTGAGTCTAGTTTCCAAGGAATGAATTTTTGGGAAACTACAAAGATCGGGACATGATGCAGTATTGTGATAGAAAAAAACTCTCGGTGCTGCCTTTGTAAGGAGCATGACAAATCTCATCTAAAATTTGAAGTACACAGATTAATACATGGTACAGTTTTAAAATCTAGCCCAAGGCACAAGTAATTTTTAATGTGTTTAAAGAAGTTTCTGAGAATCTTTTGACTACTGTGGTAATATGGGCTGTTTTTCATGGTTCTGATTCAGTTCCTCCAACTGTGATCAGTGATTCTACTTTTGTATTCTTTGCCATCCTTCAGTCATAACTGCAGTTTCATGGTGGCAGAGTTTCACCGAGTGAAAAAAAAATCTAAATTAATATCTTAATTTAGATACATGCTTTATGATAGAGTATGTGGAATAATTCAGTCTTAGGAGCTGCAAGAGTGATGCTCCTCCAATCCTGTATTTTCACACTTCTGCTCCAAGCAGGAATCCTGTTCAAGTACTATCATTAATTTGAAATACAGGATTTAACTGGCAGAGTGTATCCAAAACATGTAGGTATTCCTTATCCTGCTAACCAGTATTACTACATCTCAGCTTTGGAATATTTGGCTCGAATGAGGTTTTACATGTGGGTTCATGTATATTTCCTCCAGATGGCTTTCAGAAGTTTTCTGCTTCTGCTTTCCTTCTCTCCACTGAAAGATGTACACAGTGTAAGTATTGTTTTCCCAACAATTAAAGTGAAGAAATAGATCCTTCACTAGATATATTGCTAACAATTACTTGGCAGAAGATAGAAAACCTACAGACTGTACTTCTATGTGGTTCTGTTGGCCCTGTTTTTCTCACAAAAATAGCACCCCACAAACCATATACAAAGTGATAATGATCAGTCCGTAACAAGGGCGTGTAAAGCCAAACTTCCACTTTCTGTCAGCATACAAGATGGAGAGTTTGGACAGCCTTGTTTGTTTAGTAAGTTTGCCAGTAAATGTAGCTAGGATAGAATTGTAATGACCAAACACAAGGAAAAAAACCCATTAAGATAATTTTCTGGGCATTGTTGTGCTTACTATTGGATAAGCAGGCATCAGATACACTGGTTTCCAGCTTGTAGAGTCCTTTGTACTGTGCAGGAGAGGGAAAATGTTAGAGAATTGTTCCCACTGTCATTTCATTCTTTTCTTAACTTTCTGCAGCATATGAAAGTTACATAAAGTGTCCTGCAAAGTTGTGCACAGTATGCCTGTGTGCTCTTAGATAGACGCCTACACTTCACACACAGGCAGATGTCCTGTTAGGATTTTTCTAAGGGCAGTTGCAATTACTTGCCTTGCATTTGTGATGCAAAATATGTCTGACATTACTCTCCCTGAGCTTCAATGTCTGTCTTTGAAATGCCACTCTTTTACCAATAAGGAACAAATAAATTTGACATAAAACAAGACAAATGTGCTGCTTCCTTCTATGCTGATCATAATAGACCTTTCCTAGAAACTATTTCTTCATAAAAGTGGTCTCACTGCTCACAATAACACCCACCTTTAATTAGGGGCTTTTACCAAACAATTGGTCGGAAGGTGTTGGATTAAAAAAGTAAATAATCAGGCAAACAAAGCCCATGCTGTCTTCAGAAGGCTATTTAAAATCAACCTGACTAGTGTACTCAAGTTCAGGCAATTTCCCTTGGGTTTGATCTCAGACATACGGAGTTTCAATTACACCTTGTATTCTGTAGGCAATATTTAGACTTCAAAGGTTTTCAAGGATCAGGATGAATTGTTTACTAATTTAAAAACTGAAAGCTTCTTCGCTTCTGCACACACTGCCTATTCCCCACGGATAAATGGCTATATCCTTTGGATGTGAATTTTAAACATTCAACATCCCTTTCTGTTTGATTTCTTAGTGTATGTATAAATATCTGTAATTTCTTTGCTAACAAGGGACAACTCTTACTATCTTTTGCCTAGTGCTGTATAAACAGTTTGAAGATAAATATGCTGTGTTTCTTTAGTGAGTATCCATGCATATGCATCTTTATATCAAACTCTGTGAACTAGTCAGACTTATATAAACTCAGTCCCACACAGTGTTCTATTATTTACATACCTTTCGGCACCATACCACACTGTGGTATAAAAAGCACGATGAAGTCAGTCTGATGTCCCTCACCTGCTCTGACGGGTGTTGGAGTTTACACATGGAAATAGACTGCTCCTACACAAAATGTTGTCAATGCATAATGCTTTCCCCTCATTTATCTGGTAGTAAGGAAGCAAGTGGGTCTTTGAGACACTAGAAAACCTGATTACTACACTAAGATACTTGTTGAGTGGATATGTGTTTAAAGTAATTATACATTTGGATGCTTTTGGAAAGGACGATTTAGTAGGCACGATGTGTCAGGGATTTAATAAACTAAGTCAAGCCAGTTTAAGTACCTGTATATTAAAATCAATTAGTTGAGGAGAAGTAAGGCAAAAACATGTTTAGGAGTTATCATTTCTAGTAACCATGGGCAAAATTTGATAAATTTTACCGTAGTCACTAAACTCTTATGTCGATTAGTAGAGTTTGAAAAATGAGAACTAAAATGTGAGAAACAAACTAGATGACATGGAAAATAATATTTTTTTTTTCCTTGCAAACTCCAACTTAATTAACTGAAATAATATTTAAATTACTGCCTGTGGATAGACATTTACTGCAGTCACAAGGGAAGCCCTCAAGTTGACTAGATTTCTTGATGAAATCTCAAGGAAAGGGGCTTCCAAAGAAAAAGCAAAGCTCTTCCTTGGCTCGAAGTCACCTTCAAGATTGAAACTAAGTGCAGTAAGGTGAACTTTTATATACATATTCAACTACTCTTAGATAAATTATTTTGACTTTGCATTCAAGAGCATTTCCTAAGGGTTTTTCCTACAGAGCATACACAGGGAAAGGAGAAGAATTAGAGACAGGTAGTAAGCAGCTGCAACAGCAAGTAAATAAAAAGTATTGGATATATGGTAGCTCAGAAAAGGACACATTTTGGTACAGGTAAGAAGGATATGGATGCATGAGTCTTTAATTCTGTTCTAAGCAAAATCTCATATTTTATGACAATCTCTTTTGTGAATAGTCAGCCTGCTCTGTCTCAAAAACTTTCAAAATAGAGCTTAGATCTCATACTTAAAATGATAGATAACTGTGAAAACTCTGTGCTTTGAAATCATAGGTAGCAGATCTCAGCTAAAAAATTCCAAAACCAGAGCCAGTAAAATACTGTAACCATGTGTTTTAATGGACACTACAGTAAAATGAAATTTTGCAAACATATAATTTTATCCTCTGTGCAAAGCATCCAAATCTGAGCCAGATTTGAATTGGAAGCTGTGTAACTAAGTTTAACTCAATCTAATAAAATCTACTGGAAAGGAAAAGACTATTAGCATTGGCTTAGCACCGTATTAACAAAAACACATGGCTTGTGGCCAGTGCGGACCATGGGAAAGCTCTGGAACACCTTAAAGAAGCCTGGAATAGTAACCTCATGATGGGGAATTTCATATGTGGGTTCATGGAAATTCTGCTTTATGAGCAGAAGACACACAAAAGGACAAATGAGATCTATCTGATTCTTGCCTGCTTTCTTTGGAGTAAGCTGCAGACTTTGACAGTGCATCACAATGAACTGCTGGGACAGGAGAGGACACACTGTTTGTACAGGCAGCTTCCTAAATGATGGAGATCACCGCAGCCAGTCCCAGCTGCTATCACCCATACAGCCAGAAAAAAAGCCATTCAGGAATACATACACAACTTCTCTACCAGGAGTTCTATCTTTTTAAAGATAAAGAAATGCAATGAAAATAACAGTGGTTTCTGCATTACATTTTATAGAAGTTATCCTGTGAGTTTTCTTGCTTTTGACTATTAACACTTTTTGACAATTCTGGAATTTCTGTTACAGAAACTTTCATAAACTAAAAAGTTATTTTATGTCAAGCAATTCAGTGAATATTTTCTTAAATTTGAAAAAAATATTAATAATATTGCATTAGGTCAGTGTTTCACATTATTTCTAAATACTTCTTGACAAGGTGATGGCTTGTGGTTCCTATCAACTGGCCTTGCATGGCAGAAAAAGTCATTATATTATGCCACCTAGAGGTATTTTTACTGTGCTGATGTATTATCTGAGTTATGCATTATTCCCTATATTACTCTGCTCTATTTTCCTGGTGATGCCTTGTTTGTACAGCAAACTGGACTACCACAACCATACGAAATTTAGCTGAGAAAGAAACAACAGTGGAGAAAAAGTGAATACTTCTCTTTGCTATGTGTGGTCTCTAGGCTGAGAAGAAAGACTATGTTGCTCTGTATATCATCTTAACAAAATGGAGAACACCTCTGAGAACAGTCATCCCAAAATGCATTAACCCAAACCAGAGAAGCCAAGCTGGAAATGGTGAAAACAAGAATTGTCTTCCTCTCTGAAGTGACACCAGGTATACTGCTCGCAAAGTGAACAAAAGTGTTTCAAAGCACACTTCAGTCAACAGGAAAGTGAATTTTATGGTGGTTTTATAACTGTTTCACAATCCCTAAACTTTACATTTAATGGTCTTTATTATTCAGCATTTATATGGTGTGACATGTTTAAATTTGATATTGGATGGAGATGTGGGAAGACTGCAAGTATTCTGCTCTGCCACTTAACCTTGGGTTTTTTCATAGTTCACTAAAGCAGAAAGAAAACCGAAATCCAGTTCAGAGATCTGTTTGAGAAGAAAAGCTTTAAATTATGTTGGATTATGGTAATAATATTCACCTGTTTCTCTTCAGAGGAAGAGGATGTAAGCGCTACAACATAAATACTTCTACCTACTTTTCTGAATATACTCTTTTTTTTTTTAAAGTATCATTATAAGAAGATTGTTACAAGGGTTTTTTCTGTGAGCATTCGTTCAGATAGAACCAAGACAATGTTCACCTCAAGTGTATGAGTTGAGGTGAAAGGATCAGCCATGAAGAAGTCAAAGAGGGGAGCAAGAGTGTCCTATAATACAGAAGCAAGTGCTACACTTAAATGTGCAAATATTCTCTTGGTTATTTTTTAAATTCTAAGCTTTCTCTTTTCACCTAGAGCTTTTACCATATAATATATGTTTGTATGCATGTTTTTACCAGGTATATACATAGCTAATTAATTTTTAACCAAAGCTTAATTTTACTTTGTTGTTTTTCTGTGTGCTGCTGGTCTTATCAACACTTTTGATTGCACAAACAGCACATGATCACCTTTTGTTGTTTGTCATGGATACAAAGGTAAACAAAATTTGTCATAAAGATCAGGCTTCTAAAGTCTACATGACACCAGGAAAAGATCAGGTGCTGGTGGGAGCTGGCTAGTGCTGGTCCTTGAGGTTTCAGTGCTGAACACTAATGGCTGAAGTCTGTCGGTTGATGAAGCAGTTGCCTTCCTCCAAACTTCTACGTAAAATGTATAATATTTCAGCAAATCACAGGTTTCCTTAGGGTTCTCTTTCCTGGATGGTGCTCTGTGCTACCTGTCATCTACACCCAACAGCCACAGCCCTGTCTTTTGCTGTTGGTGGTTTGTTTCAGCGTGCTCCACGTGGAGTCACAGCAGGGTGTGTGGGGTGTCCCTGCAGAAGCGTCAGTGCCAATGTGCATGGTTGTGCACCCCGTGCATATTGTTGGGCCACGAAAGCCTAGAGGAGGCATCACAAAGGACTGGCACGTGTGGGAGCAGGTTGGTCATTGAGAGCCCCGTGAAATGCTCTGAAATGCTCTGAGTGTCCTGCAGAGCTAGCCGGGATGAATAGCTACAAAGCAGGGTGTATTTGGAGTAAGCAAATCCAAAATCTACAGCTCAGGGACAGTCAATGTAATATCACAAAGCTAGAAATTGCCTTGTAAAGTCCCACTCTCCAAGCCAACTGCTATCCATAAGGGTTTTTTAGAGCTTCATTGTTAAAGTCCAGAGAGACATACTGATGATGTCACCGGCCAAACACGGGTGGCTAAACAAAACCCTTCAGCAAAATATGGGAGGAACACACTTTAAGCCAGAACAAAGTGTGATCTGGTTCACTGCAGTCTGTGTACGCCTTGGGTACATCTAATGAATACATCCTCTTCCTGGAAGGAAGTTAAAAATCATGAGTTATGCATGCATGGTTTAAAAAAAAAAAAGCTGTAAAAATCTGTAACATCCTTAGATATCGAAAGTCGCTTTTTGATGCTGTTTTTTTTCTTATTTATTTTTTATTTTGCTAGTGAAATATTAATCTGTGTCTTGACTGGCTATTTGGCTGCCAGCAACCACTCAGGTAATAAATCACATGGAGATTAGAAAGATGTTTGCACTTCTGAAACAAACTTCAAGGTTTCCTGTGAGCTATCAATGGTTTAACCAAGTTGCTTGAAACCAGAAAGAAAACAATTTTCAAGACAAAACCAAAATGAGAACTGGCTTATAGTCCTGAATCCATCAATCCCCTTGAAAAACTTTTTTTTGCCACATTTGCAATTGTGGCTAAGGCTTTGTGAAGGAATCCTCAGAGACATAATCTTTTTGCCACTAGAATCAGGTTGGACAGGCCAGAGACCAGAAGTGAAAGGTACTGTCAGTACTGAGAGCAAGTTTGTTCCTGAGGTTTCCAGATGCTTGAAGTATAATTGCTTCAGATTGCCAAGATTTTTCCATATTGATCCCTCATTTATACTTTGAATAGTCTTCTACTTGCCAGTAGCATGTTATAACTCTTTTCTGACAAAACAATTTTTTTTTTTTACTGTAAACTTTCAATCCCTTGTAACTGTTCAGGGCTAAACAATTTGAGACTGGTGTGAAGGTTAGAATTCTTTGCATCAGTACGCCTTTTTTCCAACTATGTGACCAAATTAGAATAGGTTTATTACACTGTATAACTCTATTAGCTTAGTGCCTCCTTGATTGCACTTTACTGGAAGTTGCCTCCAAAACAAAAATTTTAGTAAATATTTTCAAAATATTAACATTTAAAAATTTTTGAACACGATTAAAGTGTCAGTTTGTCTTCTGAGTTTTGTATTTTAGACAGCTTAATATTTTGAGCCACAGATAAATATAAGAATTGCATCCTTTTTTCCCTTTTAAAAATTATTTCTGTTAATTATAAAAGTATGAATGTGAATGAGGCATACCAGTCCTTCTAGCAGAAGGATGAAGGAATGAATGAGGACACCATGTTCTGTTGGTTTTCTGGGGAGGCAAAATTTTCAGTCCATAAAGGGGGCTTGTAAGACAACAGCCACTGATCCTTTCAACCCTGTGTGCTAATCAGAATGATTTATTAAAAGGTTAAAAGTGTATTAACAGTAATCTTATTGTCTCTTTATTTGTGATTGAGCTCTCTGTTTCCTGTAGTCTTGTTATTAAAAGAACTATTTCCTTAATAGATTGCATTAGGTTGTGCAGCAAAGGTAAATTATGATTTATACGCACTTGAACAGCATGCTAAGATGAATGTGGCTCTACTTAAAGCAAGTGTTATATTTATTTAAAACTTCTGAATGTAAACAATTCTGTAGAAATAATTATTCATGAAGGGGTTTCCTGCTATTCTGAATGTGTTAAAAGGCTGGTTTCAGCTGCACTGGCAGCTTTCCAGGCAAGACTAACACCAAACCAGCTACACACACCTAATGCTTAACACAGAGTGTGTAAGCTAAGTACACGAAATACTGATTCCCAGCATGAATTCTTAAGGCAACTAGTTCATAGTGAATTAAAATGTGAATTGCCTCACATCTTTTAAGCAATAAGTTCTTGCAACACTTAAATGCAAATTAAAAACATCAGAGAGACTTCATAACTGGGAATGACTTGGGCCCTGATTTATTAATACCACCACATACATGTCTTGGAAACTCCACTGTTGCATAAACTTTTCATAAGCACTAGAGTTTAAAAAAAGTGATACTAGAGGAGTGGCAGGAGCATTCTGACAGAATTGAGGGACCACCTGAGTTTTGTGAATGCCCTGTTACAGCTTAAGCACCACAGTGGAAGTTAACCTTCTGAAGTGTACCCTGGACAGAAGGAATAAATTCATTCCAGGATGATCCATGTGGACAATGGAAGAATTAATGAGCTGGAATTTGTACTTTTTTTCCAGCCAGATGCAAACAGCATGGAAAGGTCATCTTTTTCAAAAGAGAGAATTATTTTTCTCTCTTTTAAGGAGTCATCTTATTTGCAGATGACTCTCAGCAGATTTGCTCCAGTTGAATAAGATATGAACCACTCAGGAAATGCACTGATTTTGAGCAAATATTTGGGGTAAAATTATCTGCTGCTATAAACAGAATCTGTTAATTTTCATGTGAATTTGAACAGTTGTGCCAGGGAAAGAATGTGCCTTTATATTTGCTCAATTCTGCCTAGGAAATAATCTGAAAATAAATATTGGCTTTTCCTAAACCCAAGTCAAATGAAGAAGGAACTGGTATAAAATTTACATTTGGCAATTCCACTTTTTCTCATATTCTCTTACTAGTGTGTGTTGTGTACTTATTTCTCCTCTGACTTGAAAAATCTTGCTTTTCATTATATTAAGCCAGAGACAGACAGAGGCATTTGACACATATAAATTACCTATTTAGAAGCAGTGCTTCTGATGTAATTGCTGAAATGGAGTTTAAGCCTAAATGTCAGTATAACATTCACCGTGTATTTGTCTGATCTGTTCTCAGTGTGTCATCCAATAAGTTCTTTCAAGGTCAATTTATTTCCATATTACTGAAGATTTGGGTTTTGCTGATGTTGACTGTAAAGTATTTTCCTTTTAACATACTTTTTATGTATCATTCTAGTGAACAAGGGAACACACACTTTTAACCAATTTGGCCATTTTCAAGTTTGAATTTCCTGAGATGCTTCAGGAAGAGGTAATTGTATCAGGCTTTACACCACCGTCATTTTGAATAGGGAAACGTCTTTACATGCCTTGTGCTTCTGCAGCTGAATATCACTTGTGCCGTCACGGAAAATGCAAATTCCTCTGCCCTGTTCTACCTTTTCAGATCCTCAGATTTCTTCATTTGCTTCAGAAGAACTTTAAAGACATTTAGGATGGTTGAGATTTCCCTCACCACCTTACACAGTGCACTGACTGACACCCTTTCAAGAAGATAAAGTAATTTGTTTCAGTCAACCAGCAGGTTGATCCATCACTATGTGTTACTGAGGACCTCCTGAAAATGGCAGCATGTAGAGCATTTGTAATCAATCAGTCCTCTCTTTTTCTGACCACAGTGAGTAAATGATAAAGATAGATAAATCCCTTAGAACTTTTTAGTTGATAAATCTTGCCATTAATCAATGAAAAACAAAATTAAGGTATAAGAAAACATAATGAAAACTGTTTGGCAGAATTTTGTTTAGAGAAATTAGAAAATTGTAATCTTTATCGGATATTAATCCAAAGCAATATGATTCTATTGTTAAAATAGATTATGTACGATAGGTGGTAACAGGACTTAAGCCATAGTCATAAGGAGATCCAGAAGTTCTGCTAACAAAAATGGGGTGAGATATCAATATGGATGGATTGCAGCAATGTGTTTGTATCTGAGAGAAACAGCAGAGACAGGATAAAAAAAAAGCAGCAAACAAATGTAGTGGGCAGCCAAAAGAACGCTTATAGCATAATCTGAAATGAAGCTCAGACAGAGTCTTTGTATATTACTTTTTACAAAATACTGGAATAGGGAGTAAACACTTTCCCTTCTGTTTGATTCCTGTTGCATTCAGAGGGATCCGATTGTGACATAATTCTTTTTATTTACAAAAAATGTGTGCAAAAAAATGTGTGATCCTGCTATTAAGTTCTCCCAACACAGAAAGAACACCACAAAATTAGCTTTGTTGAACTAGTCTAGTGGAATAGGGTAACAGTACACTACTAACATACAAAATGAAATGTTCAAAAGGTGTAAAGAGAGTTAGTTTTAATGTGCAACAGGATACTGGATGCAAAGAACCTCAATAATTTTTGAAAGCAGATATGGACGTTTCTCAGAAGTAACACATTTGTGAGTGAGTTCTACTGAAAAGGCAATCGCCTCATATTTTTATGCTTTTACTGCTCATTATATGCTCATATGTTATCAGATATTCCTAAGAGTGCTCCCATGACAAACTGAAGTTGTGCATAAAATCACATTTTTATTTTTATTTTAAAAGAAGACTGTGGGAAAAAGTTCTTTACAAATGTCCCACATGCCCTCTGGCTTCTGTGGAATACAGTGATCAAGATCAGCTCGCAAAGATTTCAAAACAGACTCTTTGTTATCTCCTTTTTTCCAACTAGGGCAATGTGTAAGGAATAAATGCATTTCAAGAAGCTTGAGATGATTTTTTTACACATAGGGTCAGAATTTGGCTTTGACGCACAGTGAAGCAGTCCAGAAACTTTTCCAGGGCATTTATGGACTCCATGTGAGTGGAGAACAAATGCACATCCTCTTTCTTAAACTTTTTCCTTCCTAGCAGCCTCTTCTGACAGCTTTGAGAGACAAGTATGCAGAGCAGGGCACAAACAGGGAATTTCTACCCAACAGTAAAATGTTTTTGCTAGAGTTGTACGACACAGTTATAGAGGCCTTCCTACTGCATGAGCACTGAGAACTGACCTCTGTAATAAATGATCTCCTTCAGTTCTTGCTTTGCTTATATATGAGGGACACATTTGTGAACTAAACAGAGCATTACTATGAAATGGGGAGTAACTTTAAGGTAGAGCAGCACTGTTACTTTATGTACATTTCAGATCTCTTATGACTGCTTGCTTCACAAAAGACCGAAACGACTTCTTGACCAACTGAATTCTGTTTTGGCACAAATCTTACAATTCAAAGTTTTGATAAATCTAATTATTCTATGCAACAACTGGCCTAAGAATAACATTATTGTAACTCATATAAATATTAAATAATTTAGCAGTTTTACAAGACAACAGCATTTCTTGCCTAGCAAGTAATACCACGGTTAAAATTTAAAAACTTGCTGTAGCATGGTTAAACTAAACATTTAGGATCTTGCTTGCACCAAGATGACAATAACAAAGAAAATTTCAGTATAGAAAAGCAGCAAATTTATTCCACTACGGTAACTAAAATAGAAAATGGAAGAAGTTAAACTTCATCAAAGTCATGGGAGTTGCTATAAGAAATTCAAGAAAATCACCGGCTTTAGTTAAGTGGGTCAGGTTGACACTGATTAGAAAATACTTTTCCAAGAGGTGGGGTCTAGGAAACTTTCAGAAATTATGTGGAATAACATTAATTAAATTAAAATCTACTCAGTATACTCTGTACACAATCAAGCCAGCCAAAGATAAGGACACCTCTATGGCCTGATCTTATGGGATTTACGAGCTTTGAGGAGATACAGAAAGATAAGATTTAACCTTTACAATTCTACAGCTGTTCAGATAAAGCAGTATTTCAGTGAATCTATATTAATTTTGTCAAAAGCTCCACTCCTGTGAAAACAGGAGGCTCTGGATTCATTTAGAATAGTCAAATAAGGAAAATCTAACTTAATAGTTTGGACCAGGGGCTTTGATTTAATTCTTTCACATCCCAGTGACTTGCATAGTTAGAATGCTATTGTCTGCTCCACAGTGAGTTTCTCAATATTTGCTTTGGAAATAGGTTACTTTCTGTCTGTCTTTCTATTTCATTATTTTTCATATGGATACCGAGATTGGAGCATGTATTTAAAAGTACAAGTATGTGGTGGCTTGCCCCCCCAGCTTATGCCATAGCCACCAGTGGGAGTTGTGATGGCTGCATCCACTTTACTCTCTGCTTTGGGGGACAAATGACAACCTGGAAGCTGGGCTGCAAAGGTGACCCAGACATCTTGCAAACATGTGAATATTGCAAATATCACTATGAGTCAATCATCTTACTCCATAAATAGCGGCCATGGGGCCACTGAACTCTCATGCACTACAGCAGGTGGCATGTCAGGATATTCCCAAGCAGGGATACCTCTTAAGGTTACTCCTCGAGGCTGAGAGAACCCTTGTTGTGTCAGATATTCGGTAAGTGATTAATAGGTGGTTATGTTAAACTTTGAAATCTTAGCGTCATGATCTAGAGGATTGATTATATAATCCTTTAGACATTAACCCTTGACCAAGTCTGGAACCAGTCACCCCTACAGTTCTCTCTGAGAAGGAATTTAGAAAGCAATGGTGTCCTTTCTGAACAGCAGTGGGAGGGTCTTCTTGGTACTTTTGCCTGGTCCTCTCTTCTATGCAGTAAATAAGTGTATCTTGCCATTGAAGCATTTACCACTGAATTACGTTGTATCAATAAAATACATTGTTGCTTCTTTCCTATGACTGAAGGGCACAATTCCGGCTGTGAGGAATTCCTGTGAACTAAGTAATTGGCAAAAGCCATGATCATTTGGTGAAAATTCTCAATTTGTCACGCAGGCTTGAGGTGCTTCTTCCAAGAAAAGTTCTGAAATTGCTCAATATCAGTCAGCATATTCCTTGCTTTTAACACACATCACATATATGTGAAGATTAATAAAAAAAAATAACAATGAGGTTTGCATGATACATAGTGACATTTGAGGTAAAGCTGTGCAGACAAATGAGAGAAAATCTATCTGCTTCCCATTATTGCACTACTGTGGGTCTTAATGGCTATCTGAAAGTTGTTACAGTACTATCTGCTTGTTGTTGCTCAGTACTTCAAGGTATTCTTTTTTTCATCTTAATAGTCTATATTCTAACAATTCCTCTATCATGACTTGCATTTTCTGAGCCCTTCTTCTCCCTGTATAATTTCTCTCCTATTTCTTCAAATCCCATCTTTTTCAAGACCATGTAGGTGGAATCTGGGCCCGAAATTCACAATTCCCTTTTCCAACTGGGACTCTCTGCTACACTAATTTGATGATTCAGGAAAACATATGTATATAATTGTTCTGCAGTAACAGTGTGAGTCCTCTGTGAAATAGGCTCTGAGAAGGACAAATATTAGAACATTAATCTGTGTGTGAGGGGGTGGTGTAGCCCTGAAGTGCAAGAGTGATCAAGAGCAATTGGTGCTGTCAGGGATTCTTGTGGCATTATTTTTAAATTTAGCTGTGTACCTATTACATTCAAGAAAAGAACAATAACATCACATTTAACATGTGATCATATCTATTTATTATAATCTTCAGTATAAAAAAAAGTGTAGTTGCCATTAGGAAATCCAATTTTTGATTTTCCTAATCATTCTCAAACAATATTGTGGATGGCATTTTCCGGTAGTTCCTGAGATGAACCATGAGAGAAACAGAAAACCATAAGGAATGCCATGCACTATGTGTTATTTATACTGATTCAGGGGACAGAGATATTACATAACAGAAAAAAATATATTCACAGTTTAAGATTAGAAGATGCTGGTATTGTTTATCATCATCCAAAACAGTGATCAGTAGTCACCAAAGGACAGAGATTGCTCTTTGACCAAGGAATAGCAGACAGGTGTCTGTTGGGGTCCACAGTATTTTGGCCAGCCTCGGCCAGAGATGCTCACTGTAATGACAGTATACAAAGGAGGTTCAGAACCATCTTTGCAGGACAATTCAAATCACTTGAATCTCAGTGTTTGTGGGTTTACATTCTATATTAGTAAAATAAATTTTTTTGGCCCAATGAGTGCATATCAAATTTTATTATTCATAAAGATAAGATTGTCTATAGCTCCCGTCTGTGATAGAAAAGCCTAAATACTAATACCTAGTATTTATCTTGGGATAAAAGAATTATTTTAATTAATTAAAGTATAGTTTTCTAGATAAGCCATCAAAGCTGGCTGTAGCCATGGTCTTAGCACATTACAGGTGCTGAATAAAATGAGTTTGCTTGTATCAGAAAAATAATTCACTCACCAAAGGCATGGCATACCATAAGTACAGTAACAGGATACAATTTATTCATGTGGCTCAGTTGGAACTGTTGGCCTTAAAGCAGCAGGAGATGGAGTACACTCATGAAACTGAAATCTGCTAAATGTGTCTTTTATTATTTTTTATATTCAGTGATCCAGTTACCAATAATGGCATTTAATCTGGAATTTTGTTGCATTCATTTTGCATTTACCGCATGTAGACATACATGAGCACATGTATGACCAATTATTTATATGTACTGATAAAAAAGGTATTCCAGAGGAGAATATTCATGTTCATTTCATATCTCATTAAAATATTGATAGTAACTCATTCTTCAGTGTAAGCATTTTAAATGTTTTAATTTTAAACTTACTGATTTTGTTTGTTTTTATGCTTAGTGAAGTCAGTTACTGAAGTTTTCAGTAGCAACTGTGCAGTACCTGCCGACAGTTAGATAACAATTAAGATAACATTATAATCAGCAGTAATCTCTGGTTTTGAATTTTAGGTTTCTGGCAGATCTTATTACCTTTTATATTTTAAAATAAATATTAGAATTCAAGAAGGAAGTACAGAAGATAAGGAAGTTAAAATAGAACAAATGGGATCAGAAAGGAGAATGGATGGGTGGGTTAAACCTAAGAACAATGAATGGGTGGGCTTGTCCCTGTGGATCTAGCAAAGATTTTCTTTAAAATTAAGAAATGAAAAGCAATCATGCTTTCAGTGCCAATTTTAGATCCAATGCACATGTTTTTGGATTCCCTAATCAAGAAAGCAAACTTCCATCAGGTTCATATTTTCTCCAGTGTGGTCCTCATCAGGATGGACCAAATCAGGTTCTGTCTTAAAGTCAGTGTATCTAGAAAGGGAGTTTTAGAACATTGCTGATGTCATGTTACTCCATTAGCATCAGGATACATTTCCATGTGTTTTGGAAACCAACACCAGGGATTTTTAAAAAATTGTTTAATATAACAAAAGGAATAGGTTTTTTTCTTATGCAAAAGAAGTATAAAATCACAGAAAACAGGTTTGAGTAAGAACCTGACCAGATGGTGCCCAAGCCACCAGATTCTTGTTTGATTTATATGATATTGCTAAACTCTCAACAGGGTATTCTGCAACATTCCCTTTCCATGCTCAGACTTCATCATCTTTACTATCAGAGGTTTTACTCAGCCCAAAAGCATCTGTACTTTCTGTAATTCAAGCCCATAAATTTTTTGCCTGTGGCAAGAGGGTTAATTTCCTTCCTCTTTGCAGATATTTTGTACATCTTAAAATACTTACTGTGTCTTTCTTTCTTTCTCTCGCTCTCTCCTTTTTAATATGGTGAATAACTACATTTTCCCTCTTTGAAGGCTATTTTTTCTAAGCTTACAACAACTTTTTTGGTTTGGACTCTGTCTTTATTGGTCAGCACTATATATAAGAGCAGGGGTTAAAGTTGGCCCTTGAAGTACAGCTGAGTAAAACTAGAGGATTACTTCAAATGTCATATATGTCTTCTTTACATACCTGTGAGATGCTTTTCTTATTTTTCAAGAACAAGCCTCATTGTTGATACAGGACTAATTTATAAATCACAATGAACTGCATAGTCTCCATGCAGAACTTGGTTGCCTAGCCTAAAATATAATAACCCATGTTCATCTCTATAAATAAAACATATTTCAAACTAATTTGAATATGCTTTGAATTAAAGTCTTTTCCAGGAAGATGCAGCTAAGTATTAATGTGTGGATATGAACAAAGGTGAGGCATACAGAGACCTGCTTAAGGAAAATGGAGTCCAGCAATACTACAGTGGCAATATCCATTCTTCCTCCATTTCATCTGAAAATGAGAAAGAATATGATTATTGCACTTCTAGCACAATAAATGAAAGTCTTGACTGTAGTCCCTCCCTGAGTACAGGCTCCTACTGGCAGCCACTCCCTTAAAACTGCTTTCCACCTGCTGTCATTCTTGTCCACCTTGTCTTGGAGACTCCCAGGAAAGTGTCAGCTGTTGATGAAGATACATAATATGAGCTTGTAGAGTTCTCAGAGATGAGTCAGCCTAATGACACAGAGTGCCCATCAAACAGTGAGGTTTTAATTTTTTGAAGGTTTTTCCTCTCCAGTCTTTTCTTAGAGTTGACACAGAAGCCGTGGTTATGAGGTCTATGTAGGAGCAATAACCTTTAAGTTCATACATTCCAAAGCCAAGGGTAATCAATCTAAGAAGGAAATGGGTTTGGACTGTGTCTCAATTACTAGATATAGTTGATATATCTGTATGAATAATGTTTTCACAAACCACAAATATTATTGTGCATTTACAATTCATAGTTATTTGACGAATCACTGGCATCATCAGTTTAGACAAATATCATAACATAATATCTGAATATCAAATCACTCTGTATGTGTTTGTAGAGAAAGGCCCCATTATTTCATTTGGATTTTTCCAGAACTATTGCAGCTAGCCAGGTCTTTTACATGAATAATGAGAAAAACTTCCAGTTCTGCTGTTCAGTGAGCATGGGGGTTGTGAGGCCCTCAGCAAAACTAGTGTGAAACTCAGAGGGTTTCACTAAAATATTCAGAAATCCCTGTGTGCTATATTCATTCTACTCTGTTCCCAGATGGATGTGGCATGTGCAGTGCTATTCACAAAGCTGCTGTCTGCATCTGCAGTTCTTCCAGACACAAACCTTGTTTATGATTACAGCTCTGTTTGCTGTGCTGTGCCTGCATCAAGGCACCCCTTGCATGCACTACAATTACAGATAAGAAATGGAGGAGGAGTTGCAAGTAGAAGACACAGTAGAGAGGTAGGTAATGGCAGTGTTTCATGTGCATTAGCAATGTAAGCATCCTGTGGTGAGAGACAATTCTTTTGTTCTCAGTGAAGCTGTGTTAGGTCCTATCCATAGAGGATGTTTTCCACTGCTGTAGGAAATCTCTACACTAGGTTGGAAATCCAACGTAGAAGTCATATTCAGGGAATATTCAGGACTGTTTCAGCTTAGTAAAGAAGCCTTTTTGCTTTTTTTCATGCTGGAAGTTTCTAGCATACTGAAATGAATCTTGCAAGAAATGTTTCTACTCTAAATGATGATGAAAATATGGAACTTATTTAAGATAATTCATTCTCGCTGTTATTCCTAGATCTCATCAGTGGATATGCAATTTGGATATCAAGGCTAAAATGCCATTAAAGTCATCTCCAAAAAAAGTTCATCCAGCACAAATATTTGTACCATTACAAAAACAAGATAAGAATCATACCTGAACCACTAACAACCAATTTGGGAGCAGACAGGAGCAAACTATGATTATAATGTGTAATTTACCATAACGCTAACAGACAGTTCAGGAAGTGATGACAACCTGTCAGAGATCTTTTGGGAGTACATGCAAATGCTAAAATCTACCTCCAGTGTAGAGTCAATATGTTATAGTGATTGCAATTTTCATGAACTCAAGGTGTTTTTATAGCTCTGTCCAAATGAATAATTACAGAAATTACAGTGACATTTTTACATTTTTTTAATCAGACATTTTGAGAGCAATCATCAGTACTCTCAATATTTAAAGGAAAAGCAACAAGTCAAAAAACAAGGAGAATGTTAGGAAATTTCAAAAAAAACATCACGTTGTCACTGCACTAATCCATAACACACATTTTAGGTTTGGCGTTCGCTTGCACTCCGGAATCCCATCTCAAAAAAAAATATAATAATTTTACAAGGTGTAAAAGAAGAGTTACAAATATGACCAAAGTAACAGTCTTCACTCAGGGAAGTATTGAAATGATGTCTGCATTTAAAAACTAAACAGGCAGAGAATAGATGTCTTTCACAAGATTAAGGTGAACTTTCTTGCCATGGAACATGGAGGATGTCAAGAGGCTGTTAAACTCAGAGGTCTTCTTCTGGCCCATTATATCCCTAAACTGCAATTTATCCTGTTCTGATATTCAGTCATCTTCTATTCACTTCTATGAGAGAGGTCAAAGATAATTTAGATCTTAGCCACCATGCTGTTTTTCTCATCCACCTACAAGAGCTATCAGATCCAGAATGCTCCTTGACTCTGCTCTGCATTGCTGTGTTGACCTTGTTCTTCGTATTTTATAAGAAGTCAGAGCTTAGTCTTGTCTCCTCTGGTGGAAAGGAACAATTTTCCCTTCTGTGGTGGTTTGGGGTAGAGTCAATTTTCTTCCCAGTGGCTACCATGGGGCTAGGTTTTGGATTTGTGCTGAACACAGGGTTGACAATATGGGGGTGCTTTTGTTATTGGTGGACTGGGCTTACACAGAGCTTTTCTGCTTCTTGCACTGCCACTCTGGCAAGGAGGCTGGGGATGTATGGAAAATCGGGAGAAGATGCAGTTTGGAGACGTGACCCCAACTGACCTCCAAAGGGATATTCTAGGCAATGTGGCAGCATGCTCAGTACAAAAAGTGAGAGGAAGAGGTGGAAGGGGTGGACACTGGAAGTGATGGTGTTTATGTTCCCAAGTAACCATTACACGTGATGTGACCCTGCCCTCTCGGAGCTGGCTGAACACTTTCATGTCCATGGGAAGCAGTGAATGAATTCCTTGTTTTGCTTTGTTTGTGTGTGCAGCTTTTGCTTTTCCTATTAAACTGTGTTTATCTCAACCCATGAGCTCTCTAGCTTTTACCCTTCTGATTCTCTTCCTGATCCTGCTGGTGAATGATCGGCTATGTGGGTCTTGGTGGCCGGCTGGGGTTAAACCATGGCACCTTCCAAGAAAACCCTGCACATATATGAGCAGTTGCTTAGAGTCAAGTGGGAAAGACAGATTCACTGAAATCTGTGCTAAGAAATGCACGAAATATAGCATCTATTCTTAACAAGTTGAAGGTTTCTTAAGCTGTGTCTGAGAATAGGGTTAGATGTATATGATGTAGTTCTGTTACTATAATTTTGTCTGATCGTTATTATGCAGGTAGATATGTGTAAAACTAAAACCAGCGTTGAGAGACCTGCATCCACTTTTCTGATTTCATTGGAAGTAGCTTTAAAAAAGGAAAAATGTGTAGATACAATATTTTGCATTATTTTCTTCATGTTTGATTTAAGATTGACTCAAAATCTTAAGGCTTTCTCCACAGTCCTCCTGCACAGAAGCCTTCAGAAATATATACAAGAATCAAACTGAGATTCTTATGTAGTTGTAAGGGCTTGTTAAAGTGTCGTGAATGAGGAACAGAACTTGATTATATAAATTCAGATGCTTTAAAGTAAAAGGTTTTCCTGAAATGTGAGACCTTTTACACCTAGTAGTGATGTGTAGAGCATATATAGCACATCAGATGCATTCAGACCAAATAACTAATTTGTTGTGACAGGTTGATGCTATCTTGGTTTTATTTATTTTCTTTTTTTAATCTGTTGGGGTTTTTTTTGAAAGACAGAGGAGCAATGATTTTAGATATTTGAAATAAGTGTAAAATAATCCTTTAGGCACAGAGACAATCCAGGGAATATTTTTAGAAGATCTATTACTTGTCATTTATATATACATTCCACAGAATTAATTTTAAAACAGTGGAACAAAATTCGCATTTAAAAACGTGTGGTTGCTGACAATTTTCAAGAAACTTTAAGTCAAACTTTAAGTCATAATGAGAGCTGGTCCACTAAATGATTCTACATCACTTGGCACACAGCATTTGAGAGTAAAGGACCATTGTTTCTTTTTGCACAAGGGATATTTCCTTAAAGTTATTTATTTCTGCCTGAATAAAGGAAATTTAGGAAATTATTTTTGGCTGAATGTTTGTACATTGAAAACAAATTTTACCTCTGTCCCTCCTTGAAGGTCTATAAATTCCTTCTGTGTAGATTGATAGCTTCACCATTTCACCTGCAAAGTGAGGCTTTGTGCCATGGTAAATAAATGATTTATGTTTCATCTCTGCCATGGCACAAGGGGAAAATGGAAATGTGACAAAAAAATTCAAGTTGGCTACCAATTCTGACTTGCAGAAGTTTGATGTAAGAAGCATTTCCTTAAATACTCTTGTCTCTCCACAAACTCTACATTTGGATTTTAAAGAAGTCGGCTGCCTTTTGTTGTGCCTCAGTTAGTATCACTGTGAAAACACTGACATGAGGTTCTTCACTAGGAGTTTCCAGGTCACTAGTCCCCTTCTGTGGAGATACTGTGCAGCTGCTTGAGGGTTGCCAGCCAGTGTCAAATAGACAGACTCATAAAGGGGCTTTGGTGTTCAGTTTTATCCTGAACTAAATAGTAATTTATTATAACATAAGCAAACAGAAATATGGCAACCACTGGTGGAGCTGTATCTTGCCTAATATGTTAATGTAAGCATGGTTCCTGCCTACAGTAATATATTAGCTGCTTGTGAGCAAAGACAGCACAGAGACTTTTTTCAAAGCAGATAGTTAAGACCAGCTGCCACTTCCTATATAACAGTGTCCAGTTCATTTAATGAGTCTAGACCTTCATCTATCAGTGTGTCTTTATGTAAGACACAAACTCCTACATCTAGAAGCAAGTACTTTTTTGTTGTTTTTCTTGAGTGCTGCACGATGAGCTTGGGGACAGAAAGCCCTAAAGAGGAGGTTCTGAGCACTGAAAGTGAAATATATGTGGGTTGTTAATAGCAGAGTCTTGATTAATTATTTCATTCTTCCCAAAGACTTTTCTTTGGCAGCACTCTCTAAGCACTATCTAGGATTCTAATCATTCTTGTGTTCATGCAATCATCCGGTTGTGTAGTTACAGGGCCTTCATCTGGGCCAGCATATGCATGAATCCAGTAACACCAGCAGAGACCTGAATTTGGCTGAGAACGTAGGTATTTTCCCCAGTCTGGTTTGGGTAAGCAAATGACATGGGTGCACACGTAATGCTAGGCTCTGTTTAAGGGTCACAGTGAGAGTGAGGAAAGCCTATGGATTTCAAGCTCTAAGTATGTAAACCACTTCCACTATTTATGGGTGGGTTAGGGAACAGTACGACCACACTGGCGAAGGAGAGAATTCAAAATTTGTGAGGTGCAGCATATGAATGCTTTCCCTGACACATGCCACTGTTTATATTTCCTGACTGGATGGCACAAGTTTTGAAATACGAAAACAAAGAACATCAACCAGACATTTATGACATTTAATGAATCTATTAACCTTTTTCAATGCAGTTTTGAACAGAGAATGGCCTATCCACATGAGAAATGGGTATTATCTCAATATTTAGACAGGAAAATAATTCAAAATGGATTTTTGTATCCTCTCACTCAGGGAAATTTAGTTCAGATTAACACAGTCAGTCTGCTACTAACACATATTCTGCAGAATAATTATAGTGTTGCAATACAAGGGTACAGCATCTCAAAAATTTCCCAGGGAAACAGATTTCCCAGGGACTGGATCTCCCCTTCAAACTTCCCAGAACCAGGGTAGGCCATATTACCCCTTTTTTGATTTGCCATTAATGATCTCTGAATCATCCATATCCCCAGCTTTCAATCCTTTTAGGCTCCTCAGTAGCATGAAAAATGCTTGCCCCACAGGAATATCCCATGTTAGCTCTGGACACCCTCCTTTGGGAGCTGACTGACAAGGGAGCACACTTGCTAACGCAGAGTGGGGGTAACAAACAGCCATCCTTGGAGCTGGATGTTTGGGGGACCTTGCCTCAGGTGACACATTTTGTGTGGCTGAATGACACATTTCAAATGAAATTTATTACAGTGAGAGGACTTCCTTGGGTCTCCACCCCAGTGTTAACATCTAGTAGGTTGCTGATGGACACAGTAAGCTAAGAGCTTTTGTGCAAGGTGCTGCTGAAAGTTTGTTTTTTATGCATGCCAAACAGGAGAGTATGAGTGTGGGTTAACATTGTGTGACAGCCCGTACAAACAGATGTCTGACTTCCTCATATCTTTGCGTGGGAGTAGCTGCTGCTCTCCATTGTACCTTGTACCATTGTGCTCTAAGCTTAATGTCATGTCTTCTTATTTAGTCTTAGTTCATGTCCACAACCTTTTGTGGCCACAAATAAATGACTTAGTTAACTGCTGCTACAGTCTTTCTTCTATGCCAAAACCTTCTCTTTTGCTCTTCTATAGCTTTCTCTATTTTCAAATCTCAATATGAAGCACCTTTTAAATACCTTTATATGTTATGCCAACAAAAACAAGTGCAATGCTCTGAAGAATGAATCTTCATCTAAATTACTTGTTTATATTTTAGGTTTATTGGTTTACTGGTATTAAAAAATTCACTTTTAGAAATGGAGATGGCAAGAAATTTCAGTTTACTGTTCCTTAAATATGTACAGTGCTATCATTACTCACTGCAACCCAATTGTGTCAGAAATCCTGCCAACAAGTAAAAACTGCATTTCTTGATTCCTTCAATATGCACTAGATGCTGAAGTTTGGCTTGGTTTATTGGCTTAGGTGTATCTAACTCCAAAACATATTGAACCTGTAGGTCCAGTGGTCTGGGACTGCAGGTAGATGGAAAGTGTAATGAAAAAGGTAAGCACAGCACTGCAAACTCAGTTTGATTTCTCTGGTAAAAGCAATACAAAGGAAAGACAAAACCACAAAGCTTTACATTGTTCTAAAGGAATTCGTGTTTCATCTCTTTGTTTCTGCAGAAGTTTTGTGCAATGTGCCTAACATTCTCTGCTAGTTCATGGCTTTACTGCATACCTAATTGTGAAAAACAACCCCAAAAATGTGTTGAAATAGACATGCTATCCAAAAGGTTACAAGTGAGTCAACACTGCACTGTCATGACTCCTTTAGTAAAGATAGTGAATGATTGGTTTGTTTGTTTGTTTGTTTTGATCATATAATGTTGCTTTGTTGAGATAAGAACAACCCTATCTTAGGTGCAGATGTGGGTGGCTGCCTCTTTCTGACTCAGTCACTCACTTCTCCCACCAACAAGCAGGAATATCTCAGCAGACCACACTTTCCTGAAGCAGATGACAGACACCTGGTGTCATGGCAGGATTGACAGACACCCAGGATCACGGCAGGATAAACAGAAACCTTCCCTGTAAGAAATTTTTGACAGCAAGTAAAGGTAAATCAGAAATATTTAAAATAAGAATTTCTTCCAGATATTTCCCTTGTGCAGTTGAAGGAAGACCTGAAGTTGATCTTAGCGACGTGACTACTGTGTTAATATTCTGACTCCAAAATAACTCCCCATTGTGGTTTATACGGCAAAGAAAATATTAGTTAATAGAGCTTCTGTGTTACTGTACCTGCAGGAGGTCAGAGTCTTAGGATCAGCATTTGGCCTTTCAAGGTTTTACAAAGGAGGACATATCACTGTGTACAAGTGATTTTGAAGTGTCCTCACGAAAACATTGTTTTCAATCTAAGTTTATGAATCTGTGGTTCAGCATCAGAGGGACATAAAAAAATCAATTTGGTGACCATGAGAAGCCATACAGCCTTCATCTACTCTACTCTGCTCTCCACTATAAGCTCTAAAACTTGGTCCTTGATGGACAATAAGGTAAATGTCTTAATCTGGGAGTGGTTGCAATAAATCACAGCACAATGCAAAAAAGCTTTCTGTTGGCACTGCCTGGGCTATGTGTAATCTTGTCTGCACTCAGATCCCATACTAATGGAAGAGTAGGATAAGAAAATGGGATATGACCAAAATGTAGATTAACTGTTCCTGTGGACAGGAAGCTGCAGAAGGAAGGTGCAAATAGAAGCACGCTGACAAAATGCAGGAGAGTGCTTCCATCGGAAAAGGCTGTTGCACTTTGGCTTTGCTTCATTAAGCAATAGCCTATTTCACTGGCTAACTTTATTCTGAAAGGAGGGTGAGGAGGGAGACTTGGCTTTAATTTATTAGAGAGATTTTTGTAAACAAAGCTATTGTTGGTACCAAATTTAGGTAAAAATTTTGGAAAATTTCTCCTTTTGACTTTGATTTAAATAAGCACTTATGAAGCTTCCATTTTCTTCTTTTTTAATTTGTGTGGGAAGGTAATTTGCATTCAAAGTTCTGGTTCAAGATCATTTAAGAGTAGATTTCCCTCCTATACAAACTTAAATATACAATGTACCTTTTCTTACTGAGCAAGTTGAGAGGCTGTAATAAACAGATCTCCAGATTTCATTTAAGAGGAAGTTACACATTCAAGAGAAAAAAAAGTTGAACTATTTTTTCTATACTGTTACAAAATGATTATTTTAATCCAGCAAATAGAAATATCACACAAAAGAGATGTTATCCATCAAGGTTATATCACTTTCCCCCCTGTTTATTGCAGAGTAATGGAACAGAACACGTACATTTGCTATCATACATGGTTATCATTCAGGTGTTCAGTTTTTGCTATAAAATATTCTGTTGAGCCTTTGTCAAAGTGTTTTTCTGAAAAAAATAACAGCTGAGGAAATGGAGTTAGATGGGAAACTTTTAGTTCTGCTTCAATTCTGATAAGTTTATTTTTTTCTGAATGTAACAATAGTAATTGAAAACTGAGGATTTCTACATCATTCCTTTTAGCTGCAGAACATGCCACTCAGAAATGCCTGTGTACTACATTAAATTTGTATGCTTCTGTTCTTTAAAAGGCTTTTTATTACGTAACAGTTTTTTTTTTCAGGACTTTTAATCTGTGCAATATAAAAAAAAGATAGTGAAAATAATTTTGCCACCTGATTGTTAATTAAAACAAGAAATACCTTTTATTTCCCCTCAGAGGAAGTAAACATTGAAATATTATATATATTTCTGACAGTTAAGGTATACATAGAAATTGGACTACTCAATGGCTTGCATACAAGAACATACTGCAAACTGCATTAGACATAACATTATAAGGAGAAAATTTATGATCTATAGGAGTAACATAAGATATTATATGTCTGATTTCTCAAGAAAACAAAAAAGGCTGAAAGGACTTTAAAGACATAATGAGGAAGCAGAAGAAAACAGTTTGTCAGGCTGAAAAACATAATGGCTGCTTTCTTACAGCTACAAAAGTTCATATCTTCCAGGTAAAAATAGCTAACAGTTGTCAAAGAAAAATATTCAGAATAAACAATTTGGGTGTGGAAACCGCACTGCAGAAAACCAAAATCTCGGGCTTTCCTGGAAAATATCTACATTTTCAAAAAAATATGTATAAACTCTTATGGCATTCAGGAGCAGCCTTTTACTTTTTTTAGGAATGTATTAATATTATGGACAGGCAAGTCTGTTTCTCAACATGTGTTCTGAGCTGAAAATGTTCTTCTCATGGACTCTGTAGGGGAAATATAGCACAAACAGAAACATCAAAATGTTATAGTTGAAGAAACATAAGGCAGTTTATTACAAAATGCAGGCTTGTTATGGTAACTGCTCCACAGAAGAAATGTATGCAGAATTTTATTTTTCTGTAGTGCTGCTTTGCATGGTGCACATGGATGATCTAAATCGATGAGTATTAACAGAGGATTTTCTTGCCAAAGCTCCTCTGTTTCCCAAGTGTGTTTGTTTGTATCCTTCCCCTTATAATCTCAAGTGTTTCAAGTGAAAGATACAAGAGGAACCCTGCAGTTTCTGCTGAGTCTGAAGTATTTCAGCAAAATGCTGTTTTCTCATTTTTTCATTTCCAGATATTTGTGGATTTGGGGCTTGTGCAGACAACAGACAAAGAGGATGCTGAGCCCTCAAAGCGCTACTAGGGAAGAAAGAGACTCTGGCTCATGGAGGTACTTTAGGTGGCCTATTTCTTTGCAATATAGATTATTGCTTTCTGAGGCAGGAAATGTTCTTGACACACAATTAGGAATAGCTCTGCTAAGACAGAAACCAGCAGTAATAAAACCTGATAGCTGGCACACACAAGCCAATAGTCAGCTCTTTGTCAGGGTCACCCTGTTTGTCTTGATGTTGGTGGCTTGCTGGTGATAGGGGAAAGAGAGACTGATGCTGAAGAACATTTCAGTGATGAATTTTCAGCTGTAAGCATTTTGCAGTCACCCAGGTAGCTGCTAGAGCAAGAGCAAGCCAAGGAGCAGCAGGGTGCTTAGCTCCTTTCTCTCACTTTTGCAGTCACACATTGCACTTAGAAATGTACCTGGAGCCCACATATGGAAGAGAGGCACTTAAAGCTCCCTGGAAGAAAAGGGTGGAGAAGCCTTCAGTGGGCACGGCAGCAGGTGAGCCTGGAGACCCAGCACAAGGGGACACTGAATCCCGCTTCTTCACAGGGGCCACAGTAGAGATCCTTCCAGATCTTCTCCATCCTCGATCTGAGCCTATCAAAGAGTAGTGCTTGTAGCCTTATTGACAACCAAGGAAGAGAGAAGCTCTCCCTGTCACCCCCCAGAGATTGGTGGCCAAGGAGGGGAGGCCCTGCCATTGTCCCTTCCTGCTTTCCACTCTTGGGTGTCTCTCCTGCCCCTGCTTGGCCAGGTGGAAGGGAAACTCACCTTTCCCACTGCCCAGATGGCAACAGAGCTAATTGCAGTCTGATGGGGTATTAGCTCAAGAACTTTGAGGAGCAAAGAGGAAGAGGAATAGCTTCTAATTTAAGAAGAGCAGCATAATTTTTAATGTCTTCACATTGACAGTGTAGAAATTGAGCATCTCTTTCCACAAATTAAGACAGAATTTTTTTTTAAAATTACCCTTAAATTGTGCCTAATAACGAATACAGATGGTATTATGGACTATGAGATGCATCATGCTTATGTTCAGTCTTATTCTCAAGTAAGCCAAAAGTTACATTATAAGGGGAAGTTACTGCACCGATATTTTACTAATTTTTTTAATGTAGGCACCTCTGATGGTTTATTACAGATGATGCAATAATCAGTGCCTTGAAATCCTTTGACTGAATATGGAAACATATGTAAACTGGCTTTTCAGGAGAAAAAATGATTATTTCTCACAGCAGGCTGACAATGTATTAATGCATAGTCAGATAAAGAAAATATTAATTTTATAAGATGTGCTGCTGAACTTACATGTAGCTAATGGTGTTACCCTATAGCCCTACAATATATTATTGCTGTTGTTAGCAATTGACCATAAGTGTTCTGAGTTCGCAAGGCCCGAGGTCTGAGGTTTGTCATGCCTGCTCTGTCTGAACTTTTATTGACCTGCCAGCAGCTTTACTTTAATGTGGTTTAGCTGTAACAACGTATTTCCTAATTGCAGATTGTCTACAGCTAATTTGTTTTCCTTTGTTCTGATGACTCTAACATGATGATGTCACATTACAGAATCACAGGTTGGTGAGACAGCAGCTGGAGGAGTGGAACCAAACACAGCTGACTGGTGAGGTGGGAAAGGGGCTGGCACTGGAGTCCCCGAGGCTATAAACTGCTCAGCCATGGTCAGTCAAAGAAATGCACACTAGGCTGTGGAAAATAGAACAGAGTATCCAGCATAGAAAAAAGATACCATAGGCAGTAAGTTTGGACATCACAGGGAGCAGCAGACCAGTGAAGAAAGAATGAGGCATGATAGCAAACATATAAGAAGGAGGCTAAGTAAGGCGAAACCATCAACATGACCACAGTGTTCCTACGAGTGATGAACTCCAGATGCTCAGAGCTTGCCATAAGACCTCCCACTGCCAGAACAGGGAAAGAGGGAGCATAACCCAGAGAAAAGGAATAGAAAATAAAATGTGTGTGCATACCATTGCCAGTTCTATTCTTCTTCTTTCTTTTTTCTCAACAATTAGATTTGGATGAAAAACTGTTAGACTTTTTCAATTTTGATTATATAAGCAATAAACTTTTGTCATTATGTGTATAAGGCATGCTTGCTCTGAGCCCACAAATAAGGCGTGAATGTAACTGTAGGCATTGACTTTAGAGAATTTCTTCTCCTCATCTCTTTCTCCTTCATATGTCTTAAACTCAGTCATAAATAAGGTGTGTGATATTATATTCCATTCATCCTTAGTTTTCAGCATGACTGTCTGGTCTGTAATATTTCACTGCGATTGAAATTGATTATATTTAGCACTGCCTCCTCCAAAGCCCAGCAACAGCCCCTAAATAATAAAAAGCATAAGAGTCATTTAACATATACCCATCATTATCACTGACACCCTTGGCACTATCAGTCCCATGTCTGAGGTGCGACACAAATATGAGTGAGCACTGCCCTAGCTCTCAGTTTACAGTTCCTGTAAAGAAACATGCTTCCTATGAAATAATACTATTTCACCAAATAAGTCAAACTTATTTCTGGCCCTAAGTTACTATTGCAATAGTGTAGCTTCTGGGCCTTAAGGACAGTGTTAGTCTGTCCTTCCCCATGTTTCTCATTTCAGCTGCTGCAATGATTGCCACTGACTGGTCCAGCCATGGAGCTATGACGTGGGCCACATAGCTGTTACTGGGATACAAATATCTCTTTTTTTCTTTTTCTAAATATAGCTGCAGCTACAAATGGCCAGCCACTAGCAAACTGAATATTCAACAATTTCAATTCAATTGATTGTAGCAAGGAAATCAGCTATACTTCAGTTTTCACTGAGCATGTCTGTGGTATCAGAAATGCAATATGGATTGCATGCCTCTTCCAAAGATTGAGCTGTATTTCCAAATCCCAAAAGTGTATGTGTTTGCCATTAAAAATAATAAATAAAGCTAAAAAAGTCATTGTATGCTTAGAACCATCGTAGGATTAGAACCTATGGTTCTACAAAAGAGCAATTCTTTAAACAGTCTGCTGTGATGCCTAAAATTATAGGAGGTTTGAAAGGGTCTATTGATTCTATGGCAGAACAATAGATGTCCTGTACTTAACTCCTTAATTGATTTTAATGATCCTGATGGATACCAGCCAAAGACTTGGAACAAGCTGTAAGGTCAGGCTAAAGTATTCCTTTTGAACATTTCCGCAATCAAATCTTCTTATGTTATAAATTAATTTGAAAAGGAAAATGATCAATTATAGCACTTCATAATTAGAAACCCACATGCAGAAAAGCTAATGAGATGTATCTGAGATTTTCCATGCTCCACGGAGGCTTGCAGTAGAAGAAACGGAATGATCTGTTTTGTGCCATATTGCACACAGAATTTCACTCAGTATGGGAAGAAAATACACTCAGGTCCATTACAAGGGGGATTTTTTTTGGTCAGTGTATAATGAAATGTTTCATATACAACAGTTTTAGGAAAAAAAGAAAACTTTATACTCCAAACCAATTTTAGCATTTAATGGTATGGAATAATAAATGTTAATATTTTACCTGAAATTCAGCTCATCTGAAATGTGTCTCTGTGGCTAAGTACACTTAAATCAAGAAAAATGTGACAAAATTCAAATTATCATACCTCTGTTCCACTGTGGGATAACTATTTCACTTTTCCAGGAAGGTTACTTTTCTTCCTTTGCCCTTTTCCTTCTCTGTCCCAAACCCTGATGTTTTGTAGTCATTCCACCTCTGTTCTCAGATGTGGTGTGAAACTCAGGGGAGACTGCGTTTGAAAGAGTCAGTGCACCCTTCAAGCCACATGTTGGGGACAAATGGTCACGCTGTATAGGAAGGGCTGCAGAGTAATCTGTGGAGCAACACAGAGGTCTCAACAACCTTCTAGTCGTGATGGAGATCTCTGCTCACATGTCAAGACACTCTTGGCTTGAGTACAATATCATATTAACCTGTGCTTCAGATGAAGTTCAGAAGCATTTCTGCTTCTCTTTTCTCCCTTTCTCCCCATTCCTCTATCCCTTCCCATTAATTGTCCCTCCTCAACCCCTCCTTATAATACTTTTATCAATAATTAAAATATTTATAGTGAAATGCAAACATTGAAGTTAAATCAACAGGAATCTTTGTGCCAATAGCACACCTTCATGAGTCACCTTGGTTCAGGCACATTTTACCACATGCAGAGAGACTTTGCAAGCAGGCTGGGCACAGCACAGAGAGCAGAGCAGTTATTTATTTACTGGGGGTAGTGCATGCAATAGATGGCCAAGACCAACACAGTGGTGAACTAAACACTAATATGTTCCTCCAGACGAAACACTTCTGCAGGCAGCTCTCCATCACGGATGGATTGGCGAGCCTTTTCTGCAGCCTAGAGAAGGCTGAGCCTTGGTCTTGCTGTGGTACCCACCATAGGTTCCCTCTAATCCCTTCTCCCCCTTGTTTTTCATTTCTTCACTTCTTCCTTTTTTTTTTTCAAAATCCTGGAGCTCCTAGATGTTATACAACACCTGCGGCTGTGGGATATCTCTATTCTCCTACCTGCCATTTGGTGGCTCCAGCCCCCAGCACCTTCTCACACTGGTGAAGCCACATTGAGCCCAGATCATGCACCAGGGCTGCAGAGAGAATAGGCTTTCAGTCAGAATGGCTGCACCCTTGGATTCAACACACACCTAATGGTTTGTTCATCTTCTTATTTGATCTACTTTCAAAAATATGGAAGCCAAATTAAGCTTTAGGATTGATCCTTTCCTACAGGAAACTCAAACTGGTTTGAGTTTCCTCCCTCTGGTCCTCCTAGAGGGAGGAAGCACCTCAGGAGGAACCACAGTGGGTAAGGGAGGTGTCTGCACATCTTACCAGTCCATACTTGGTCATTGTGACAGGCAGGATCCCTTAAAGAGCCACATGTAGATCTTCATCTGTTGTCATTGGGAACTGTATTGCTGCCTTTTGGGGGAGGAAAAACATAGCAGCATCCCCTGTAACACAAGAACCTGCAAATTATTTCAATGAGTTCCTGCTGCTGGTGACCCCATGACCTATAAAATTCTGTGCGAAGAGATCTTGTCATAGCTACTTTTATTTATGTGGCAAGATACAAGGCAAAAAAAAAGCACTAGTTGCCAAGCTGACGTAACTCCAAAGGTTTGCTGGTGCCACAAAAATCTATATCAGCTCAAAGCCCTAAATCTAATAAATTGAGAGTTTTAAAAATGGTTTGTTAAAGTTAGATGAAAAGAATTGGCTGCATGACCTTGCTAACAAGAATGAAACTGGTTTGTTTTCTAGACGGAAGCACTTGTACTTCAGCAACAAATCTTGACCCTTTTCTGCAGTTCATTCTTTTTGGTTTCACAATTTCAGAGCTATTACTTTCACTTGCAACTGCTTATAGAAAGGTATGAGCCTGTAAAAAAGTTAGCAAACTTTCATATTCTTCTCTTCCTCCAATCTTCTGCTGAAAACAAATCACCAGAGTCCTGTGAGTTGACAATCACTTGGAAATGAGGTACTGGGTTCTGCATATTAGAAAACTCTTTTCTAGCAAATAAGCATGGACCAGAAAGTATACAACAGATTTATTTTTTTTTTTTAAATTAGGAAGTGCATGTAGTGGTTATGGAAAAGTGCTTGCAGTAAAAACAAAATCATGAGACGTTGATATTTTGTTTATACTAGATATCATAGATATTGGTGTATTTTAAGTGATATAAATATTTTAAGATCTTAAAGTATATGCAAGTAAGGGCCAAATGAAAAGACTGGGTGGCCAGGCTATGGTAAATAGCTAACATAAAGCTGCACAGTCCCAATTAAAAAATAATTTTGAGACTTTTTGAGCCTCAACATAGATTTTAGAAGTTCCAATTAATTTTATTGTGAAAATGCAATAAATCACACAGTAAGTGTATGGTTTGACACTGGCCCAATGCCAGGCACCCACGAGAGTCGCTCGCTTACCCTCCCCTACCCCAGGTGGGCAAACGGAGGGAACGGAGGAAAAAGGGTTAACAGAGGCTTCGTGAGTGAGATATGGAGAGCGGGAGAAATATTTCAAGGGCAAAACAGGCTCAATCTTCATTCCTAAGTGAAATTTATTACTAACAGAATCAGAGAAGGATAATGAGAAGTAAAATAAGCCCTTAAAACACCTTCCACCCCCAGGCCCTCCCTCCTTCCCACCAACAATGCAGGGAGGCAGGGCAGGGGGTTTTGTTCAGTCCATCATCAAGATTTTCTTCCACTTCTCCAGGAGAAGAGTCCTTCCTTCTGAGTCCGTGGGGTCCCTCACAGTTCTCTGGGAACTTCCCACCATGGCTCCACTCTCACGAGCAGCAGCCGAACCGCACCTGCTGCAGCGTGAGTCCCTCCCATGGGCACACAGCCCTCCCAAAACTGCTGCNTCCGGCACCTGGAGCACCTCCTCCCCCTCCTTCTCCACTGACCTTGGTGTCTCCATGTTGTTCCCTCACATGTTCTCACCTCCTCCTCTTCTCTGACGAGAAGCAAAAACTCGTGACTATTGTTTTGATTTTCATCTCAAATATGTCATCACAGAGGCATTACCAGCCTCTCTCATTGGCCCAGCTCTGGCCAGCAGCATGTCCATCTTCAGAACCATCAGCCACTGGCTCTGCCAGACATGGTGGGAAGCTTCCAGCAGCTTCCTCACAGGAGCCATCTCTGCGGCCCCCCTTCTACGCAAAACCAGGCCGTGCCAAACCAAAACAGTAAGATATAGAGGAAGTTCATGTAGGCTTATAAAGTTTACATTTTATGTAAAGTCAAAATTGATAAGCCCTGTTAGGGAAGGTTACTTTGATGGCCACTGAAGGCCTTTTATTCATAAGTATTTGTTTCTTTTTTTTTTTTTTTAATTGCAGAAGTTATACTTTAACATCTGCCTTTTTTTCTGAGAAGACACGTTTATATTTTATATCTTCCCCCTCAGTCAGTTGTGGATTTCCTGTATGCTGCCCTGACTGGGCAAAGAGCCATGCTGCTGGCATGGACCCTGCCCACCAGGGCTGACCCCACTGCACACTGCAGCACAAAGGTCTCATGGCAGAGAACAACCTGGTGGGAACTTAGAGGTATTTTACTTCCTTTAAGCATGTGAAAACAAAGCTTAGTTTTTAATTAGTGACATTCATACAGATTTATACAGACTATGGCACAGGATGCAATTCTCTCTTCCAGAGTGTAGTGTTTATACAGTTTTTGCACAGGGTAGTGTTAAGCAGAATCTGTCACTGCAGAACAAAGAACAACAATTCTCTATCTGTTATCATTCTGGAAAATAGAAAAAGAACATTATGTGAAGTTCATTTCATATAGACATTACACTTAATGTAATTGTGTACAGTATGCAAAAATCAGTGCAAATACTTACAGTTCTGGTGAAATTAAGATGCATTTGGGAACTGAATGTCATAGTGGGAGATAGCTGAGAACCTCAAGGGCTGCATGGTCTACATGATTGGGTATTACCTGCTGTTGTCTGGAAGTGCTGTAACCACAGCTGGGTATGAATCCCCACATTATCTCGCTCATCTTCATACTGCTAGGGTCTTGCAGAAAGGTAAAAGATTTCCTTAACAGCATGGAGACCACATCAGGCTGATCTGAGAATGATAAAAAGTTTGTATTGAAGTAAACCATTCAGGTGTGGTGAGCTTGCAAAAATTTTTGGGTAGCTTTTTTCCTAATTATTATTTATATTTTACTTTATGACAGGTACTTTCATAGGGAATGCTGTAGTTTTAAAAACTTCCATGACTCTTAGGGAGATAGAGTTTTAAGCACTCAAGCAAATCATTTTGATAGGTCAAGAAAGGTTGTTCTTTCCAAAAGTGTTGTACTGCAAATGCCAGAGTTGGAGAATGCAAAATAGTTAAAAACCAGATAGAAAGCATGAGAGGGGAACATGATTTGATAAATATATTCCTTGTTTCTATTCATGTCTCAGACACAGGATCTACAGCTAATTATTGAAAAAAAGAGTAACTGAGGTCAGAAGGGACCTATGGAACTCATCTGATCCAACCTCCAGCCCAGAGCAGGGCCAAAGTAAAAATTACTAAGAGCTAGTCATATCCTTTCCTGGTTGAGTATACAATCTCTCCAAAGTGGGAGGTTCCAGGAAAATATCTGGGTAAATTATTTGACCAACACTGAGAACATTTTTTTTGTTAAAAACTAATTGAAGTGTTCTTTGATGAAATAGGTGCCTGTTACCTCTTAGACTTTCAGGCTGCACCTTCAGTCAAAGTCTCTGTGCACTTTCTCTATAACTACACATTAGGAAGTAGAAGAAAGCAAAAAATCCCCTTCCTCTCCCATCCCTTTTCCACATTTGCCAAACCACACTCTCTCAGGCTCTTCTCAAAAAGTCATTTGCTTCCAAATCTTTAAGAGAAGATTGGAAAAATGCTACAGGTAGTGCATGCAGACTGAGTATCAGGCTCTTAACTGGGTGAGGAAAACCAGACAGATTTTTAACTTTTTTTTTTCCCCCCCACCTTTCAAAAATTTTTTGTACTTCCTTGTTATCCACATGACCTCTTCAGCATATTTTCAGAAAAAAAATTCAGGAAATACAGTGAATGAAGAAAGTACACTCCAACAAAGAAAAGGGAGAGGCAAGAGACTATAGCAGAGCTTCCATAGAGATTTGCTGAAGACTAACACCAATTCTAATCCAAATACTCTGTCTGGCCCAGAGCAGAGTTCACATATCATTAGTTTTTGAATCCTTACTTAACATATTTCTTATTTTTAACCAAGTCTCTCCAGGCAGAAAGAAGAAAAGACTATTTTCTGGGAAAGTTTTCCGAACAGTAATTTAGTTCTGACCAGACTGCTTTTAAAAACTGTTTTTCCAGAGGGCCAGAAGCAAGATGAGGGGACAAAATGAATAGCCTAATTAGCAAGCTGAATACAGCACTAGTCTGGCATCTGAAATGAGTGTGCACTACTTGCTGGATGAAAGATTCACTTCAAGGTCTCTTTTGCAGCTTAATGTGAAATGCATGAACTGTCCTGTGAAAAGCAGATGGATCCAGAACCTCCTCCCAGATAGAAATCATGTTGCCACAGACCAGCAGTTTTCACCATTTGAAGTAAATGGCCCTTAAAGGGTCCTCTTTAAAGAATAGCTGTCTATGATGGGAAAACCATGAAATGATTGAACCCGGAAATGTGAAACTTGTAAAGTGAAATCTGTCCCGAGAGAGCACTGCTATACAAACTCTTTGTGAGGGCATGTAAGTACACATAGGAGTATGATCAGATATCAAGTTATGGAGTGGCAATTAAGTTATGGGATAGAAGATGCAGGGTTGTACCAAGATTCACTGCTCTGTGGCTGACCAATGGGTTTGACTAAATTTTGTCAGGAATGTAAATAAGTCTATAGACTAAAACAATGTCAGAACCTGCATACATGATTCAAAGGGAGTTTTGAAACCTGCAAAGTGCACAGTGCTTAATTTCAGTGAAGTAACAAGACAGAAGTATGGCTAAGATTTCACCCAGTTTCTCTGAGTTCAGAACAAAGGTTAGGTCCCCTTGGCATGGGGATCACTTGTGGGGATATCCTTCAGCAGGTCCCAGGTTTGAACTTTCGCTTCTGCACAGCACTGCAAAGTCTTTGTTTCTGCCACTGTAGTCTTAATAGTAGAACAGGTTGAAAAATTCACATCCTAAAGCGTCTAAGTAAAGCCTTAGGCCTAGAGTTTTGGAGACATTTAATGGCCTTGATCTTTAAGGGCTATTTACATTGAAGTTTGATTACATAACTGCATGCATATGTATGTCACTTAAATCAAACTGCAAACATCAGCGATGTCCGAAATCTAAGGCAGGGCATGAATCTTCCTGTTATGAACAACTGTGGATTTAGAGTAGAAATGGTCACCTGTAAATAAACTGTATGAAATAGACTGAAATTACTCAGGCAGATTAACCACAGTTCCCTAGGTACATACCCTGGGGAAGTCATATGGAGTATGGCAACCTTAATTGGCTTATGCTGTAAATGATTCCCAGCCTTAAAGCCTTTAGGCTTTACTACTAATCATTAGCTGGGTTTATTTTCTTTATTCCAGTGAGGCCCACAAGGTGGTTATCATCTTGACTGCCTCATGTAAGAGAGTTTCAATGCCAGGCCTGAGTAGAGCTGCAGTTTCCACTCTCTTTCATGGCCAGTAAGATGCTGAGGGCACATCACAGATCAATTCATGGCACAGTAATAGAAATGCAGACTTAGGTGATATTATCAAGCTGTAGACCCCTCTTCTTCAGTTGCACCTGGTGTGAAAAACCCAATAATGGTAGAGAATGTTTCATCTTTTTTCTCTTCCCTTGGCTATATACTGGTAGTGGTGTCTCCTAATTTCCTTTACTATGTTGTAGCCCTGTCTTGAAGCTCAGGTTCAGCTGCTGTTGGCATTCTGTTTCTGGTGACTCCCTGTGTTTTAACCTGCCCACAAAAGCAGTGAGAAGAAAACTATAAAACAATGTGCGTCAATGTAGGTATGCAAGAATGTTATTCCGGAGGCTGGTAGTTAGAGAAACAGAATTTTCAAGCAATTGATTGGAAAAAAAAAAAGTGTGGGTTTTTCTCTTTTTAAAAAAGCAGCATTTTTTATACCCAGTTTCTTTTCATTGGGAGTAACTCAATCTTTCTTATGCTCACTAGTTTTGTAATATTTCATGAATCTGAATGCAGCACATGCAATACATATATTCATAGGCAGAACCAGAGAAGTTTTGCAGCTTCAAGTTGCATTTGAATCTTTCCAACAGCCAAGCCATTATTTATTCTTCCTTATCAAATATTGACTTCTGCTGAAATCTAAATTCTACCTTCTTCTTGGAGTAAAGCTGTGTATCTAGTGAGTGGTAGACTCTCTTTTTGTGCTACCTGCATATTCATGCAGACATTGCTTGTTTCCAGGCATTATTCAAGTCTTCAAGGGAAATTCTTTGGAGCTGCAATCTCCGCTGTTGTTTTCTCCTCAAAATGCCTGGTGCCATCTAAACAGACCTGTTTCAGCTGTAGCAGCGCATGTAGGTCTCAGCCTAATGACTGAAACAAAAAAGAAATCTCCAACAATTATGAGATCACACTTTGGAGTAAACTAATATTATTAATGTCTAATATGTACAGCCCAGTAGGACTTAATGAGAGGGTATAAAAAAGTGAGAAAGGTTTTTCATTAATGCATAAGAGAAAAATATTGTAAAACATAACATAGATTGCATACCAGATGAGGATAACTAAATTAAGTTACTGAAAAAATGAATGAGGTATCGAAGTAAGACATTAAAAATAGCTTGCTAAGAGGAAGAAAGTACTTCAAAACGAATATGTGAAGGTTACCTGATCCTTCCAAGTCACTAGGAAGGTTAGCTAACCTGTCACACTGTACCTTTAAGCAGCAGTTTTAAAAGCTCTGAAGAAAGTTGATAATGGTCTGGGGGATTTTAGAAAAGTAACTGCAGCACCCAAATTCGGACCCAGAATTTGCGTACTTAGTGGAATTTATATGATGCAAAAGCAAAGGAGCAAATGTTCATGTTGCACATTCCAGCTAGCTTTGCATTAAAAAAGACATAAACAGCAAGTTGTTAATATTTTCTACAAGTACTTTGCAGTGAAGCACATTTTATTATTACATGAAATATTAAGTAATTAAACATAAACATTGCAGCTATAAAGTACTTGAAGTAGACAAGCTTTATGGCAATACAGCTTGTTTGTTCTCACTATAAACACATATTGCCTTAAACAGGAAAAGATACATCTTCCTGAAGAGTACATACTGAAAAATATAATAAAAGGTGACCTATCACGCTGTGGAGAGATATTACAATGATAAATATTTCTAGCAATTTTAGCACCTCCATTATTATTGCACAAAGAGGAATAATGACTCTTCATTAATATTTATTAATTAATTTAAATTGTGAGTTTGTATTGTGTTTGCTTGGTAAGGTTTTGATAGTGGAGGTTCTATGGGGATGGCTTCACTGAGAAGCTGTGAAGAGCTTCCCCTCTGTCCAATGGAGGCAATGTCAGCTGGCTAAAATGGAACTGCTGCTGGCCGAGGCCAACCCCATCAGTACTGGTGGTAACAGACTTAAAAAGGGGAAAAAAATTGCTGAACAACTGCAGCTGAAGAAGAGAAGAGTGAGAATATGTGAGAGAAATATCTCTGCAGACAGCAACGTCAGTGGAGAAGGAGGGGGAGGAGGTGCTCCAGGTGCCAGAGCAGAAATTCCCAGGCAACCTGTGATGAAGACAACGGTGGTGAAGACCATGGTGAAACCACCATGTCTTTGCAGCCCTTGGAGGTCCACAATGGAGCAGAGATCCACCTGCAGCGCATGGAGGACCCCATGCCAGAATAAGTGGATGCTCAGAGACTGTGATCCTGTGGGAAGACTTGGCTGGATCAGCTCCTGGCAGACCTGCGAAGAGAGGACTTCCCTCTGGAGCAGGTTTGCTGGCAGAAGGGCTTGTGAGCTCATATGGGACCCACGCTAGAGCAGCGTGTTCCTGAAGGACTACATTCCGTGGGAGTGACCCACTCTGGAGCAATTAGTAAAGAACCTCATCCCATGGGAAGGACCCACCTTGGAGGAGCTAATAGAGGACTATCTCCTATGGAAGGAACCCCATGCTCAAGCAGGAGAAGAGTGTGAGGAGTCCTCCCCCTGTGGAGAAAGCAGTGGCAGACAAAGTGTGAGATGAACTGACTACAGCCTCCGTTCCCCATCTGCCCGTGCTGCCATGGCGAGGAGGTAGAGAATTTGGAAGTAAAGTTAAGGCCATGCAGAATGCTGCGGTGCAGGGAAGGTGTTTTTAAGATTTGGTTTTATTTTTCATTTACCTACTCTGATTAGATAAGTAATAAATAAAACTAATCTCCTGAAGTTTTGCCCATGACAGTAATCAGTGAGTGATCTCTCCCTGTCTATACCTCAACTCATGAGCCTTTTTTTTTAATAATCTCTCCCCTGCCCAGTTGAGGAGGGGAGCGACAGAGTGGCTTTGATTGGCAACTGGCGTCCAGCCAGGGTCACCCCACCAAAGACTTAGAAATATAAAAAATCAAGGACAGAACAAAAAATTTGGGGAGATTTGAAATACAGCCAAATATGTCTTGGTAAGTCTTGAAGAATATTATTTTATTGTGGGACAAAATACTGAAAAATATTTCAGTGAAAGGTGAATTGAAAAGTTAAGCAAAAATATAAATGTAATTCTGTGATAACACAAGTGAGAATGAAGTACAAGGTGCCACTGAGGGCACATTTTTGCTGCAAACTGGTTGGAGAACATATTTCAGTTTCATGTGGGGAATTATGAGATCAGCTTGGTATACATGTAGACACTGTTTTCTGTTCTGAACATAACAGATAAAAAACCCCAAAGTCATTACTTTTGGTCTTTAAGATAAATCAGAGAATAAAATAGCTGTAGGGGTTTTTTTGAAGTTAGAAACTGAGAGCTGCATTTTTGCAGCTTGAAATAGTTACACAGAATTAAATGTAGGAGAAGGAATCAGCAGTGGATATCTTGATTAATTTAAGGTGACAAAGTGCACCTTTAGCACTGAGGAAAACCTACTGACAGTAGGGAATTTAATTGATACACAGCCTTCTTAAACAGGGTTGGAAGCAGAGTGGATTAAGATATTAAACACTTTGCACTAAAACATACTGTTTTGAATAATCTCAGCTAAATGGGATGGGTACAGGTTGAAACAAGGGCAATTTTTGTCTCATCTTGTTTTTAAGAGTGTGAAATTTAGAGCATTGAGCTAGATCTAGTATTTTGTAAGCTCATTTTTTATACAAGTGTTTCCTAAGCAGTGTTTAGTTGTCTTTTCATAGCTCTTTATCATTTGGCTGTATTCAGCTTTTGCTGCTGTTCTTCCATTGAGAATTCCATTAAAAACCCCGACTTTTTCTCTGTTTGCCTTTTGGGATGAGAATGCACTTCTTAGGGCTGCTTCATAAAAGTAATTGTCTAAACCTTTTTCTAGTTTCGCAGGGAATGTCAGTGAAATGATTTCAAGCTTTTTTTCTGTTTTCTTCTTTCTGAGCAAAATCTTACCATTTCCAGTATAAACAGACTCAACATCCTCACTGATTTGGATCACTGGTGGTTCTGTGACAGACAACAGTACGCATTTGACAAAAGAAATGCAAAACTTAGCAAACAAAATTCAGAAGAGAAATATACTACTGAATTGTCAACTCCTATGGACAACATGTCTGTGACAATGCCTTATCAACCTCTTGGAGGAACTTTTTAAAACACATTTGGTCTCATAACTGGCAACATTATATTTCTTAGAGTAACTTATCCTGGGGCTCACATAACAAATAGAGGCAATCAGACGTGAATCTCTACAGTAAGGCAGACTGCACAAGCCAAGGCAAAAGCAAGACACAGTTGGTACTTATCAAGCATTCTGATGCCTTACTACAAATTTAAAAGGTGCTGCAAAACACCTTTGAGATTAATTTGGGTATCGACTGGGTACCAGAATGATCATGCCCCAAACAACCGTGCTTGAAGCACTCGACAAGAGGTGTTGATATGTAATCAAGAAGTGTGAAACAAATGTTGACTTTTGTAAAATGTCAATAGTAAACTCCCTCCAATTTCAAGAAAAAACAAATTTCACTTCTATCTCATTCGTAGCTCTGGCAAGAACATCTTGTTCAAAATTTAAGTAATGATGTCTCCATGTTCCTAATCACAATCATAAACAAATACAATAAGAATTTCTAATCTTTGTAGAATTGCTTTTTCTTTAAAAATGTCAAGAGCCAAATGTTTAATATAATCTAATTAGATTTGGTATGGTAAAAAAATAAATTGTTAGAATTCAGATATTTCCAGTACTGTTATCTTTATTAAAAAGAACCTATTATTATTAACATGTTTTTTAAAAATATAAACTCATATGTAATATACAGAATTTAGACAATAGGAATAAAATAGATTAGATACTGTCCTAAAGGCTTATTATTAATACAATGTAATATGTTTGCATATAGTGATTTCTCTAAAAATAAGATTTATAATCAGAGTCCAGAAACTTCACACAGACTTATTATAAGGCTTCAGAGTGTGATTTCAATCATATTTTAACTGTTTTCTTTTAATTGAGTGATGACTGATAATAATGCAACTCCTTGTTCTTACCACCTTTCTACAGAAAAGAATATCATCATAGAAATAATATGTGTATTTTCCATTTGTCAAAAATGTTTTTTCTCTTGATTTTTATAGTTTGAAAACAAAAGAGAGTTTAAAAACTAATCCTGTCGGGGCGCTCATTTCAAAATGATGAATGAGTTCCAACACACAAAATAGCTTGTTATATCAAGTTTTACGATCAAGATGGATTAAAGTTATGGTATCTGCAACTGTGATTTTATTTGCTTCCAAAAGCATATTCTGAGCTTTTGTCTGTTCTGTATCAATCTTTACAGCTAATCAGTTTATCCATCTCACCTCGTCTGACAGCACTTCTGAAGTAGAAAATAGATGCAAGATTTTATATTTTATAATCAAAGTATCATAGAATGGTTTGAACTGGAAGGGACATTAAAGGTCATCTAGTTCCAACAACCTCCCATTGGCAGAGATACCTTTCACTCAACCTGATTTCTCAGAGCCCCATCCCATCTGGGCTGGTCTTGAACACTACTAGGGATGGAGCATCCACAATTTCTCTGGGCAACCTGTTCCAATGCCTCACCATTCCCACAGCAAGGAATTTCTTCCTAATACCTAATATACACCCACTCTCCTTCTGCTTGAAGCCATTCCCCCTTGTCCTGTTACTACATGCCCTTGTCAAAAGTTGCTCTTCATTGTTCTTGTAGACTCCCTTCAGGTACTGAAAGTCCACAATTAGCTCATCCCAAAGACTTCTCCAGGCTGAACAATCCATTAAATGAATTCTCTTAGCCTTTCCTAAGAGATGCTCCTATGGCAGAGAGGATTCCTTAGGTGGGAATTCAATCATATAAAGGCATAACTTTTGACATAACTCATAAGAGAAAGACTACAAAATACAGACTATGGTGGTACCACAAGACCCAGCAGAAGTCACAGTGCTTTCACAGTTCCAGAGTGTTCTGTATTATAAGAGATATACTGACCATGAAAGTACCCCTGTAAAGGTAAAGAACAACACTGCCAGTAGGAACAACTAATAACCCTGTAACTGAGCCCTATGGACAATTAAACAAACAAACAATGTTTCTGTGGTATCACAGAACAGACCTTTCACATGCATTTAATATCATTCCTAGTGCCAGTGTCACAGCCATCACTGCATTTCCAGTAAATCCCTCCTGACACTCACAAACCTGAGACAATTCAATTCAAAGACAGAATGTTTCAGTAGCCAAAGGGAAAACAAACTAGTGAGTTTTCCCTTTTCCAGATATCTTGAGTACACTTCCTAAATCTCAAAATCTGACTATCTTTATAATTTTATACATCTTTGAGACTGGCAGGACTAAAGTTATTTTTAGTATAACATTGTAGAGTCATCTGTAGAGTTAGGATGGCTATTATGGTAAAACAGTAAATTATTTTATAATTAAAATCAAAATGGAATTTATCTGTAGTGTAATATTTCCTCAATTCTACCATGCTATCAATGCCACACACACTGATAAAGGGTCTGATACTCCAAGACACTATATATGAATTTTGGTACCCAGCCACCCAAACCCTTCAATTAGCACTTAATTTTAAGCATGGATAGCTCTCTGTAAATCAGCTACTTACAGGGTTGCCCTTCAGATGACTTTATCTCAAGTTACTGTGAAGAGAGTTTCTGTATTTCGCCTAGCCCCTTACTTATAAAGGGTTACTGAACAGAGCCCATGTATCGTATCTCGTTCTTTGCTAGGAAAACACCACTCAGTGGAAGAGATTATATGGGTTAGAGCATCCCAGGACAGATTTGCATGTTGTACTTTCGGTGCTCCCCGACAGCGAAGACAAATGAAAGAAGACGAACAAGGATCCAGCACTTGCTTCCTTGAGTCTGTGTAGTCATGACTCTGGACATAGTGAGTGCACAGGTCTGCTTGCGCACTGAAGCTGTTATGGACCTGCAGCCAGTAACTTTGAGAGTCAACAGGTAGAACTCACCCTAAGAGTGACCAGAGACGAGGTAAAGTCCCTTCATGGGCAACGGCCTGGGCCAGCAAGCCTGTGGCACAAAAAGCCTCAACAGCTGCCTGCACTCTGTCAGCTCATCCTTTGTTTGCCCTGTGAAACTCTGTCAACCCTGAGATGCCGTGCCACTCCAGTTTCTGAGAGAAAGATTCCTTGTCAAAGATCCCCAGCAAGGCTTGCAAATAACCCAGGAGGTCATATCTCTGTTTTCTTCGGTTCTCTTGGTGGAATGGGAGCACTTCTGTTTCATAAATATTGAGCTTTTTAGGATCCTTTTTGTGACTCCGCCCTCTTTTTCCCATTGCTCAACAATACCCATACCAAAAGGCTTTTCCTGACTGTTGCAGTCCCTGGACAATGAAGTTATCAGTGAGGGGTCATTGACTAAGAGGAGTTTCAAAAATAAACTGTTCTCAGTGAGGCTATCTCAGCAGTTAGTCACTCTTAATTATCCTTAATTGCTCAGCATTGCTCACGGAACAAGTCACAGTGGGAGACAGGGCTATGGCAACTTTTGTGACTGACAGAAGAGGATGCTGTGATCAGTGGTGGCATAGGACAGGAACCTCTGGGAAGACATAAGTATAGCGAGCAGCAGAAAAATTATCCAGGCAAAACAAGAAGTTGTGACAGGTTTCTTGTTTCTATTCTACAAGCTTTTAAAGGTATTTGTTTATCCTGTAATGCCATCCCTAAGAACGGTAATTTAGGGCAATAAGGTGTTGTCACTTTCTGACCACGTCAAGCATTAAAAATGTCAGTTTACAGAAAACTGCATGTATTTCTGAGATTTCAATGCAATAAACACTTATAGCACAGAGAGCCTTATGCAGCATGCAAATAAGGCCTCTTCAGTTTCATTTGAATACTCTGAACTTTTGACAAACCAATAATGGCTAAATATTACTTATGATCACTACTGGTGTATAATATTCTCTCCATTTATATAAGTGTATCCTACAGTCATTATTCTGACAAAATTCCTCTTTGGAAACAATTAATCTCTTACATAAAGAAGGGGAAAGTGCACTTCCTATAGAGGTAATTGCTTTATATAACTTGCTGCTAATTAAATATTTACTTTACTCTCTGAAAGCTCACTTCATTGTAACTTTGAAAAATAAAAGCCACAACTAGTTTTTCTGGTTGAAGAATTTTGTTTCCTGGTAAATAAAATTAAATTATGCCAATAAAGTTGACGCTGCAATTTGCCAGGGAGAACTATGTAGTCAATTACAACAAGTAGAAAAAATATTGCTCTGAAAAAGGATAATTTTTATCATAGATAAAGATGGAGAAACACTAAGTTATCAGATGAAATATGTGGATGATCATAATATAAAAGCTGAGGTCTGTACCAGGCTGCTTTAGTGCTTTACTTATTCATTTATGTTTATCGTGTGTAAATTTGTGATGCTACAGAGATGAAATGCCCCTAAAAATCTGCCAGAATTACAAATGAGAGAAGTGAAACAAAAAGTGGAAGTATTATATCACCACTTTATTTTCTGGGTTTTAGGAGGATAACACTATAACTGTATTAAGAAATTAATGTGTCCAGAATACATGTGTTGGCGCTGAGGTATGGGACAGCCCATATTTCTCCCATGAAATGCCCTTTTCATCCAGAACAGCGCAGCCCCCTTCAGCATCTGTCCTTGGCCCAGGCTGACAGCCAGATTGCTTCAGGGACAGACAGGAGGACAGTTTGACAACAGAGGTTATTGATTTTCTCTGCCCAAGAAATGTTCACTGGCAATGCTAATGTAGATATATCCAGAATTACTGGACAAATGATTTCTAAAAAACTAATTTTCAAAGCCCTTAAAACTGATAGAGAAAATAGAGATAATTCATTAAAAGCTTCACTACTTTAACATGTATCAAATTTTGTAAACTGAAATTTCTCACAGTCACTTCTTGCTGCTTTCTCACAAATCTGAGATTTTTAGCCCCTTAGTTTCCAGAACCCTTTGCATTAACCACATTTTTTTGTTGTTTTAATTTTCTCATTTTTAGTGGCCCCTCAAGAGTCTAGGAAAAAAGAGCCAGTGCAGGCAAAGGTATAGAAAACAGCATGGAAACGGCATATGTACCTTCACATATCAGATATCAAAAAACAGGCCTAATTTAAAGTTTTATTCCTATCCTTTTTTCAAGGATATCTTTAGGTATTTCAAAAATTGAAAATTTTAGGGCCAAATGCAGTTAAGAACTGCTCACATGGATATAGTCCTGGTATATTCCCTCCTTTTCTCATGTCTCAAGAGGCAGGAAATAAAAAGCATGGCATTATCCATTTAGGCCTGAGACTGTTTCCCATCTATTCCTTAACTGGTTTTGATTTTCCTGTGTGTTTTGTGACAAAATAAAATCATTAATGGGGTATGGGAATTATCGTCTGTGATGGATCTCATAAATAATATTTGTCAGTCAGGTGGAAGTTATTGATATATTAACCATGTAAATGGTAACAAAACCCCACAAAATACTTAGTAAAAGAAAGCTTTAATAACTGCCATTAACACACCACAGTGTATAAATGAATAATAATGTCTGCAAAAGTAGAAACCTGCTTAACAACTTCACCTTGGTTTGCAGTGCTTTTTTGTTGTTGTTCATACAAGACAAACACAGTTTTGGACAGTCTTCTGGATGGGAGCAAAGTGAAGCCAAGGCTTTTGCAATGGCTTGGAGCAAATGTTAAGAAGACAAAACATGAGGAAAAACTTCAGGTTGAAATTTAACTGAGCCAAAATATTACCTTAATTTTTATTTTTTTTAATAGGCATTTTGTATCCATTTATGTTTAGATCAGCTTGACGTAAAACACCACAAACCCTTATGCTAATAGATTAATTCAGGACAAGATGGCTTTTCTAACTTTCCTGAAGACTTTCAGGGCTGAGCACACCATGATGTAATTAAAAAGCTGTACTTGAGTTAGTAGTATATGAGTATAATCAACAGCTCTTGTGAAAATGCTTTTTTTGTCAGCAGGTTTAGGTGGAGGATTTATGACAGGGTGAACCACTAGAATTATCTGAAACTCATATTTACTGGTCAGCATGCAGCTTCTCCTGAGACGCCAGAAGGTGGGAACCTCAGCACAAAACTGGCAGCATGTTCTCAGGGGAGCAGATCCCAACTGCTGAAGTGAGCACAGTTTGTATTCTATTTCATGAACCAAAGTTCATTCTTTATGTATTTTACATCAAGCCCATGGGTTTTGGCAAAACCTCTGTACTTTGTCGCTCTGTGTTTGGGTTTCCTTATTCACTGATACTTGGATTTTGTATATATGGAAAATAGTCTTCAATACTCATAAGATTTTTCTGAAGAGGAAATAGCTGTTTGTAGAACTGTGATATATAGTGTAACTTTCTGCACTTTTTTTTAGTCATAATGAGAAATTGCATAAGTCATAAAGCATCACAGCTTCATTCCACTTAACAGTATCATTTTCTTTAGATTTGAGTTTATTTATTACCTTCTATAGTTACAGGAAAACCAGTGCTGAGTAAAGCTCCTTCTAGAATGAAGATAAACCACACAAACCCATTCCAGAAGCTATGTACCATTTTCTAAGTGATTTAGGATAATGCCTTTCATCTTGTAGTGCTGGCGTACAGCCTTAGCACACAAGATGACTGTCGAGTGCCATGGTTGCATTAGTCTGCTGGTTTCTGAACAAATTCATATGAGATTCAGCAGCCATGCAGGTAAATTGATATAATCTGTCTTTCTGGTTTTGGGGGTCTTAAAGGATGTGAAAGAAATGAGCCATCCAGTTCACCTTTCATTCACTTAGGGAAAGATGACTTATAGGGGTGTGTACAAATTACCCGTCTTCTGTCCCCTGGCTTCCACTAATACATGGACTTTAAAAAATGAACAAATAATAACCTAAGAAAATGACCTATAATGACAGCACATTACTTCCAAGCTAACTGATTTTTTCAGAAAATAAGGTAGCTTATGTTGCTGTATTTATTAATGAGTTTCCAGAAAGCCAGTGGTTGGAAGGCAAATTGATGGAGTTCCTCTAAAGGACTGCAGCAGTTAGAGTATACGGGCAATGGCACAGGTGGGATTTTGAGAGCTCCCAGGAAATTTCAAGTTCGAGCTACCTATCAAGAAGAGACTGCTACATCTGAGCTGTCCTTTCCCTGAACCTAGTACATTACCCAGTAGTCAGAGTTGTAACAAGAGAGACCATCACTTCCACAGCAGAGCTTCCTGGCTTGGTAACAGGTCTGCAATCCCCTAAGGCAGCCAAATAGTGATTTTGCCAAATAGCTTTCATGCAGATTTCAAAAATTGTGAAAGGGAGAGAATAGTAACTCTTTCAATAATTTTTAGCAGCTGAAGCTGAAGAGAGGCTGTTTAGGCAGTTATTTAATAAGGTATATGTAACCTTTACTTTCAAAAGCCAAAATATCATCTTTGTGTGATTTGCAAGGGCTTTGCCTTTTAAGGGAAGGAGCAGTCGCAGCTCAGTCAGCTTCACCATACAAGTAGATGATGGAGTGATCCATGAACAATGTCCTCCTGAGGACATGCACCCTTTCTAGCATTCTGCAAAAGAACATACTTAACTGTGATAGCAACCTGCGGAGGAGGAGGTGGAGTTTGGGGCTAGTGGGTGCTGGCTCCCTAGATCTTATGGAAGAAAGTTTTATGTATTGAGAACATGCTCAGAGAACATCAAAACAGAAGCAATAGATAAAATCTGTTTAGATAACACAGTCTAGATCTGAAAATAAAATAAAAATCAAACCTCAGAATTCAACATCTGAAGATCCTGGGAGTAAACCAAGAGTGACCTGATTAAAGTGTTGATGTGGCAGAGTAAAACAGCATTGATACAGCTCAGCCCTGACCTGGCAATTCTTCTGGGGGAAAAAAACCCAACAACCAACCAACCAACCACAAACAAAATAAACAAACAAAAGCAAAACAAACAAACACAAAACCAAAACCAAAATACCAAAACCAAAAAACCAAACAAACCAAAATAAAACCCCGAACAAACAAAAAGAAAACCCCAACCAAAAAAATCCCTAGTCCATTCTTCCCCAGGATCACTGGAGTCTGTTTGTTCCCCCAAAAGTACTCCTTCCTTTTGGGAGTATTTGATGAATGAAGTTAAGCTTGTGTGCTCCTGTAGCTCCTGTCAGGATCATGCAGTGTTCTGTGCAAACAGAGTGAGAGACAGTCTCTGCCTTCAGGGGTTTGCCTGCTCTTTGAAGGTGAAGTGTGGAGATACGGGTTAGCAAACAAATAAAAGGAGGAGGAAATACTGAGGGATGATGGCAGCATTGGAGAACTGCTCATGTGTCAGCAAGGTAAAACTCATTAATATCTGCTGAGGTTTTACCTCTCTCATAGGTCTGTAAAATCAAAAGGAACCATGATGGACACCTGTCCTGTCTTCCTTCTTCATAAATGCCATTTCTCTCTGCTCCTGCACTGAGAGGAAATACTATTTCTTGCTGTATTAATCACTGTTGCAGTTGTTAACTTCAAGACTCGGATTAATTACTTTGCTCAATATTTCCTTGGAGGATTTCTGTGTAAATCTCTTTTTAGAATAAGTATTTGAATTTTAACAATTGACTCCCACATACAGAATGTTTAAAACCTCATCCCAGATGAAACTCTGAAAGTATTTATTTATCTAAGCTCTTGTCGCTGCACATGTGCCCAGTGGACATCAGAAGTTCAGCAGTGTCAAGCACTCATATTGGCTTGAATCCCTGTGCGATCCAAAATTATTTCTTCTGTACAAAAGTGCATTCTAAAAAAATATTTTTCAAGTAGTGTCCATTGGAAAGTGAATCCTATGACTTAGTTTTTTAGTAAAGAAAGTTTCTATTTTTAGGGTATGCAAGAAATAGTCTAAGAGGCTGAAAGCTCTTTCAAGGAAATTCCGACAAATTCTTCAGATGCCCTTAGTTCCACACATGCTGTGATGGAGAATACGGAACTTTCATTTCAGTTTGTTCAAAAGTTTCAAATTGCATGCAGTATTTAAGGAGTCACTGAGAGAGAAGGAGAAAACTAGTGATATTATTTGAGCTATGATGAAGGGCAGCATCTCTTGGAAGTATATCTCTCAACATGAAAGTTAGGTGGAGATGAACCTATTATTTAGGTTCATAACCTATTTCTTAGCTAATCTTTGATTAGATCATATTTACTACATAACTATTGTACAACAATTACAGGATAAAACTTCCTTTAAAACAGTACAGAATACTGGAAATATGAGTTGATGTTGTGCTGTATTGTCTTTGTGAAGAAATCTGAAGGGTATTGCTACCTCTTTGTGTTATTTTCCCCAGCTGAGAAAGCAGGACATAAGTGAGCAGATGCAGAGCTGGTACAACACAGGGGGAACCTCTAGCATGTTTTCTGAGAGAGAGCTGAGATCCTAGAACTAATTTCTCTCCTTTGTCTGGATCAGACAGAATCTACTGATAAAAGTGTGCAAGTTTTCCTCAGGCATTCGAAAAAACAAATGGGGAAGAGCTTTTATCCTATGTGTACTACCATATTTTTCCCAGAAATTCTTGCTTCAAACTGCAACAACTTAGAAGAAAAGATACAGCCTGACTGCTGAGCGCACTGTGCACAGTTATGAGTGCACTGTGCGCTGCTTTGCTGTTTACAAAGCAGGGTTCTGGTGCTTGTTGTCTTAGTCCAGAAAAATGGAACTCCAAATCTCTTGCTAGTTTTGCTCTATACAACTGCACTTTGTATCATAACAATGTTCTGATGCAGCCATTGGAGATATTTCAGGTGAGAGTGGACGTTAATCATTCACCCTTTTCAAGGCACCTGTTCTCAGGCTGACGGGGTTTGGGGAAGCAGGGGCTGGTTTTCCCTTACCTGCCCTGTAGATGAGCAGGCAGCCTGTACAAAATGCGGGCTCACACCACGTAGGCAGGCTTCTCACAGTAGGATGCAAACCAGCATTTGAAAGGCAGTGTCTGTAGATTATCCACACAGGTGCAGTGATGATTGCTCCAGCAATGTGATCCCTCACTGTGCAAAAGCCTGCTTTAACCTCTGCTTTCAAATGGTTTTAAGCTGCTGCCACATGTCAAGCACATAACAGCTAACACGTTGTTATAAGCACACATGCTAAATCCATTCAGCTCTGACAGCTTGAGCAATAAATGCTGTACTTTGGAAGGGAGAATGATGCTGCTCACTGGTCCTTGCAGCCCTCATTATCCAAAATATGCTTAAGGCAGAAGTGTTCTATGTGTGATTACCAGAAAAAAAGAACAAACAGAACCTCTGCCTAATTTTTTTTATAATTATTATTATTACAGGGTTGTGAAGATAAGGTGATGTTTAGACTCTACAGACAAGGATTTGCTACAGAAATTTGAAGTGCCTCTTAAAGCTTCAGAAATAAATGTCTTCAGTATTTTTATGGCTATGATGGTGTTTTGCAGAAATTAATGGTCAGGTTTTCAAGTGAGTGTCAATTCCCAGGGAATGTAAGGACGACCAGGATAACTCCTTCAAAACAAAAAGAAAACCTACCTAATCATCATAAATCACTCAGTTCCCTATAGATAAGAGATTTGAAGAGTTTATGAAGTTTCATGTGATAGCAAAGACTTTGAAAGGCATATTTTAAATGACAGAAAACATATCATCAGGGATTCTGTAGGTAGAGGGAAAACATTGACATATACTTTTTTTCTGTTGGAAAACATAAAATGCTATAATATTGCATAGGATGTGACTATTCCTGTCCAAAATATAATAATTATGACCTTGGTTAACAGCATTATTTTAAACTCAAAATATGTCCAATTACAAGTCAGGACTTTATTCTATTGAAAGATAATATCAGTGTCTATTATTTTAGTAAAACCCGTCTTTTTCTTTAACAGAGACTGCTTTTACTGAAATCAGAGTCAGATGCTTTGATTTTTCTGTAGGGGGAATGAGGCGTTTTTTGTGTGTATGTTGAAGCTTATTCATATGAAAATTTCAATCAGCATCACTTTGATTTAACTTTGGTTGTAGGTACATCCCAGCTGTACTGCAAGGTCACCAACAGTGGAACGTTCAGACATAAAAGCACTTGAAATGAGGTATGAAATCTTCTGCCCTATTGTCAATTTTCATTCTTGGTGCTACAGACTTCACAAGTAACAGATCTTTTTTTCCCAGTTTCCCTTTATATTATGCCTGATAATCGTACAAATAGTGATGCTGGCCGTATTTAGCTACACAAGTTTAATTTTAACTTTGAGTTCTATATTCACCCAAGCATCCCATATTTGATTTTACAAGGTTAAAAAAAAGAGGATATTGTTTTTGCAGCTCAGTGAAGTCTGGCAGTTTCAAGAATTCAGATCTTAAGAAAAAAAGAATATGATAGAATAAAATATGGGTGGAGCTCTGAATTCCAGGCTACGGATTCAAGGTCTTTTCTGAAATGAATACTGAGATCCAGATAGTAAGTATACTAGGGATTGAAAGAGGTGACTTCAGCAATAACAAAGATGAAACATATTGTATTTTTTAACCTTTGCTTACTTGAATCTGACGGACAAAAAAATCCAATTACATAAAAGATATTTTTTTGGAAAACAAATGGAACATTCAAGCTTCCTCTAAAGTTAATCCAGGATTTTTGTCTCTAAACTTCTCAACATCCCTGTAACTCTACCACTAACACAAATAAGCAAGAGTAGACATGAGCTCTCGTCCTCAATAAAGAAAAATAATTACCTATTATTTCCCTGGCTCATTTGGAGGTACTTGAAAAACTTGCTGCTTCCCTCATATCTTTAGATCTCACATCAAATTTTCCGTCAATTCACTAGATTCTTCTGTTAATCACTAAAAGTGGATTTCAAATTTTAATTTCAGCCTAAAAAAATATCAAAATATGCAGGAATAACTACTATGAATGACCAGTTTTCTGCAGAGCTAACTCCTGAGAACAGGACTATTCCTGGTGAAGGGAAATTTTAACAACAGTGTTTGCATAATAGTGTAGTGATATTGGAAGTTTAATTCTAGACACCTACACTAAATGTCTAGGAACATCAGCTTTTCTGGATAGCTAATGCAGGGACAGTTTACTCTAGAGCACAGTAGCACGGGGAGTTTGACTCTCTTGCTCTGGAATGTATGGAAAGAAAGCTGTTTAAGTCAATGAGTTGCATCTGGTTGGAAGGTCTGATGCTTGGCACTGTAGGTGTGCGCAAAAGCGGCATCTTCATACCCTGGCTGCGTTCTTGGTATCAGGAGATGTCCCCAAAAGACAGACTGCAAAGTAGTCTGTCTTGTCCACTTCACCCTGCAACACACAGCTGCAGAGTACGAAACCCTCCTTTCCAAGCAGTCAGCCAGGGTCTGGGAAGCAGCTCCTGAAACAGATGAGGAGATGGAGATAAAAGGAAGATAAGAAAAAAAGAGGACACCTTGCAAGCAAGAGCTACCTGATTGTACCCTTTTCATTAAGACAGAATAATTCAAATTTGCTCCCACCTCTGAGAAGCATTCCTCAAGTCCTTCTCCCACTCATCCTGCTGACTCACTCAAGCAATGGAGTGTTTTTCAGAGTAAATATTAACCTGTCTGCTGAAATAAATCCTCTTAATATTCTCACCTTTCTTCCCCTTGCTATTGACAATTACTTTAATGGATTATTTAATCAAAGCCACTTTCAACAGAATCTTTAACATATTTTGAGACAACAAATTTAAAAATATAATTTCTTGGGTTTGATTCCCAGCAGCGGAAAATGCCTCTCATTTTGGATTTTGAAGCGAGTCCCAAGCGGCATGTTAGCAACCTGTAAGAAACTCCATTAAAATGAAAATGAATAGTCCTCTTGCATGCTGAGGGGCATACATCTCCACTCAGTAACCCTGGGAAGAATGCAGATAAGTTGATGGAGCTGCTCTGCTTATGCAGCAAACCTAAATTCAAATACATGAAGAGGCTGATAACTCTGAAAAACTGCCTTTCCAGTCATGGTCACTCCATGAGTGAGGCTGTCGTAATTCGCAGGTAGTCCTTAATCCAGGTTAAGTGGTTGCTTACCTTTGGGTTTATGTAAGTGGCTAACGTAAGGAAAAGGGAAGTCTGATTTCAAATCATTCAATTTCTGATTAGCTCTGCAAAGTCAACAGAAGCCTTGTATTTCTCAGCAGAAAGATGCAGAGATACTTTATCACAGTCGTGACCTTTTCATGTTATTTTTCACTGCTGTCTCAGTGAAGTTGACATTCCAGTTCTAGTGCTGGCTGCTTGTTCAGAGAGTTACACAACACCTGGGTTTGTGGACTGGAAGGGGGAAGGGTGGAAGGAGAAGAGTCATGCAAAACACAACCCATGGCAAAATAAACAATATATACAGTTTTCCTCAATAAACACTATTTTTAAAAAATCTGTTGGAGTGATATTTGGAAAAAAAAAAAAGTGGGTGCCAAAAGGCTTGAGTTGTCTATTGTGCTCAGGGAAGTGTGGGGAGATCACAGAAGGATGCCAAAGGAAGGGGAAGAAGGAATGAGACAGTATTTTGCATTTGCAGTCTCACCATGGTTTCCTTGCCTTGTAAGGGTGAAGCACCTTTGTGCTGGAGCATGTACTCTACTATCTCTGTGAGGGTAGAAATATATTGTCCCTGGTTTCTGTTTCATGATAGCAACCCTGAATCTGGCACCTGAGTAATCTCCTCAATGCCCCCTGTTTCTGCAACCAACGCACAGGATCCACAACCGGGAGGTTTGAGGTGTGCTCAGTATGACATTATCATGACTTTTGTGGTATCTGGTGTTATCCTTTTAGCCACGAGTCCTGAGTCTACGCCAATCTTAACTTCCAGCTAAGAGGAAAATTTCCCTGAAGTTGCAGAGAAAAGCTTAAAAATGTAACCTTAGTGAACTTCTCAGGTTTCACATGAAGAAAATAAAAAGACAAAAGAAGAAGGATTTTAAGCCAGTAATTTTTGGGTGTTTGCTTTTTTAGGTTGGTTTTACTCGTCTATCCATTTTCTCCTCATTTGGAAATCAAGGAGAATTTGCTTTGGAGCGTGTAACAGTAGAGCATAATACACACCACATGTGGGTTTTTTGTATGACTATCCCATGCATTTAACATCTCTCATCGTGATTTTCTAAAGTCAGGACTGCAACTGTGTTGTTGGATGAGGAGCTCTATTGTCAGAATTACCCAGAATGGCAGAGAACAATGTCCTGTCGTACAGCAATCTCCACTGACCTCATGAGCAACATGCTTTAATTACCTTGTTAAAAAAATACGCTTACACTGTCTCTGCTCACAAGATCCTGTGAAGCATGTTTGCATGCAGAACCACATGGTTTATGTGAAGCAGTGAACATTGCTGGTTTTAGAGACTGTGCCAGTAGGACTTAACAAAATTCATCTCAGCAGGAGAAAAACTTCTGTTTACTCTAGGAGTGGGAAAAATCTTTCTAGAATTCTGGATTGCTGTTAGTGACCTGATTTCAGCTTTTGTATGTTCAAGTGCTCCCTTCAGGAGCTATGTGGTGTAAGTCACATACACACGTCACAAAGCAGGCTGACTTTCCTCTCCTCCACCAGCCGGAACAGTTGAATAACTGGCCTTTTGTTTTCTGCCTTCTGAAAAACATCCGTAACCTTGTCTCCTGGTACACATTTCTAACCTAAACTATGCATTCACTAGTTATTGCAGCAATTGTCAACTTCCTCTAACACTGAAATGGTTGTGAGGAATTCACCTGCTCTTGTGTGAGAGCCAGCTGTCACAGACAATATCCAAAGGAGTATTTATACACCAACTGCACAGCATTGACTTTCTTTTGTTCTCTCCTTAAAAAATTAAGGAGATGTGATGCCTGCAAAGGCCTAAACAGGCATTAAGGGGTCATTCCTTTGCCATACCTCCTTTAAATACCATGCTGACATTTCCCTAAGTAAATGAGTAAAACTGCACTTGTCAAAGTTAGTTTTCATTTCCATCAATACTAGTGTGAAATATGAGAGAAAAATAATTTATTATTTCGTTCCAAAGATTATTTCAGATAGAGACCGTAAAAAGAACAAGCTCCTGGTTGAGATAAGCTCCTGGTTGAGGAATCATTCATTCTTTTTATGGAAAAAGGACAGATTATGAAATTAATGCCATCTTATACAACCCAGTCAAGATCACTGACTTTGGCCTTAATAGAGGTTTCTTTGTTTATTTGTAAATAGTGGTTTATTATTCAGTGGTCAGAGCTAGAAATCTGTTCCTCACCAGAAAACATCATTCCCAAAGCCTAACATTTTCTGTGGAAGAAACCTGGCTGGATGCTAAACCTTCTTAATATTTGGATATATGTACCTCAAGAGCCTGTAGGGGTACAAAAATTAGCCCTGGGCAGGGTCAGTGCTGCAGAAAGTAATCATTTCCTTGATGTTTATTGCAATTCAGCTGTACAGGTGTTGGTAATTGTGAGATTGGACCACGTGTCTGTGAGAGAGTTAAACTCAGCTGCAATTTCAAAATCTTGCCCTGGTGATGTAGGGCAGGAGGAAACGAGCGATACCCTGTGGTGCCGGCGGCGCCCGCTTGCACACACACAGAGGTGGAAGTTGGTGTCTGATTCTGAGACAAAACGAATATAACATTTCAGGCAGGAATGTGTTGCCCTTTTTATCTTCTTCCTTACTTGGTCTCCTATCTTCAGTCTGGCCTCAGTCTTTAGTGAAGTACTGCAGCCTACCAGCACTCAGTCTGTGTTTAAAGGAGAAGACAGCCCTTCATTGTTTGAATAGGTGATTGTGCTTTATTGTAATCAAAGCTAGTAGGAGTAGCATTCTCATAGGAGAAATAAAAATGGCTTTGTAAGACAGAAAGACAATTTTTGGCAAATTTTTAAGAGTTTATGTTTTCCTGAATACATGCATATTGAGTAATATTCCACCATCTTCTTCTTTTGGCTGCCTTGACTACTTTGAAGTCCTGCCCATGAGAGGATCTGGGGCAGGATAGATCTGCAACATTTTGTAGCAGGATCATAAAAAGTCTGCAGACTTCAGGCTGTGAATCTTACCATTATGCAATTGGTCAGAGGAGCCATTTCTTGCTCCTTGCATTTTAGGCAATTCACCACTTCATTTTTTTTGTCATTTTTCCTCACAAATTGCTATCAGAGCTTCTTGTGAGCTTACTGGTAACTGCAATATAGGTGTGTACATGTATGTGTGTTTGTGCTTCGAGGATGCATATATATTGTACATATAGAGAAAAACTCCCATTTTTTCATCATCTCAGGATATTACAGTATTTTGACTCTGATTTTATCCTCCAGCTTTAATATGCCCATTTCAGAGTAGAATTTCAAGCCTTTGTGAGAACTCCTAGAGGTCACGTCACCTATAGACCAAATATTTTTATGTCAGAATGAACATAGGTGCCCCCAAACCTCCACAATCACTCCTTCATGCTCTATCAGCATTTCAGTCAGGGTGCAGGCACTCTGGTTCACTATTTAGCTCTTTCCAGGGACATTCAATTTCAAAAGTAATTAGACATAAGGTTCACAAGACCTCTTTTAACTTTACCATTTGCTTAAGTGATAAAGCCTAAAAGGGCAGTTCAGTTTTGAGTAAAGCATCCATCCTGAACACCTGAACACAACCATCCTTGGCTAATCTTTGCTTACTGACATTTAGCATATTTCTGTCTCTCATTCATCCAGCAGCTCCCTGTAGTTTGCAACCATCAGGAAAAAGTCCTGACAGTCAAGCCATTGCCCGTCTTTTTAGCACCCCATTTTTAATGTCGATGTCTGTTCCTGATCCTTTTCTGAATTACAAAAAAGTTCTTCTAGCTATAAACTATCTGTAATCTTGATTCTCTGTGGGTTTCAATGTAATATGAAACACTGAGAAACCATCAAAGAGAGACAAGACCCATTTAAGCATTTGGAAATGAGTTTGAGGCCTAATAGAGTTTCTAATATTAAAGAAATCAGAAGCCTATTCTCCAGATCTTCACAATTTTTTCCCAATCTTTTGCAGCTGCGTGTTGGTAGCTGGATGACAGCCAGAAGCATGGGGGCCCCCAAGAGGAGAGAGACATGGTATTGTGAGGTGATCTACTACTTTATATTCCGTTGGTGACTTACTATTTTCAAAAGATAGTGTCTTCCTAAGATAAAAAATAGGTCAGATATGAATTGGGAAAAAGCATAAAAGGCATAATCTTTTGGCATAAAGATTTTTGTTTGCAATCTGTGTTAGAAATGTCTATTTTGGAAAGTACTCTCGGGAAACATGAAGAACTGTGATGCCTGAGCAGATTCCTGATGTCTACTGACTTGTCTTCAAATAACTGAATCTCAATGTTATGAATGTATTTTCATATATATAAATAGAGATGTATAGAGATGATCTAATACAGTATAAATATTGTCTAATATAATTATTTCTATTGTTAAAGGGGACTAAAAGTTGCTTATCTTAATTTCTGCCTCTCCCTTTATTTTCCTCAGCTTGATTTTCCTTGTATGTGCAGTACAGGATTCAGAAGTTCAACAGATCCTGGCTGCATCAGCAACATGTTGTTGTAACCAGCAAAAGCCTTAAATCATTTCTACGCTAGCAAGATGAATGTTCCAACCACAGAGGCTCTGTAGAGCAACAGAAGTGATGTAAGGAGCTTTGTCTGCACTGCAGTCACTTTCCTCCAGACCAATTTAGTATGACCACATGAAATGATTGCCAATCAGCGGCTAAAATATATTAAGTCTTATCCCAGACTGCTGCTTTCACTTTAGTGTTACCTAAAGGGAACAGAGTTCATGCCTCCTGAGACCCTCTCTGCTATGCAAACCAAGGTGCAGCAAGAGAACCACTGCAAAATTCACTTGGAAAGCTTCTTGCTGAGCCAAATTAAAAGTTGTGTGGATGCACGCTTAAATACCTGTGCTGAAGTTCCAATCTTTGCCCTTCAGGAGGATGTACACAACTCTGCTTTGTGTATCTAGGGGTCTGAAGAGAGATCATCTGCTTTCTTCCCCTAATGTAAGATTAATGGCATTTTTCCTGGTATTTTCCAGCTTGCTTGTAAAAACGTCCAAAAATGTAGACTTATCACTTCTCACATAATCTGTTCTAGTTTGTTCCCTCTTGGATATTACTTGCTTTACAAACACTTCCAACAAAGATTAAGCTGAGGCTTCTTTTGCACTGTTAAATCCACTTCTGCTCATCAAATCCAGCACAGACACAGATTGTCCTGTTCCCTTTTGCAATGAGCTTCAGTATCCTTGAAGATCATACATCGCCTAGAGAGAACTTAATTTGTATATTTGATGTATATGTAGGTACAGATGTGCATATATTCATATATTTTTAGCTCAAACAAGAAACATAAAATTTATGAGCACTCCCATCCATCCAAGCAAAGACATGGAAAATGAGAATTACTATATCCCTAGATAAAATAATTATGTCTCAGAAACTTTAGTTACATATCAAACCATTAACAAGGCTCTATGGTTTCCTCCTGTGCTCATAAGTTTTCTACTGTGGGACTTTATTTAAAAAACAGCATATATGATTTTTTTATAAAAAGACGTTTTGGTTTTGTTTTTTGGTTTTGGTTTTGGTTTTGTTTTTTTGAATCTGATCTAGAACCTATCAGACATGATGAAAACAATGTGCTGGCTTCTCAGCAACTTAATTAACCTCACTTTCAACTTTCTTCACACCAGTGTAGGCACTGGTTTCTGAACATTCTGATCTTTCTAGTTCATTACTCAGAAAATTGCTTCTCCAGCAGTGTAGGCTGGGGTACATACATGAGCTCAGGATATTCTGCTGGTATAGGAATATAAGCCTTGGCAAATTTTGTGTGTATCAATGGTAGACAGAAAGCCTGAATTTGCTGGTGGCCTCCCTGGGAATAAATGAACAGAAGATTCTGTGTTTAGACTCCAGCCCTTTGGTTCCTTTAATTCTTACATGTGAAAGAGAAAGGGGTTTGATGTTGGTTTTAATACTTTAGCCTGTGGGCTGTTGAAATAATTTTTAATTTACTACTCGAAGATTCAATAAGTCAGTGTATTATTGACCAGATTTAGTATTCTACATTGTACATCTAATGTATCTTAATGAAATTAATTTGTTTTTTCTGGTCTCTGCCAGGAAATGAAGACAAGGGATGAAAAATATTCTATTTGAAATTTGAATAATTAAAGGAAGATAATTTAGTGAGATGTTCAATTTTTTACATAGTTTGTTGCAAGGAAAGGGAATCCAAAAACTGTCTAGCATAAGGAGACTTTATTGAAGGATTTAGTTTCATCTATAATCCCCATATTTTTCTAGGCTATTATATGCAATTAGTCCAACTATAGCAATTTCTCAACTGACTTCATTTTTATTTAACTGAATTGCAGACAATACCTTGAACTAATATTCCTCAAAACTAATAAGATTTTTTATTTAATACCAAGCCTTACAGAGTTAAGCCACTCCACAGATGGCTAAATAACTGGCTAAACCTGCATTATAATTCTGTGCCAAGTGATAACATTAATAAGAGGAAACCCAGTAAGTTGCAGCTGATAATAATTATGGCAGCTCGGAGACCAAGTGTTTCCTTATAGCACGACTGTTACAAATCTAATTCTCCTCTAGCCTCTCTCATGAAAATAAACGTATTGGCATGAGAAACTGGTGGTTTGTGTAGCTGAATTATACTGCAACATCTAAATTTCTGGTGGCAAGAGATCAGTTAACTTAAGAAGGCAAATCCAAGTTAAAAAAAAAAAGTTTTAATATTTTCTTCTTAGTGTATGCAATAAAGGTACTCACTTCTCCATCTCCTTTGCCAAGTTCTTGTCAGAAACAAAATAGTCAGTGTTACACAAAAAAAAAATAGTCAGAGTCATTATTGGAATAAGTGTAGTTATAAGCACGAGAGAAACTAGTAAATTTAGTGATATTGCGTGCATTGTGATTCATGATAACTTCAGCCAACGCATCTTGCCAGTTTCATCAGAGCTGCTGGACTGAATTCTGCAGTGAATGGATTCCTGGATTATGATATTTTTAGAAACCTTTAATATTTAAATCACATTGCCTTTGCACACCCATTCAACAATCTTCATACTGAAGTGAATGCCCATGGGTGTAGCAATCTTCATTTGACAGTGAAATTTTCAGTTTTGTTTCTGCTCAGGTGTAAACAAGGAGAGAATTTGACTTCTGAATGATAAATTCCTCTCCATCTCAAAATCAGAAATGTTATGTCACTTTATTCTTCCACTGGATATAAAAAACAAGCTGAGCAACCCTGGAACAGAGCCATGATTGTCAAATTAAGCTCCTGTACGTAAGCTCTTACTGGTTTTCACCCCACATGAAATCACATGTTGCTACTTCTGAGAACCTGTTTTCCAAAGTTTTGAGATATGAAGGTGATAAAAAAAATCCAAACTCTTTTTAGCATGACAGACACTACTTCTGAGAACACAGTCAAAGAAAATTATCATGATTTCATGTTTTATTTCTCTTTTATATCAGACATTAAAATAAATTTGATGAAACCAGCAGAAAACCTGAAAGGTTCATACTGACTCCCAATTTCTTGTGCCTTCCTCTGAAAATCTAGTTTCTTGGCATCCTTCCTTTACTGGGGATGGATATGAACTGTTATTCTTCATCCACTGTCTGTCTGGAAGGTCTTACCTGTACCATCAAAGGGTAAATCAAGGAAAGCTACTAATGTAAACTGTCTTTTTTTAGCAAAAGGACAACAAGTTTCTGATTTCCTTGTTCTAATGTGGATTACTACCACTTTTTTAAACCTTGACCAGTAGAGATCTGCAAAGGAGGTTATGATGGAAGGAAAATGGCATGTGAGTTCCATGAGCAAAGACTCCTTAATTCAGAGAGGAAAAAACTTAACCTACCATTACATTCTTCCACCATGTGAAGGATGGACTACAAACACTGAGCAGTTAATCTTGATGGAACTTTCTATTTTCTCTCTTGTATTTTAGCTGTCCTTGCTTTGAATTTAGTAGTTCAGTCATGCATCCCCTTCAGTGATCAAAAGTTTCCAGACAAACGTAGCTAATATTTTTTTCAGTCTTGTAAATATTCTGGCTGAAATACCTCACTTACTAGCTGACCACAACTTTATTTTTCCAGAGAAATGGCTCTGGATTCTGTCCTTTGACTGAAAGCAAGTTCCTGAGCTCAGATCAAAAGTTGAAGAACAGAAAGATTTTTCCTGTGCTAATTCCTGCTTCTTGTTTTAATCATCAGAACTTTATGATGCTAAAGTCTCATCCACCTGCTCTCTAAGACTTTGGGGAAGAGAGTCATTTATATGCATGGGAAAAGTTTGATTCTACACTAATTTTGGCCTGTATTCTGACTGGCAGACTTGGTTTATTTCTTTTGAGCAGTCCATGATCACTTAAATATCAAGAATTCTACATAATTTTCAGTATTAAATGGTGAATTTAAAATTTGTGATAGAAAATACAGTGAGGTAAGGTATGTAGAAGGAAATGAGATTGAAGTGGAAACCTGGTGAAGATAACATCAAGGAGTCATCAAAGTCAGAGATGGGGAAAAATTCATTAGGTCATTTTTCTCAGCAGGGCACAGCATGAGACTCTGGCACAAAGGGCAGGGAGAGACTCTTCACTGACTTCAATGGATGCACAGCAGATTCTTGTTTGGACTGGTTTATTTCTTAATGCACAGAAACAGCAGCGTGTGTGGGAATAGTTACTTTGCATGCTCCCCAAGTATAGGTATTAAGTGTCAGCCCAGGAACACTCACTAAATGAATGATTCAGTTTGTGTACCATATCTGCTTGCCACGCTGCTGAGCAGCATCTCCCAGCACACTATGGGAGCAAAAAGAGACAGTGCTTTCCTTTTGAAAACAGAAGAAAGGAAAAATCACTTGGGTTCAGCAGGCAATACTATTGCTTTTTGTGGGCCTGACCTCACGGTATCTAGTTTTGAGCTGCTCTTGAAGAAATGCTGTACTGGCTTGACAAAGATTATTCTGCTTTTCAAATGTGACTTAGCATGCTGCCCACATGAACGAGTGAATGCTTACTAGTGATATGGAGTTTGAGGGTTTATGAGAAGTATTAGCTACTAAATGATACTAGTTTTGAGCAAATTCAAGGCAGTTTGAAGGAGTTCACCAACCTTCCTATCAATGGAGGTGGAATTTCCTAATACAATTTTACCAGAGGTGTGTGCCTATGTGAGTTTGCTCTGGAGAGGGTAAACTTCTGAATATTGTACCTTAGTTCCCATCCCTGTAACAGCTGGGTGTATCGCAGCCTAAGGCTGATTGACAGTCCCAGGTCATTACTTTCATGAACACTGTTGAAAATTTGACTAGTCTCCATGTCACAAAGGCACATTAGGATGTTCTGTCTCACCCCATTTTCTGAAACTGAAAATAATTAACAGCTGAAACATACTAAGAGATGTAGGGGGCTACCTATCACCTGACCCCTCATTGTATAGTCCAGAAGCACAAACGCCTCATTTATCATGGAATAATTTCCTGAAATCCTGTAGTCATGCAAGAAGCACAACATACTTGAACAATATAGTCCCCTAGTAGTCATTAACCTAATTTTTTCTTGGTAACATTTGTACCTAGTTGAATGTAACTGAGTGTTTGTGCAAAGCAGCTACATTTAGGTAAGAAATAAATTTAAAAAGAGCAAAGTGCAATGAATATGCAGCATGTTTTGTCATTTCAAGTGTTTTGCGAGAAGATAAATCTAACCTTTGAAGCATTTTCCTGGATTGTGATACTGCCCCCTAAGGGGAAAAGCAACAACCTTTTCCCTTTTGTCATGGCTGTGAAAAGTCTTCCACCACAGCAGAGGTAGTGTTGCCACCAGCACAATGCATATGCTGGGCCACATGCGGGCAGCTGTCACCACCAGCCTGAAAACTACCACAGATCTAATTAACACAGTAATGGGTTTTCCACTCTTATACTCTCTGAGTGACAGTTTAATAAGGAACTCCACAGTGATCCTGTAAATCAGAACCAAACTTCATCTTAACAAGATATAGCTAAAGTATTCCAAAAATTAATTCTGAGGAATTCAATATGTAGTATGTCCAGTGTATCAACACTACCATTTATTTACATTAACTTGTTTTATTACCTATATTTGAAAATCATTCAGTGCCTGTGTGCTAGCAGTCTAAGAAAGATGCATGTATTTATAAACTAAATTTTAGGTGAAGAGAATTGAATCTGTAGAATTTATAAAATTGTCTAATAACAGGAAACTATTCCACAAATATAGCTTTGCACTGAAGACAGCTATAAAACCAAAAGCCTTTAGACTATCGGTATTCCTCAACTTGGCCTCAATTTAGTACTTAATATGTAAATTTAATATCTGTAAAACAGCTCTATTGGAATTAATTGGATCCTGTGCTTCAAATGAAATAACTTGAAAGTAAGCCACAAAGCACAAGCTTGTTGACTTTTGATAAGGTCCATTTACGTTTTTGACCCAATCCAATAAAGCAATTTTAAGCATACTTTGAAGTAGAGCAGGTGTTTAAAAGCCTCGTTGAATCATGATTTTAAGAGAATTAAAAATTATAGTTTCCTTTTAATGCAGATTGAAATTCCTAGGTACTCTAATTCCAGGATAGAAAAACATTACATTTTTCTCAGTCCTTTGCATCCTTGATATGCTTTCTTTTTATTTATCTTCCATGTATAAGATGCTTAAATGAAGACTTATGGGAAATGTGAGCAAAAGTAAATCAAACTTTCTCATTCCAATTCTAAAACCTCTAAAGAAAAGGAAAGACATAAATAAAGACATATATGGTAAGGAAAAAACAAAATCAAATGCTTTTTAAAATTGGATGTTGAACAGATTATTAATCTATGAGGGTTTATGAAATTGTCTCTACATATTGCTAAGATAACTTTTTCATTATTTCCATAACAGGGAATCTTTGAAGTATTTTTGAGGTTGCTGCAGTCACTACACTGTTCTCGTGGGTCTGCCTGTTGTTCCCAAAGGTTTTTAAATCCTCATATTATAGGCAGATTAGTTGACATTTTTAATTCTAGAAATCAAACACTCTTTTGCCTGTTATTAATTAGCCTCCTAATGCAAAATCACTCTCAATACTCAAGTAAGTGCAGACTTGGACACGTATACACACACACACAGACACAGATTCATAGCGCTGAACAAGTGGTTAGAGGAAAGATGGCAACACAGGCAAGACAAAAGAATTGGGTAGAAATAAGTGTCAGGGATGGTTATTACAAAAGATTGGATTCTCAGCCGTAGCTGAGGCTCATATCTGGCCCTAAAATGGAAATAGAAAGAAATTGAAATAAAAGATGTTCAAGTGGCAAAGTGTCACAAAATAAAGAATTAGCCACTGAAAAATCTCAAACAGAAATATTTCCTGCAAGTATAAACCAGAGTAGGTAACATCATTATGATCCTTTGAAACCCTTAAAGGGTACTCATCAATGGAGATATTTAATAACGAACAAACAGGGACATAGATAGACATTGACTGCTCTGAAAATTCTTCCAATTAGTAACAAAGCTGTAAGGCATTCATAATGGAGAAAATCTACGCATTATTTCAACCAAGAGGAAAGAATTCTGAGGCCATCAGATTAAAAGATAACTTGGATATTGGTGAACATAACATCATAACTTCACAACCATAACAGAGTGCATGAAAAAGGCCAGAATGAAACCAGCAGCTTTCAGAAAGGCAGGCTCCAATGAAATCAGAGAACTGGAGTAAATAACTTTTCAAATGGCTTTTATTAGGAGAAGGTGTAAAAGAGATTAGTAATTTACAAGAATATCGAGGGCACCAAGCTGAGAAACTGTAATCTCGTTGTCATTTTAATCACAAAGTGAACAGCGTAGAAAACAGACCCCAGGTCGAACTACTGAGGATGGGTGCAAAGCCGCAGCATTACAATTAAACTTTGGGTTAGAAATACAAAGTCAGAAAAGGAAAATCGTGGAGAAAATGAGTTGAAAGAGAAACCAGTTACAAGTAAGTACTCCAGAAGAAGGATGAAAAAAAGAGAGATCATTAGTCTGCTCCCGCAGAGATTGAAAGTGATTGGCATATGATGCTGAAAATTTCTGAACACTTAATGACTTTTTCCACTCTCACTAAAAAGCTCATTTGCTATCATAGTTAATATCAGGCGTGAAGGATCAAGATTTCAGCCTGGTATAGCAAGGAACAAATTGATACTTGACTTAATCAGATGTTTTCAAGCTGCCTTCATCTCCTTTTTTTTTTCTCAGAGCACTGAAAGAATTCATAAATAAAAGCTCAGTGTTTGGTTGCATCTGAGAAGTTATGACAGATGGATATGAAAAAAAAAGCAAAAGGCAAAAGTGGTGTATTGCTTTATAGGAAGTTCTTGAAAACTGCAGATATCCTAACTCCTGCTGCTTAAAAAAACATGGAGCCAATAAGCAAGAAAACTGTGAACACACTGAGTAAAGCAGAGGAATGAATAACTACCAACCTTTGTGTCTCTGGAATGAATCATGCCTAAGCGGCTTAATTTCCTCCTACAAAATGTAAAGGTCACATTGTAGGAGAAATAGGAGAAACATCACATGTCAAATCACAGTTCCAGTAAGGTTTTAAACACAGGCTTGTGTGCCTTTCCTGGAAGGAATATGGAAAACCATGGTTTAGATAAAAATACCACAGGTAAATGGAAAGCTCAGCAGTTTCCACTCTCCAAAAAGTCTCTGCAAGATATAAAACTGTAAAATATTTTTATAAATGACCTCAAGACGTGAACAGAAGGTATGCTTATAAAGTATGAAGGGCCACTAAGGCAAGAAGATTGCAATTATTATCATGAAATTCAAGGAAATATTGTCAGATTTTAGATGGGATCAAGAAAAACATGCTGTTTTTCCAGTGCAAGTTATTGCATACAGGCAAGAATAAGCAGGATAGGCTATTGGCTGAAAAAACACCTGCAAAATGACCTGATTTACAAAGAGAGCAAGGATGAGTAACCTTTTTGCTGTTGAGGGAAGCAGATGTAGAGGGGGTGGAGAGAGGGATAAAAGCAATTTCCACGCAGAAAATTTGTGCCTATGATATTTGAAGTAGATTTTCTCTGATGTCTACATTACTGTGATAAGGTCTCAGCTGGAATATTACAGCCATCCTTAGATGCTTCAGCAAAAAATCTTCGCTCAAATGAATATTGTTTGGGATGAGCACAGATGTAGAAAGCATGATGTGCCCGTAAGTATCAAGAATACTGTGTTTAACCTGGAGAAGGCAAAAGCAAAAGGAGATGTGCCTTCCTTCAAGTATGCAAAAAAAGATTCAAAGTAGAAAAATGATTCTGTTCTATTTCTCTGTGACAGACTGCATGAAAATATTTGGCCTAATTTACAGCTTGCAATTTAAAAAAATGCTTTTAAAATTATAATGAATGCAGGAATACATTGACTAAAGTGGTTGTTACAGTCTCCATCACTGGAGGTCAGAACAGCTTCCACATCAATTGATAAACTTGGGGTGGGAGTCTCCTCACCTACCTTTAGACGCTTGTGTAGGCTATTTAGATTCTGCTTTCCGCACTCAGCAAAATACAGTGAACAAATTTAATTATGAGTTAATCTGCTCTGTTGCAGACCTTTACTTTAGGATGAGCTTGATTTCTCTCCAAGACTGTTCTACTCATGATTAGGAGATTGAAGACAATGAGACAGATGCAAATATCTGTGCTCCAAATACCCAGAAATGGTGAATTCCTCTCCTCAGATTGTTGCAAGGCTTGTCAGTTTGCATGGCTCTGGTACACCCACCAAGCAGGTTCACACAGATATTAGCAGTATTAATGAAGGGTTAAGCCTACAGCTTGGGTGCCAGGCATGCTGCAGCTCTGTTTCATGGTGTTCTGTATTATCCCATCATGAACCATTGCTGCTGCCAGAAAGCGGAGAGCTTGGTGTCCTTGCTCAGCTTTTGCTCCCATTTGCAGTTCAAGTTTTGAAAATTCTACTAGTGAAATCATTACACATATATGACTGAGTCGTCAATAAGTCAAAATTCTATACCTAAAAGGAGAAAGAAAAAAAGCAATGGAAAAGTAAAATCTACTCTCTTTATCTGTCTGTCTGACTTGCTTTCTTTCTTTTTTGTTCACCTAGGGCTTAATAATTCCTTTTATAACAAAGAAGATTGAGATTAAAACCTCACGATTTTTTTCTTTTACAATTTTCTACCAAAAAAATTCTAATAACTTCCTTTTTTATGGCCATTCTTCAGTAAGTCTGGAATACGTTCATGTTCTTACTTTTTGTCATTTTATACTACTAAAGTTTGATTGAACATCTATATATTGGACTTCTGTAGACTAGAATTCTTGATATATATTAGAAAATTCAAGATAATTTAAAAAGTTGATTGCTATTCAAATGTTGAAACATTTCACAGACTTTTTATTACTTCTTATCAAGTATTTAATATCTTCTTTGAAGTCCCCCTCCAAATATCCCTTAAATTACAGGAGTTATTCTGTTGAATTGTGCACATAATCCTCATTAGCACCAGTGGGAATTACATATGCCCATCAAAGGAGAAAAACTTTTATTTGCCTGACAAAACTAGAGAAGTTGTTTAGATCCGTGAGTTTAGGAGTATGTCTTGATTGTGTTTTTCCCTCCTCAACAGGACTATAAGACTTCCCTTACTTTTTGTCTTTTTCATATTTAGGGGCAGTTCAAAAGGCTCTCATTCAGAGGAATAGCACAAAATTTTATATATATATATAGCATTCCTCAGCTCTCCTGAGAAATACTAACAGCTCTAAACTGCCCAGGGGTATGTAAGGCACAAAACAGTTGTGGCCAGAAATGCAGGCATGTCTGAGACCTGCACTGTAGTCCTCGTCCTAAATTTGGGATTTGGAGAGAAGTGAGGTTCTTGGGCTGCAGAAATCAATAGAGTCAAGCTGTGCATTCTTTCTTTAATCCCTATGTAAGTCACAGGTGTTTAAGATCTTACTTCCATTTGTGCTTTTACGTATCTCCTCATGGCTGACTTCCAGTGTGAGTTAGGCCCAGTGCTTCTGTATGCTCCTTTGACATGCTGTGGTGATACACCTCTTTATTCCTTTTTATTTTCACTTGGTGCTTATAGCCACCCACAATGGAAGATATTCATGCCCCTGCTGTAGGCACCTACATTTGGTGTACTTCAGAGCACAGAAAGTTAGATGTCTTGCTTTCTAAGCTATCAGTGGCATAATTAAGTTAGCTCTGACAAATGTTCCCCTGAGGCAGATGACAAGAGCACAGTGTATAGTTAGTGCCTGCAAAGGTACAATACCTCACTGAGAAACCTGAAGGCATGGGGTAATTGCATCCTTGCTGCCAGGTTGTTGTCTCTTAATGAAATTCCTCCTCAGAAATTAGCCATAGCAGGCTCTCAGTTTCATCCCCAAGACAGTTCTTATGCCTCCTAGCTGGAGAATAGCTCTGAAAGTCTGGGCAGCTAATGGACTCTCAAAATAAGGGATTGTTCTTGGCAATACTTGTGCAGCTGTTTACAGCATTTAACCTGTGATGATAGTAAGAGCCTCTGTATCAAACCTGTGAGCTGAATCACAATCAGCAGCTCTAACACAACTGTTCTGGCTTTAGAGTTATATTGGCTAATCTTCCTTTTGTATAAAATATATTTTGCATGAAGGGTATTATCATATCCTTTAAAACAAGTAATGGAAAAAATTACATAGTCCTTGTGAAGTGGTTATTATTATAACTCTTGTTGTTGAAAAATTATGTCTTTTTATTTCTTTAGTCTGAGCTCTTTTACACTAATTCACAACCATGGGACATCTATTGTCCATTATCAAATTCCTGTTTCCTCACTAGGTATGTATGAGAGGTTATCAAATCACACATAAATATTTGCTAAGATTTCACAATCAATAAATGACTTCTCAAATTCTCAAGTATCTTTCCAGTCTGCCAGCTGTTCTTGTGGCTTGTCCATGAAATCTTCTCAGTTTCCCGGTGACCTCTTTAATCAGTAACTTCTGGTCTGTATAAAGAACTCCTATGTGAGATGGAAAGAGTGCCAAATACAGATACTCAGACTGCCTTTACCTCCACAAATTGTATGTGGATTCATACTATTAAAACCTCTTCTCAATGATCCCTTTTTCCCCTGAAAATTTAATCATTACAAGAAACGTGCTAAGAATAGTCCCAGGCTCCTTCTTCACCTGTGAAGGTTGATGGAAATAGAGCAAAGCAGACAGAATATTTTAAGAGTTGGTCCCTTGGTCTGACTACTCCAGGGGGATGTCCTGTTAAAGTAGGCATCCTGCATGCATCAGGCTAAGAGTTTCCTACAATCAATACAAGGCCTCAGCCTTAGTCTGTATCCACACCTTGCTGCTTGTTCTTTTTTTTTCCATAGATAATTGGTTTGATTTTCAGCAATAGAAGGTATAAAGCTGGTTTGACAAGATTTGTTTTCCATAAACTTATTCCTACTGGCACAAATTACATTACTTTCCATTAAATCTTTTTTAATAAAGTCTTATTATCAGTTTGTCCACACTTTTCTTCAGGGTTTATGACAAGCTGACAGGCATAATTAGTTTGATCATCCCAAATGTCTTTTTTCCACACTGGCTGTTCCATGAGCTATTGAAAATCAACATTAGCTAATGTTAATGAGGGATTCTTCCTGAACTATGTAAGTGCAAGTTTTCCAATTATTCTAGAAATCCTCATTTAAATATGTCTAGCTCCTGTAACTGTTGTTAAAACCTTTCAAAGTTACTGATGCCATAGAAAATTGTTCATCATATGGTATGAATGAAGTACTCTTCCGGACATCTTCTATCATAATATCTATTTCTGAGTCCTTTAGCCTGTCATGTAATTGAAATTAAAGGGTAGAGTTTGCCAAATCTCATTGATCAACTAGATTTGATTTATCAGTCAAAAGATGAACCCCCTAATCAAGCAAAAGTGTGATCAATACAACTCCAATTTCTTCTTTTTCATGCTCTTTGAAATATACTTTATCCTTAAATCTGTCTATAGATATCCTTATGCTTTCTAGAAACTTTGTCACAGATTCCTGAGTTCCTAGCTTTAGTTTATTGCTAAAAACATCCTCTTCCTTTTGTTTGTATTTCTCCTTTAAATTGTATTACAGCTGGTTTTGCTTCCAATTTATTCTTGGTTTACTGTGACATTATTAGATATTTATTAAAGTGGTCTGAAACAACACAATTAAAAATTTTAATCTTTAGTTATTTCCCTCAAATGATTTGGCTCAGGATTTATCCATTATTGAAAACTGCCTTTTTAAAGAAAGAGGAAAAGTTTTCATTTTATATTTTTTTCCATATAACGAGACAAAGCATATTATGACCTCTTGTACTTTTGCATCAGCTCAGTGTAAGGTCTACTGAAGGACTCTTCTTACTCCAGATGCCACTTTGTGATTAAAGTCTTGCTTTCTAGGAATAACAGAAAAGGTTTCTGAAAATCCCAAAGATACAGTGTTGGTGTAAGTACACATTAAGCAAACTGAAGTTCTTCACAACAACATTTAATATAGGAACTGTAAAAATAAAGCCTCAGATTGAAAGTTGTGTCTGGCTTTTTGTTTGTTTCTTTATTTGCTTTTTAAACAATTTGGATTATTTTAAAATAGGCCTAAGGTAGAAGATGAAACCTTCTTTTTTAGCCTTTTTAATTTTATTTTCCCATTTCCTATTATCAGGGCATCTACCAGAGAAGTTAAAACTCATCCAGCCAGCAACTTCAAGAAAGTGAATTTTCAAATGTACCCATTCACAAGGTATTTATTTATGACCTTGAAGTCATAAGAATGTTTCTTACTGTAAAGCTTAATTTTTAACACATAATAATTAACACATATTGAGGTGTTAATTACTGGTTTCCATTGAGATTATTGGTTATTTATAAAATTTATCCGTTGAACAGAGAGATGCATACAATAATAACAATAATAGTAGTCCAGTTCTCACAGTAAAAAACCTCTGATTATTCTCCAGAGGAAGAGAATGTTTAAAGGTCATTAGATTCTCCACAACCAAAGAAAAGTAAAAATTGTAGTATGTGATGCAGATGGAAAATAATTCATCTTACAAAAGGAGCATAAAACTTTCCTCTCAATCAGGCAGATACACAGGCTCTACTGGTTGAGCTTCTTGGCTGCCTCCCACCCTGAGCCTCCCGCTTTACCCAGTATAAATGCACAACTTTAAGACAGATGAATGTTCTGTCCTTGGTCTGACAGTAGCTTAAAAAAAATGTTAGTGGACAATTGCCCTCGTGTCACTTACAGTACTTCCATAACAGGGGCAGACAGAACTGTGTCCCAGCCTGGTGAAGCACTAAGAAGATGAGCTGGGATGCCCATGAGGAAGCTTCCTTGGGGAAGGAGTAATGTCCACCTTCAGGTTATGCCCAGGAACAGAGTGGAGAGTGAATTCAGATGCCAGCTGAAGCAGCAGTCTGCTGTGGCTCTGCCTGTGGTGCCCTGCCGATGCCCACCAGAAATTACCAGTGGGGTTCTGCCTTGGTTTGATGGTGGTAAATGCAGACAGATGGCTTCACTTGCTCAGTCAACTCCATGCTAAAACTAATCACTTTTAAAGGAAACAGTGCTTTTCACTTCTATCAACATATATAGATTCCATAGTTACAAGTATGATCGTCTGTGTGAGAGAAAGTGTGAACTGGAGATCCATGAGCAAAGAGTGTGTTTTGGGTACACACTTACTATTTTCTCTCTAAACCATGCAAGTGTGAATAATTCTGTTAAATGTCATCAGTATCCTTGTTACTGTAAGTAATTCTGTAAAATCAAAACCACATACTGCAGTAACTGAGGAAATTTTTTATGATTTTTCCAAATTGGTTATTTTTACACCACTCATCCATGAGAAAAATTAATTGCATGGGGAAGAGTTTGAGAATTGAAAACAGTTTGGGTTTGCAAACAGGGGACTAGAAAATTATAAAAAGTTACAGTACATTATTTTTGTAATTGTATATAAAGAAGTTATACTGGAATATGTTTGTGTCAGAAAGTTTAAATCAAGTAATTTGCTTTATCAGTCTTTGGCACTATCTTGCCACCTATTAATCCTACACAGCTGCATTCCTGACTTTCAAGGGCATCTGTGGATACCAGTTTATCTGACCAACAAGGGTAATAGAAACATGCAGATGCAATTTACCCCTGCTCAAAAAGCAGTAATAAGAAAGAAGCATGCAATAATGTGATCAGCCGGAGTGAACTGAAAACCTCACCCCCAGTAAGAGTGTCACTTGTCCTTGTCTGTCAGGGAATTCTGTTCTTCTGCAGAAGGAGCTGGTGTGGGGTCGTGCTGGGGACATCTGCCATCAAACAACTCCCTCCTCCTCCTGCATCTGCAGCTTGAGTGGCCAGCATAAACAAAGGACTTCCCCAAGGGCTTCCATCTGCAAAACAATGGCACTTAGCACTAATTTGACAGATTCCTTAGGGCTACCAACATCCAGATCAAAGGAAGAGAGTACAAATAAGTTACTATATTTTCTTACTCTCTTTTTGAAAAGTGGGTTAGCACTACAGCTGTCAGGTTTCAGTATTAAAGAAAGCTGAGTTTGGAGTTGTTGTTACCCACCTCCAGTAATTCTCATTTCATTCCAACCAGGACTGATGGACTCTGAGGGACACACCAACCTTGCACATTTACAGGATTAGAGCAGCTCCTAAAATTCTGTCCCCCTCAAAACTTTGTCAGAGCTAGTTCAAAGAGCTCAAACACTTTCACTTGTCTACTATACAGTAGAGAAGACACAAGCTATGTATCACTCACAATATATCAATCACCTTTATTCCTCTCTCTCCAGTTCTAGTTGGATTAGGAAAAGGCATTCATAAACTGGATTCTTCTTTTGAAACACCTAGGATAAATAAAGTAAATCTATAGCTTTAAAAATATTTATCTATAGCTTTTATAGTATTTTCTGTAGATGCCTGTAAACCAGAACTGCAGAATGAAAATGAGTATGCTATATTCCTACAAATGCCACACTAATAATTGTGGAAAAAGTCTTCAATAATCATACAGATTTAGTTATTATGTTCAGAGAAAGACATCAGTAAGGAGAAATCAATTCTTCTTGCAGATATGAATAACAAAAAAGACCATTTAGTTACTTTTTATTTTCTTTAAAGCGATAAAGGAGATATTTTGGATTAGAAATGAGTTAAAATGGATTAGAAAATATGATAAACATATTTGCCAAGGTTTTCAATGTTTTTTCCAGTTATTTGCATTATTATGGTGGATTCTTGAATTGCAATAAAACTTTGATAATTCCCATGGCCATACTTTTACTGAAAAACTGTTGTCTTCGTAGCACATGAAATTAAAAGAGGTACAAATAAAAGCAGCATAGCGAGGATTCTTGTAGTTGGATTCTGATGCTTGCTGTTGCAAACACTGCTGATATGTGCCTGAAGAACCATCTGCAGTGATGAAGTCGTACTAATTTCTAATTCATCTATGAGCGAACAGAGTAAACATACTGATATGAAATTGAAACCTGTTAACTCCAGGATTAAGTCTGAGAACTATAATCATTACACAAAATTTTAAAAGGAGTCAGGTGTATCTAATGGCATTTAAAAAGTTTTATTCACTAATATCTGAGTATGAAAATTATTATTATATCTGAAGTCCATGGAAAAATGAAGAATATGGTATTATCTTTTCATTCCTATTGCTCATTATCCTCATGCATGCTTTTCAACCTCTTTGCTTCAAATGTCCTTCAGGAATATAGTATTTGAACTACTATGAAATCCAGGAATCACACACGAAGATATTTATTGCCAGGTTTGAAGTATGATATTTGACTCCAAATTGCAGTCGTGTAAGGAGCATGTACAGAGCCATCGGAAGCACAGCTTCTGTTTCAGTCAGACACGTCACCGGGCTTGTTGGATGTGGTGGGATAAAGTGTAATGTCCATGCTATGGTCATTTTTGCACAATATGGAATACTCCTAATACAAACCTTTGGATTATGTCTTAGATTCAAATTTTGAATAAATTTTCAAATTCCTGCCCTTGATGCTTTGTGATGAGGATACTTTTGCTCTTGTATTTTGCATATGATAATACAGCATATTCTCATGAAAACTGATAAATATAGGAGCTAAAAATGACTTATACTTTCAAATTATCTTTCTTACTGATGCAGAAACCTACTTCTTCTTTTTAGGGTCCTCCATTGCTTCTCCACTGTGGTACTAACTGCACAACACTTGAGACTTTGGAATTGAGGATATTTTCTTCTCCACAGTGTAAGTTTAGTTTTTTAATCTAAAATATTAAACAACTAATAATGCCCTGAACTTCAAAACGATCAGGTGAGTTTCTTTTAACAGCAGTGGAAAAGCAAACCACCAAATGAAACACTTTGAAAACAGTCTTCATTAGCGTCTACCATGTTACAAGAACTGGCATAATATTTGATGTATGTAGTGAAAAAGAAAACCAGGAGAGAAAGCTTGTGGCTTTTGCCACAGTTATAAGCAGGTGTAAATATAAATTTGAAGTGAATTGGAAGTGAACAGAACAAAGAGACAGATGCAAAAAGACAGGCCACTTTTAAAATTAAATCAGTGCAAGATCTCGTATGTATCTTGAGGAATAAGTCTACCACTGGAAACTTCGGCAATGAACTTTGTGAGAAAGGAAAAACTCCCGATTTAATTATCACATCAGGTGAAACTGTTGAGTCCAGCTGTTAAGCACAGATTCAGAGTGACATCAAAATTCAAGATTCTGAATACGGATGAATGCTGAAGTACTTTGATTTAAAAATCAAAATCATCTAAGAAATTCCATTTTTATAATGCAGTTAAAATTTCACAATTCATTTTTTTTAAATACTTTTTTTGAAGGACAGAGGTAAACACCTTAAGTCTTACCTTAAGTCTTAATGTCATGACAACAGACTGCTTTGAGGAACTATCCATATTCCCATGCAGGCTTTTCAGATTCAGGTTTTTTCATCTTAAATACTCTTGCATATACAGGCTCTGTCCAATTGCCTCTTTTCCTGACATTACTTCATCTCTAATTCCATTCTCTACCTCCTATTCTCATTCACTTTAGACCCTCACTTTCTTACATATTCTCACATATGCATAGTACATAGTTGCACTGAGTGTAACACATGAAATTCAAATGAAGTTCTGTATCTGAAAAATGGATGCTATTTTCTCAAGTCCCTGATTTTGTTTATAAGGTGAATGTGAAAAATTGAACATTAATTTATGTTACATTTAGAACTGCATATCGCAATAGCAGTGCCATAGCATTTATGGGAATAGTCTGTTCAATTAAACTTTAAAGTAACAACAGAAATCAATTTGAAATATGTGCTGCCCTTTCGTACCTTTCAACTAAATTTTTACGATGTGTTTTTTTAAATAATTACTTTTGAGAGAATATTTATCATAATTTCTTAATGTGCAGCCCATACTTTTCTCATTCTCCCAGACACAAAAACCACTTACAAGCTAAGAGCTACAAGTTAAGGAATGAGTTGGAGAACACAAATGAGCTTTTTTCCTATAATAAATGTCAAATGATACAAACTCGAAACTTGCAAAGTTCAATAGAGAAAGCAGTTCTTGGTATGTGCCAACGGCTGCAGTCCTTCGTGACAAACCTGTTGCAAATCTACTGGAGAGGTCAAACACAACAATTAAAATACTCCTGCCCCTCAAGATCAGAAAGACTTGTGATATGAACATTTATTTTATCTACTTTTATTTATTTTTAAATTATTATTTATTAAGTCAAATAATACTGAAACGTGATCTTTATATTAAATGCTTAAATCTGTTCTGCTCTAATTCTTGTAAGTACAAACCTCCAGTAATTCAAGCATTCAATTCAAAATTCCAATTGGAGCAACCAACTAAAGAGTAAAGTTTAATTTATTATTTCATAGGGATTTGTGGTTAGATTATAATCTATATATTTCCGTATATAACCAATCAGTACACTGTTGTATCAACTAAAGCACTAAAGTTTTGCATATCAAACTCAAAGGCTATGAATTTGAAAATCTAGAGGAAGATGCTTTAACTCTATAAATTAAGAACTTTATCCACTACTACAAAAAAAATTTCAAATGAAAGTTTTCTGAGTCTGAGGTCTAATGTGAGGATGTAAAGTTAACACTTTTTCCTTACTTCCAAATCCATAGAAGTGTCTTTTTAATGAAAACAATACAGCAGTCCAATCTGATTACAAAAAATTTCCAACTGCATTAAAAAGTGTTTAAGAGAAGTCATAATCTGATCATGATGATTTGGACAAGGACAGTGAAGGAAGAAAGACATTTAAGATTGCTATTTCCAGAGAGACAGCTAAAATGTAACAGCGAAAACAACCCCAAAATTAAGTGAATCAACTTGGTGACACGTTCTCAAATGTGTGAGATTTCCAGACTGATCAACTGCAGCTGGCTATGATTAACCAGTCTTTAATAATAACGAAATACGTTGCATTGCAAACTGTCTTTTCAGCTTCATACATCCTAAACTGACAGCAACAATTTTTGAGGTTTAATTGTGCTCGTAATTATAGTGAATGGTATAATGAACACATCATTTGATGACAATTCCTTTGTAACAATGTCTAACTGCCTTAGTTCAGGAAAAGCAAAAAGCCTTGATTCTCATTGTTCTGTTGCACCTGTAGAGCTCTAATACTTCAAAAATATTCCTTAACAAATTACCTTATTAAAACCTGTATGTAAGTTGCCAGTACAAGTTAGATTTATATTGCATTAATGCAGTAAGCAGAGAGATGGGACTTTTATAATTGAAAATGGAGATATGTGAAAAAACACGTAGTTACTAACTCTTGTAATGAATCTAGACTACCACTTGACATTTCATTCATATACAAGCTGCAGTCTAATACCATGTGTGCTTACTATGGCTTTTAACTACTACAAAGATCATGACAGTGACTGAACCACTGAGATATCATTGCAATTCCTAGATCTGCAGGAGAGTAACAGGGTTTCTGGATGCGCTTCACCTGCTTTGTGTTTAATTTATCTACGTGCATCCAGAAGCAAATAATAACTGTAGTCTCATCTAAAAAGTCCTTCTTTGCCTATTTATGGCTTCTCTCCTGGGGTGACATACTGGAAAGTAGCACAAAGGAGACAGGAGCATTACTTGAGTGATGTCCATTCTCAACCACGGAATCTCAAAATAATGTAAGTCCATGCTTTAAATAGTTTGCATTGCCATAACTTCCCTTTCCCTGAAACATAAATACAAGAATAAAAGTAAAGGCAGCATAATCCAAGCATCTATCAAGGATTGATCAGACATCTCTTAGAAATGTTCTTAATTAGCTTTGTGTTAAATGACAAAGAAGGCCTGGGCTGCCACCTGGTTGAGGGAGGTGCTCCTTCTCTTCTACTCAGCACTGGAGAGGCCACAGCTGGAGTGCTGCACAAGAGAGATATGGAGCTACAGGAGAGATCCAGTGAAGGGCTGTGGAAGTGATTAAGGGACTGGAGAATCTCTCCAGTGAGGAGAGGTTGAGAGAGATGGGTCTTTTCAGCCTGGAGAAGAGAAGGTTCAAAGGCAGTCTTGTCAGCGTATACAAACACCTGTAGGGAAGCAGTAAAGAGGACAGAGCCAGGCACTTTCCAGTGGAGCCCAGTGTCAGGTTAAGAGGCAGTGGGCAAAAACTGAAATACAGAAGGCTCCATCTGACCTTCAGGAAACCCAGTTACTAGGAGGGTGACTGGACAATGGCTCCAGCTGCCCAGAGAGGTTGCAGAGGTCTCCATCCTTGAAGATATTCAAAAGTTGTTTGGACATGGTCATGGACAACCAGACCTAGGTGACCCTGCTTGAGCATGGGGGTTGGAAAATGTGAACTTAGGGGGTCCCATCCAACCTCAAACACAGTCTGAGGCAGGCAGAGGCCAACACTTAGTACAGCAATTTCTGCCAAAGCCGGCCTGCAGCATCATGTAAACTTCTTCTCACATGAAGATATCAAGAGGATTTGTGCAATCCATCAGAAAGGCATTAAAGAGTATTATCCTCTCTATTCTATTAATGCCTCAAGCAGCTGATTGCATCTAATACACATGGAATATGTATTATGCTATTAAGACATCTCTTTTTCTATATTAAACACATTGTATATGCATGTAATTCAGTAAAATAAAAGTCATTTCCTTGCACAGGATGAGATTAGACAGCTTATTTTTCCTTTTTAATATCAACAGAACAATGGCTCTTCAAAAAACTAATTGAAATTGGCATAAAAACACTATAACCAGTATTCATTTTGCAGAAAAAAAAGAGGTGCTGAAAAGCAACCCATCTACCTTAGCACTTTCTATAGCATCTATGTAGTGTATAAGAAAAGGGACATGAAGATTCAATAAAATTGTTTCCTAAGGTTTATATACGGGGAAAATAATCCCTCTCTGTCCCCTTAAGGTGTTTGCTGTCCATCCAGTGTGGTAACAAGTGATTTAAATCAACATCAGCAACCTTAAAGCAAATATTAGCTTTTAAATATTTCACATTTCCTATTACTGTAAACAAGAAAGCAACCATTTTCTGTTTGTTGCTGAGGTTTTTCTGGAGCAGCATTAGGGAAATTTCGCTGGCTGCATACCTTAAAACAGCTACCACCCAAGCATCTAGCCACATGCTGGTGATGCAGAGAGGCTCTGAGAGGAGCTGCAGGGTGTCTTTGCTGAGGGACCTGAGTCTAGCCCTCTTCACTTTGATTAAGTGAAAGCACCTCCCTAGCTCAGGCAACCCTGTTTTATTCATCTTTAGTGGAGGCAACTGCTTGCTGAGAAGCAAGGTCAGTAATTACTGCAGCATGGGGAAGCTTGTTTGAGCCATGCTGATCCCGGGGCAGGATCTCTGCTGGTTGCTTTTTTCCCACTCAGTCAATTCTCACTTCTTTTTTGGTTTTTCCTTAGACTCAGCTTCTGATTGATTGATGTGCTGCCCATCACTTTCCTGGAAGGAAAACATATCCCAGAAAACATCCCAGCATGGCTACACAAAAGGAAACACTTTAAATTACTTTTTCAGTAATACACTCTCATCTGGCCTAGTGTCCTTTTTTAAGCTCAAAAAAAATGACTACTAGGTTTCTCTCCTTTTTTCCTATGCTGTAAGGAAAAGCAAACAGCCACATTTTAGAATATAAACAACCTCAGAGCATTATGATAGTAGGAATTTATGTTTCTGCAGATGTTTTCTAAACTCAAAGTAGTTTGCCCCTTGTTGCGAGAGCCTACCTGCATTTTCATAGGGCCGGACAATGAAGTCCTCTGGCTGATTCTTTTGAAGTAAAAGGTGTGATGTAAATTAATACTCAGGCTTTCTTTGCTGTAACTTTTCTCATCCATGCCCTCTGTTCTGTCTTTTTCTGACTTCTTCAGTCCTGGCTTCTTGCCTTTTTGACTCACCTACCTGAAAGTTTTAAGTGACACAAGTGGAGCTTTTTTGTCTGAAGGTGCCCTATACTTCTATACGTATACTCTCAGAATAGTTTTCCTTCAAGTCTGTTAGTAACTAGTGTTTTCTACGTGGTGTAATTGTTGGGTATAATTGGGTAAATATAGTTTTATGATGGGTAAATATGATAATTAATTTTATTTTACAAATGAATGAATAAATGAACCTGTTGACTGATTACTTGGAAGGTAAGAAAAACCAAACCAAACCAAACCACAACCCTCCTCCCCCTTCAGCCAAGAATTTAAGAGGTAAATATATATAGAGTTTAGGAAAGATTTTATTACATGAGTACCCTGATGTTAAGGAAGTTTTGCTTAATTTTGCTTAAAAATATGCAATGTATAACTTTAAGTGGTACTCATTTCTTCTGCATTTATTTCTCCTGAATATAGACAGCTAAAAATGGGTATTTAGTTTAAAGTTGTTGTCTAGAAACTCTGCATCATTAAAGGAAAGAGGGAGGCATTTCTAAACTAGCATACTCATTGCTGTCTGGGAAGCTCTCAGTGCCAGATCAACCCCACCAAGAGTTGTTTTCCCCAGGCTGCTCATGTAGGAAGCATAGATGGGATGATTCATTTGGCCTATCTTGCCTGACTCATAGACCCTTTATGAATCCTGCCCAAAGTATATAAAATTTGGGGTGAAAACTGAAATTATTGGGGAGGGATTTTTTTTGTTTACTGTAATGAGTATAACATTTAACATTTAACCTCTTACTCAATCTGAGTCTAAATATTTAAACTTCAAGGTTCTTTTATAAATATAGCAAAAAGGAACGGAAAATTTTAAAGCTGTATGATTTTAAAACATTAGCACTAAAAATAATTGATCTTTATAATCTCTAAATCCATATATCAGTGCATAAGAGCAGTAAGGATGTTTATCAAATGACTAAATGAAAAACAAGACTAATCATATTTGTCAGTATGGCACAGCTAAGAACACCTGAATTTACAGCATTTGGAGTCAGTTTCCTTTAACCAACAGATTTTCTTCTACTAAGACAGAAAACTAAGACATGAAGGACAATTTTGAAGAAATCATCCGTGATATGCCATCAAAATAGATCATGATTTGCATTTGCTTATGAAATAGTCCCATGTGCATTAATCACTTGGAGTCTTTGGCAAGGGTTCCTCATATCTGTGTTTCATGGAAGATCAGTTCCTGGCAGCTCTGTCTAACTAGGTTTACAGAAATAGCTGACTTGAAAAGTAAAACTCCAGAATATAGACATAAAAGTGAAGAGAATCTGTATCTCTGCTATTTCCCCCTCACCCCATATTTTTTCTTGGACTTTACTATGAGAATTTTAAAATTTAATTTTCAATCAGAAGAGCTAGAAATTGATGCAGAAAATATTTGTTACCGATTTTCATCTGTGTTGCTGTGGATTATTGTTGCTTTCAGTCTTACATATGGTTAGTGGCTAGTGGCATTGCCACTCCGGTTTCAGTCTGTCAGGCAGTGGAAATGAGCCAGATCATTTACAGCTCCATCTGTGGTACAGAAAGTAAGAGGCAAAGCAATGTTCAAGAAGACAAGTCCATGCTCAATTTTGGAGTGAGAGCTATTTATTACTTCAAGAGATGACCTGAAACAAGTGGAATACATGCTCAGGGATGCATAATGTAGTTTGATTCCTAAGAGAAACAGTAGCACATGGCATGATGCTATTGCAAAGGAGCATATCCTCTCAGAGGTTTACACTCAAGTAAATTTTTCAGATAGGCTTGAAAGAAAGCATATGCCCTGTGTGTTTCACAGCTGTCACACACTCTCAGGTGGGCTACACCCGGCAAGTGAAGGCAACTCATTTATAAACCCAACTCAGGCAAGTAGTGACATCTCCACCACTACCATCACCTCATTTCCTATAAGGATTTTGTAATTTACCTCTTAACATGCTTTCTGGTAGACAAGTCGCTCCACCAAGAAAATCAGGTCAGACCATAGGTGAAGCAAGTAATTTACCTGGGAGTGTCTGCAGATTGGAGGATAAGAACAAATAATGGAAATCTTTAGCTCATTTTATCTTGCCAGCAATCAGTAGGAAGATTTCTAGAAATTTCCTGACCTAGAATTTGAATAAAAATCATCATATACGATAGCCACAGCTGAAACTACCTTACACTTGATGCGTTTAAAAACTTTGTGTGATTATAGTATCTTTTGTGGGAAAAGAAAGCTCCTTTTGATTTCAGTTTGGTATCCAATAATAACACTTAATTTACAAAAAAAAATAAATAATCTGTTTTACCATTTACATTTACCATAACATTCCCAACTGTATAATCTCTTAGATCTCCCTCCAGCTGAACTTTTTCCAAAGCAGAAGTTTCAAATAAATCACCCTTAATATAAAAGCATTCCCACACCATAACATCATGTTAATCTTATTACTTATAACTATACTTTTTCCTGTTTTACTATATTGATTTTAAGAAATTCCTGTGGAAAAATGAAAACATGAAATCCATAAATTTTAATTGATAAAAAGAGCTGCCCCCAAAAAACAGCATCCATTTTCTGGTGACAGACATTGATCATACTCGAGGTAACTACAACATTTGTTCAAATAAGAGGTGTAAGTAATATAACCAAGATCTGTAAGAGACATGATTGCCTAGAATAGTGGTTAAAAATTTCAATGCAACATTTAACTTAATTCAACATTTTGAATCATCTAATCTATTTGAGGTTGTTAGAGTGATCTCTAAACTTGAAAAAATCTGTTTAAAGACAGAGTATTTCAAGTTAAAATTTTCTGACAGCTCCACTGACCAGTTTTCAAAAAAACCCATTAGTATTAGCAGTGACTAATTTTGCACAGAACTTCCCTGAAAGTAACAGTTACTTTTTTCCATTTTCTCAGTCTGTAGTATTCTAGATGAGAAACAAGCTGGAAGTTAGTCTTTGCTTCAGGAAGTATAAGGCAATCATACGTAAAAGCTGCCGACACACGCATTATAGAGTAACAAAGAAAACTGTTACAGACCTACTTTAAATGTGACAGTAACCATTGAAGTATTCATTATGACAAAAAAAAAAAAAAAGAATCATAGAAAATCAAAATAAGTATTCTTTGGGAATGATTTTGCATACATCTTCTTGATTTCTGAGAAGAAAAAACATAAAAGTCAAATTGAAATGTAAAAAGAGGGTTTTGTAAAAAATAAAAAAAACCCGCTTAATTCTTCTTGGATGCCTGCGACAGCACAATGAAATTTGAGAAATATTTCCCTCTGGCAAACATATATTCTTCTGTTGCTTAAAAGTTCACTCTTTACTACCACAACAATAACTATGTATATTGGAGTAGATTGTCTGCAAAGAATAGACTTTCTATTAGGTTCCCTTTTATTTTTTTTAAATTTAATGTTCTGTCTTTGTAATTAAAAAGTAATTAATTCACATCCATTTTTTTCCAGTATTTATAAGCTCATGAATGGCAGTTTTTCAGGTGTTAAGAAATCAGATGTGAGAAAGACACTGTTTTTCAAGTGAGTCAGCCCTGACAAATGGCTAAAATTTGTAATTGATATGTATGAAGCAAAGTAATAAAATAGAACCCAATAGCATTTTGACTATTTTTCTAATTTCCTGGAGTCAGTCCTCTGGAACAAGAGCTTCATAGCTGATATTCTTTTTCTCATTTCCATGTTATCAATATGGTATTTTATTTTGCTGTCACTGAAGAGAAAAGCCTTTTTCTCTTCTGTTCTGTCTCACTTTAAACACTAAGACTATTTCATTTGCATAGGACAGTGAGACAAGGATATGGAAATTTTTTTGTCTAGCTATTCCTGATGGAACACCAAATTCTTAAATATCAGTAAATGATGAGTTACTTTATTAACAGATCAGCTTCATATTCTCACAGCACTGCTTACTTGGCGTTTTTGGAGTAAGAAAATTTTCAAGAAAAATTTTGTTTTATTGAAAATCAGTCACCTTATATGATCACTCAGCCTGACTTCTTATCATAATCTTGGTCCTGGTATTCAACCCTGTAGTTCTACTGAGTCCAGTAGCTTGTGATTTGATTGATACAGTCATTCCCTTTGAGTGCATGATCCAGCAGAGTTTAGCTGAAGTTCACATGAACAGCTATTACTAGTGTACAGAATACACCTGTTTCCTTGGTGACTAGAGAGATCCATTTTTCATTAGTTTTGTTAGATTTTTCTTTTTTCTATAAAACATCATTTCCTTGTAAAATCTTTCTTTTCAGTACCATATAATGTTTTTTGCCTTTATCAGAACAAGTATGTATATATATATATGCATAAATATTTATATATCTATCTATCTCTTATTTATATTTTTCTATGTATATCTATAATGCTTTGTGTAACTCTCACGAAAAAAAAGACAAAGCAAAACAGAAAATAAAGCAGAGATAGAAGAAGAAACAGGAATTATTAAGAATATTTGTTAAGACTAAAGGACTGAAAACATTTTTATTATTGACTATCAAAATTCTTTACAGATTAAATTCAATTTAAATAGATATTTTTACCAATAACTTAATACCTTAACATTTAAAATGTTAAATTTGCTCAAGCAGTCTTGAAAGATCCTTTTAATGTCTTTACATTCAGTAGTTCTTGCAATGTGAATGAAAAACAGGGTACTTAGTCAGGCTCAAGTTAAAAGGTCACAGCTGCTTTGATGGGAAGGCTTCCAAAATAGTTTTTCAGTACTTCATAGGAACAACCATATTTAACCATGAAACTTTTCCGGTTTTCTTGGGCAGACAGAGGCAAAACTTCCTTTTCTTTATTTTTTTCTCCCTTTCTCCGAATGCCAATGCAATTAATTAGAGAGGAAGGGTTAGATCACTGTGATATTCATTTCAGGAATAAAAGTCCCACTGTCTTCAACCAAGCCTGTATTTAACTCCTTGAGTTTTGTTTTTAATTTCTCAGTGGAGTAAATCAGTAGCTCACTGATGAAAAATAAGAAAATAACCAGGAAAAAGTCTTGGAAAAACTTTCACGAGAACCAAACCACACAGTTTCAAGTTATTTTAATCTGACCATATAATTGGCCTCACTTGTGCCCAAAACTCAAAATTCAGCCAGTGCTTCCAGGAAGTTTGGTCCTGTGACATTTCATTACTTCCAATTCTAATAAAAGTAGCATGATTTTAAAATTATTCTGAAAGCTAGAAATAATCAGCTACATTGTGAATTTATGGTGTAGATTCAGTTGCATTGTAAGAAAAATCTACATGTTTGTATAAACCCACCTCTGTGAAAAAATGACTTCTCGACTCAAACCTAAAGTGACTCAAACCTGAAGTGACTTGTTAACAGCTAAAAAACCCGAATTTGGCTGTAGATTTTGGACAGATTAGTTCCATAAAATAAATTATATAATGTAGTACAATGAGAAAACACATGAAAAATGAAAAAGAAAAGAAAATGGTAACCTGTAGCAGGCTTGGGGGAATTCAGAGATGCACTCACAAGCAATTCCAGAGAGAGAATGAATCTTTATTATTGTTACAACACCATAACATAAGTGAAAAACACCAGATACGAGATTATTTACAAAAAACCTATCTTACTATTTACATAGTTTGCATAGCAAAGTAGAAGTTTCCCACAGAAATGAAGGAGAAGGAAAAATCCTCTGCCCAGGAGCTTTTTAGTATCCACAGTAACCTATCTTTAAATGTTTCAAAGTTGAGCGGTTTTTCTTACTTCAGGGAAGACTCAGATGGTTTATCCAGTGGAAGCGGGAGCAAGCTGTCTTTAGCCCAGAGAGGCAAAACAGAGATTTGAATCCCTCCCAGGTCTGAATTCCTGATAGGACTTTTAGTGTCTTGGTTTCAAATTTGGTTTTCAAAGAGTAACAAATCAGTTTTTTTCACTTGACAAGCTAGTGCTCAAGCCTAACACCTTTACCTTCCGTTGATTTTAAATTCACCAAGTCTTCAGCTTTTCTGTGCATATTTGCCTTTGAGGGCTCTTCACTTGAAGGACTCTTGGACGTTTTCTTGCCACATGGACCTCATGTACATCTTTCCAAAGGCAGTACTGACCCAGGAGTTTATACAGAGGATTATACACATCTGCTGAAGAACCTTACCAGAATGATGCAGAACTGTGGACTTCTGCTTAATAATGTATTAAGTGTCCTCACTCTCGCTACTTCTCCCACAGAGTAACATCTTTGAGAGTTTATATATGGCATTCTAATTAATTTTTGTTTTCTCCCTTAAAGGGAGCTTTATTCTGTGTCCTTTAGGTCTTTTCTGCGCTGACAAAGATAATGTAAGAAACAGGAGCACTCACCTCTATAGAGCAGTCATAAGCCCAATTGCAAAATCGTAGAGAAACTAATAGCTCTGATTTTGAGTTTGCAACTTTAATCATGTTCTTTTAATAATCTCTTTTCATGTAATTAGCTTATATAACAAAAGTATCCCTCAGGTGGATAGTCATAGAGCTGGTCTTTTGAATCCCATGATATTAAGGTCACAAGTTCCTGTATTTTCCTTGATCTCAGTGGATGCCTGGTACATTCACAAACTTTATAACCCCATCAGCAGAGGCGATTTTACATCCTGGCTTCCTTAGAGAATCAAACCCAGAATTTCAAACAATTTGAAAGGTTTTCTCCATGTGGCAGCTTTACAAGGACTCTGAGAATATACTTTCCCTCCATTTCAGAGGCACTTATTAGTGGAAATAGAAATATCTCTTGTTTATCCTGTAATCAATATCACATATTTAAGAGAGGAAAAATATGTATGCAGCTACAAACTGTAGACAGTCATTCACATTTTCTTGTCTTAGATAGCATTCTCAAATATATTTCAGTCTTAGACCAAATGAGTATTGGATCCTTTTATAATTTTTAAATGTCTGTCTTTCAGAAAATAAATCTCCTTGCTTTCTTTGCCCAGATCTCCTCTTTTCCCACTCTGACATTCTCATAGAACCACTTCATTCTTTCCCCTTATTGTTTGGTCAGTAAAGGATAGCAGTAAGAAGGGATTATAAACATGGAATTCTTTCTTGCACTAAAGATTTTCTCTTATTGCACTATTAGGAAAGTCACTATTAGCAATCAATCATTGTGCTACATCATGTTCTTTTTCTACAGCCTTACAAGATTTTTTGGAAGGCTCTAATACTGACATTTTATTCCATAGTTCATCATGAAGAGAAAGCAGCTCATTCTGCTAAAAACAGCAGAAAATCAGAATGCTCAATGCTTATTTATTCCTTGTTTTTGTGAAGCACAAAACATTTGTTTTATAGTGGAGGCTTTTGATTTTTTTGTCATTGTTTAGAAAAAATTCAAGGCCAGAGAACATCTTGTTTCTAAACCTCTTTTTACTGAACATCAGTCATTTAGAGACGATTTCAACTTTGAGTAGTTTCAAGTAACATTGCTTCTCTTCTCTGTCTTTAAGTTTAAATGCTATCCATGTGAAATGCTTTTCACAATATTTATAAATTACTATTTCATTATCAGGAATGAAAATATTATTGAAACTGGAAATCAAAACAACAGATAAATATAAATTAATACAGGAATTTATTAGTTAGGTTAACATCAGAAGTTTTCACAACAGGAAGGTGTTGAGAAAAGCTTCTTATTTTCCTCTTGTTTTTTGCTACCTGATTTTCTTATTTTGCTATCATTTTCCTCTTTATTTTCCTCTGAAATTGATTTATTTTGTTCATTGCTTCAGTCTTAGTTGGTTCACATAGCTTTTATCTCTTTATCTGTAGGGTCAGGTAATGCATTTTAGTTTTGGCTTTAAAAACATAGAAAATAAAGCAAATTAGGAAAAGAAATGAAGAATCTCATATAAAATAAGAGCCAGAATGGAACATAACCTTGAAATTCAACAGAATAATATTGTATTTTGGCAAGCATTGTGATGTGAGACAGATAAGAAGTTGCTCAATTCAAATAAAGTTTCTGATTCTTTGCTTAAGTGCGAGAATTCAGTTTCCAGACTCTGCTGGTGTTTAGACTTCATTTTGCAGATAATAGAGCTGGACCACTAATGATGGTCTAGGAGATATTATGCTGTACTCTTTGTACCATGTTTCCTAAGCTGTGTTTGGAGCACAACAAAGATTTTGTTATTACAATGTCCATATTATTGTTCTGAACAGAAGTGATAGAATAGTCTTTGAATCTGCAGGGACTGCTGTGCAGTTAAATCCTCTTTCAAAATGTCAAATCTAGAGATTTTAATTCAGAAAGCTAAAAGTGCAAAAAAACCGCCCACAACCCCACAAGTAACTCTTCCTTATCCACAGATGTGCCTGAAATCTTCCTGAGGCCCTTCAATGCATCCTTCCCTCTACAAGTAACACTCTGTCTTTTTGCCTAGGAATGCTGCATATAGACACACCTCTTCCCTTGAATTTCATGCCTTTGCCTTCTTGGTGGGTGAAGTACATACACAGGTATCTTGCTTCATCTTCGTCATCTTCCTCAGTCCAGAAATACATTATTTGTATGAATGACCCACAATCAATCGCTCACCTTCTGCTTCCTTGTGTATAAATATCAGGCAACATGACTACGGCACCCCTGAGTCCTGGAGATTGGTTGAGGTGCAGAAAACATGCCAGGTTGCTGACTGGTGACAAAATACTTCTATTTGTGGGAAATAAAAAGGGTTTGTCACAGAACGATTATCTGAATTAAGCAGTTAGGGAAATGTTATAGGTTATTTTACTTTCACACAAGAGCCTGAGTTTTCAACTGTTCCCTCCCCCCTCTCTCTTTGAATTACATGAAGACCGATGGTTTTGACAGAGCACAAAACACAAGAGGAAGATAGGGACCTTTAGTTCAAAAACAGCTTACTCAAAACTAACTAAGTCTTGGTTAGTCTGTTCTTATGACTGTCATGGCATCAGGGTTCCTGTATATTTAGTGTTGTTTCTTTATTTTTTTTTCTTTTAACACTAATCAACCTTGTATAAATGCACATGTACCTGATTGATAATTGTTTTTCTGGAAGATGTAATAATCTCTTTTTAGCATTTCTTTTTGAAATGAAATGTATCTGAGAATCTTTAATTTCTAATCAATTCCTCCCAGATTTAGAATTAGTCACCCACTGATATGTATCACAATACAAGGACCAGATTAATACAGAAAATAGACGTGTCTGAAGGTGACTTCTCTCAGCTCTCAAAAAAGGGAACACTTTATTTTATAACACAAGATCCCCTTTTCCATTTGAAGATGTTTACTATCCTGGACTTTATTGAATGCAACTACACAGGTAAGAGGACTTGTTAGAAGATATTACAGAGAAAAGTGAGTAACTTTCATTACTTGCTCAGCAAGATCAGTGAAAATACAACATCATACCACTCTTCATAGAGTGTAAAGCACTACCTGTTTGTTGCAATTCTTTCATCAACTGGTGAGTTGATGAACCAATTTTTTGAAAAGGCCTCTTTGTCATTGCAAGGAAGCATTTGCTCTATTAGGACGACTGCAGTAAGGACTGCAGGTAGGCAAAAGCAATGCTTATTACTCCAAAAAGACTGTATTTCTCATGTTTCATCTTTTGGGAAGAAAAAGGCAAAATATTATGGTATGTGAAATTTATCTTGACTTTCCTTTAATGTTAACACCAGATTAAGCAAATAATGGCAGATTCTGAACTCAATTCAATTACATATTTTTTCAGGGAGGAACAAATTACTCATTGAAACAACTTACATGCTTGTAATGTTGCTATCTTCCCATTTTGATGGGATATTGTAACTTCATGAGGAACCAGGAATCTGCCACTTTTGACAAATGTCAGAGACTTGCTCAGACAGATAAACTAATATATGTCTAAACATTTTGCCGGAAGTTTAAGAATGGTGCTGTATTTTCAGACTCTCCACTACTAATCAAGCCTGGATAGTAGAGATTCATTAGTAGGTACTTTCCAGTCTTCAAATTGACCAGCTGGTTTCTAGTCAACTGTTTTAACAATCTGAAACTAATGAACTTTTCAGCAAAAAAAAAAAGAAAAAAAAAGTTAAAATCACCCACAGCTTCCCTCGTGATCTCTCTGGTCTTTGCCAAGGTACCACTAATTAAAACTTTGCAGTGACTATTCAACTGCAACAGGATAGGACTCAAAGTTGATATCATTCATCATTCTCTATTCAGCAGCCCTAATAGGAGCCGAAAGTTTGTTTTAGTCCCCAAATGTGGTAATACACACAGATAACTGAAGTATTCTGAAGTATGACCTCTGGTTGTGGTTATTCATGTTTCTTGCAAAAAAAAAAAAAACAGATCATACATAGTCTCTTCCAAATTCCCATCCCTCCAGACATCTCTGGGAGGGGCTTTGGTTTGATTTATTGCCTTCCCCCACTAGAAAGTTTCTCAATCTCACTGATGAATAAATTCACCCATCATTAGGCTGAACAGCCATCCTGGTCAACAAGACCACGCTCTCTGAGAACGTTAAGAATGTTGGATTTATTCCATCAGGTTATGGCTGTATCTTATTTTGGCACAAGTACACTTCGACAAAGTGAAATGTTGTGGATAATATTGTAAGGATTAAGATTCGCAGATCTTTGAATCTGTTTTCCTTTCTTGGGGTGGGAGAAGTCAATGTTAAAAAATTATTTTTGTAACACTACCTGTATGTTTTATTGACTTTCTTTTGAATCTGAATAGTTTTCTTATCTAAACAAGCTAATTTTTAAAAGAGTGAAAAACCTCTAACCTTTTATTTGGATAATTAGTATTTGCACTGTAAATGGATACATGATATCTGCTTCCAGTTTTACAGTTCAAATCTAAATGGAGTGAAAAAAATTAAAATGTGTTGTTACCTTCTGAAAGCTCTATATTGGCAGATGTGAAATGAGCTTTCAGCCTAAAAGCAGAAGTAGTTACATTTGCATTTAGGTATTATGAGTGAAAATAGCAGCAAAGATTCAGCAACACAGACAGCTAAAGTGTTAATCCAGAGTGCCTTTTAGGATTTTCCAAGCTGCAGTAAGATCATGAAGCTGTGAAAGCACCTCCTATATGATGACATATATGAGTGCTTGTGGTAAAATATATTTCAGAGAAGATGTATTTAGGGAATGTATTTTCAGGATTTAACAGTATCAAAATAAGATGGTAGAATCTGAATGTCAAAGAAGAGTGGATTAATCATATTCTTAAATTGTAGGACATGTACCGGTCTCATTAACAGCAGTTTTCCATAACATAAAATCGGAGATCGTGTGGGAACTCCTCTCTACACATTTCATAAGGATCCCACAGAAAAAGAAAAAGAAATACCAACTAGAAAAATTGTTCAAGAAAGCTATCTGTAGCTAAAGTTTGAATGCTGGAGTTTGAGTCACATCTCTTTATAGTTCCAATGACATATTCAGGCGAAAGAATTTTCTGGCTAGAACCAGGAGGCTTTCCCCCTTCCTTTGTATAAATAGTTATGTTTGCCAGAAATGTGTTCCTATCCATTTGGAAATCAGTTAAGAGAAGTTCAGAGAAAAGGAAAAAAATGTGATCCAAATGTAGATTACCCTTTAGAATGAGAAATCTGCTTGAAATACAAGAGGTATCAGATTAATTATTTCAATATTCTGCTTTCCAAAATGAAGGCAGAGAATGCCACCACTAAATCAGAGGCTTTAGATATTTATTTTCCCTTTTTTGACTATGACTACAACTACCCCACCACAAAATGTTTGGTTAAACAGAAATCCTTCCATTCAGCAAGGTAAAAATGAAGAAAAATTATTTCGTATTCAAATTAAATTTTACTGTATGAATCTGTATGCATATTTAGAAAAAATTAGTTTAGGATACGCATGCAAAAATATTTAGAATGACCCCATAGAAACTACTTTTTATGAAAATTGCAACTGACTTATTAGTAAAGAAAAAGACCATGACTAAAGTTAGAGGCAAAAATTCTGAAATTGGACTTTTCATGAATAATAAATAGCTTTGTGGCAATTTTAGTGAATGGGGGAGTATATACATATATATGAGCGCACATGTGGCAGTGACTCATAGAAACAGACACCTAACAGGGTCCTGGAGCCTTGCTGGGCTGTGAGTGCAGGCACTACCAAAGGCTGACACTGCCCACGCTCCCTTTCAGGCTCTTGTCTCTGCATTTTTTGAGGTGTTTTGTTCCCTCTTTCTGCCCATGGAACCACAACTTTACGGCAGAAGCAAGTATCTAAACTTACACTGCTCCCAGCTTGCCTTTCACATTTCCTACACCAGGCTCTTTCCTCGCTTCCTAAGCCCAGAATAGTATGTAGTGCTCGGGTAAGGTCAGAATGGCCAGAGCAGAGCTGTAGACTGTGCTTTCCTTTTCTGCTCTTACTTTCTGCAATAAGCTTTATGGACTTCTGGCTTATGCAGGGTCTGCTCCCAGCTGGTCTCAGGTTGACTCAAATTTGGTCAGTTCATCTGCTGCTTTTCTCCTTCTTCACAAAGACTCCCTTTCTGGATATGAAGACCTTAGGGCCTGGGAAATCTACTCCCCTTCACAATTTGCCCAGTGACTAACCATACTCGCTGTTTAAAACTATGTGTTTCAGTTGCCCTGGGCTTGCTCTGCAGCTACAAATCCTTACACCTCGTCTCTCTCCTTTATTGGTGAGCCCTTTACTTTCCAGTGGTTTTTCCCTTTAAACAGGCTTATATCCATCATTCAACTGTGAACCACTTCTCACTCCTTTTTGAAAGCTGAAACAAAGTAAACTCGAAGTACCTTCCTGAAAGGGACTTCCTATACCCCTGAATTCATTCCTACAATTCTTTTGGCATCTTCAGATTTTTAACAAGGTTTTAAAAATGTTGGAAAAAAATCCTACATGACTTCCCAGTACAGAAGGAAAATCACTTCTTTCCTTCTATTCACTCTTTTTCTCAGTGTTTATCTTGGGATTGCATTAGGCCTTTTTTGACCCAGCATTATAATGGCAGTTCCAATTGAGCTGTCCATCCGATGTGAATCCCTACATCACTTTCTCTGAGACATTCTTTTCCAAGACACCTATTTTCCTGTTTTATTTGTATGCTTTCCTTTCTTTCTTTTCTTCAATTATGCAAAACTTCTCATTTGGCTGTGTTACAGGTTTTCATTCAAACAAGCAGGGTTTATCACACAATTCAGACTGTTCTACAGAACAATACAAACCCCAGCAGTGCCGCAATGCAGTTAGCCATCACATGGTGTTTGATAAGGCCTCTCTAGAGAAACTTCCCTCATGATGGGCTGGGAAGAGCTGGCTTGCTTCCATACTTTCAGAGTGGTCCTATGGTCCCACTCACAGAATAATTGAAATACAGCATGCGAACAACTAGATTAAATAAGCACTTGCCACTTACTTAGTCATTCATCAACATCTGCACCGTTTTTTTCTCTTACATGACATTTCCTTACTTGTCTTCTAAGTTTGAGACAAATGTCTAGAGCAACAACAAAAACAACAACAAACCTCAATCAATTATTAGAAAAAAAGAGACTCAAGCTGAGGGTGTGGGTAAATAGTTACTAATTTTTAAAATATATACACCATCCATGAAGAAATCTAACAAAAATTTGGATATTCCACAAGAAGGCACAGCCCAGGAAAAAAGTCACCCCAATACTCAAAATTAAGTTGTAGGACTGTGTATAAACACAAGGTTACTGCCCATAACAATTTAGACAAAACTGTTCTTCTTATAGTATATCTTACATGTATGTATGTGTGTATATATTTTACATAAATACTTGTGCTATGTGTTTTTATAAAGAGTACACATTTAAGCAGGTTAACAAAACCCTTGCTCTGGACGACTTTTCAGAGTTTTGCCCAAATCCAAAAAAGGCAAATTTCCTCTGAAGTGGGAAAATTTTACCTACATCTATGAACAACGCCCCAAATTACATGCATTTCTACAGCTGCATATTTACATCTTAGGATTTAGAATTGTAAGGCATAATTGCAGTTTTGGTATGCTTGTTTAAATTAGGAATAACTGCAGTAAGCCACACTGACTTTAAAATGGTGCACTAACATAAAGCATGAAAAAGTTCGTTTTAAGTCAGCTTTTTAGTCCTGGATGACCACCAGCCTTTCACCTTTAGGAAGTCATATGTTGACAGTACTATTTTTCAGATACAGAATAAGACTTGGTAGAGAACAGCTATTCTGGAGCAATCATGGTAACAGATCTCACTCATAAGTAAATTTGCTTCATTCTAACCTGGATTCACACTCACAGTAAAATTCACACACTCTTCTTTAATCCAAATTAGCTTCCAAATGTCAGGAAAACCTTTATCCTTAGCAAGCCTTCTAGTCCTAAATTGCATCCACATGGAACTTCCTTTTTCTCATTCCTGTTATTGCATGTTCAAGGGATCACTTTAATCTCTTTTCACAAATAGGATGTCAGAAATGTGAGAGAGAAGTATAACCAGTCCCAATATGTTTCTGAAATCTGAGAGTTTGAATCTGAGTTTGGGCTGGGCTAGGAGATGGAAGGAGCAAGAAAAGGGAAGATAAGCTTAGAAGTAGCTGAAATACAGGGGAGGATGATACATAATTCATGTTTTAACGCTGTTCTTTGTCTGCTTTGAACTTCTTTTCAGATATGGTTTTGAAATATCATGTATCTCCACATGTAAAGCAGCACCTTTGTGAAACTTCCAGCTTAAGCTTTGTGAAGACATTGCCCTCAGCGCATATTGAGTCCATCTAAGACCTCTAAGTTTCCCCATAGCCCTGTCAAGGTGGGATTGTGAACCACTTTGAAATATGAATTTGTGAGTGCTTTAATAGGAATCAGAAGACCAATGGCTTAACTATTCACCCATGTCCCTAACAAGTAAATAATTCTGTGTTTTATATCTCCAATTCTACTTTTTCCTTCCAGTGATAACTCAGGTTCATTTCTGACAAATAGGGAAGCAAAAGGAGGTAGCAGAGAAGAAAGTACAGAGTCAGACATCATTTTTTGCAGGGTTATGAATCTTAAGATGTAGGTTAATATTTGCGTTATTCAATCATTCATTCTCACATGAAGCCTATATATACTTTTCCTGCTTTCTACTAGGAAATTAAATATTCTTTTCCCATAAAATTCTGTTAGCATCTTGCTCACTTTCAAATCATAAGTTCCAATATTATTTGGGTTTTATGTCCTTTATGTACATCCCTCTCATGAAGTGATACTGTACTTTTACGGTTTTATTATTTTTTATATTTTTACAGAACCTATGTCCTGAATAAAATTACAATGAATTTGAGGATGATGTATATGTAATTATACATGTGAGATTTGACATTACTTTTGACAGTGGCCCAAAAGAGATCTAGTCAAAGGCTTCAGCTACATTCTGAGTTAGAAAATGTTACTATAAAATATGGCAGTGAAATGAAAACATAAAATGCGTATCTGTAGTGTTTATGACTCATTATGTAGTATTCATATATCTGTAGAAAGCAAGGTGGATGTATCAACTTATATAAAAAAAGATATGTTAAAAGTCAGGATTTACTTTTAGCACAGTGGTCATCTTAATGAATTTCTCCATGACAAATTTGATTTTCCATATATTTCTTTCACACATACCCTCCCATAATATAACTGTTATAAAATAAAATCTGTTTACATTTCTTTTATGTGTTTTCTGTTGTTCAGGAAATCAAACAAGTAATTTTCAAGAACCATATGCTTGTCTTCTTTTATTATGGAAAAATGTTACCATTTATCTTTGAAATACTGTATGTCTGGAATAGTTTACTTAGAAATGTAAATGTTATTGTATTTTTGTGGGCTCATTCTATTACTATTTTGCATTATAGATGTAGTTGTAATATCAAATAATAAAAAGATGAGCCTAAAAACTTTTTTTTCATCAGCAACAGTAAATTGATTTTCCTAATAGTATTGGAGATCAGGCACTTCTTAGTTTTGCATCAAACCCAAGTTTTATATTATTAAGTTTGGACACATGGTCTTGCCCTGCATTTTGAAGAAAAAACTAAGAGCCTCGGTTACCCACCATATTCTGTAGACATCTTCATCTGTCAATCCAAGACAAATATACATGAAAGAAAAACTTCAGAGCTAATTATACTTTTTTTCTAGAAATACAGTTAAAGGGATCTATAGAAATCCATGTATTTCTTCTTTTTGACTGTTCTCACATAACTGTTCTTCATTTTTTTTAATATATCGTGACTCTTATTGTTTTTCAACAATCTTCAAGAACGAGATTGACGTCTATTTGCCAATTATATTAATACTGATTTTTATAATCCTAAAGATACAATCAAAATTTTAAAAGTGTTTAGAGAACAAAATAATATTTTTCTTCTTTATGATTCAGCTATGTCCTGATAGGATTTTTTTATATGTTTTCAAAATTTCTGAATCAGTTTTGCTATTTTCCATTACTAGAAACTTTTAAGGAAAGACTAAACCTACACAGATAGATTATAGAAAATCCACACTGAAGTTTATCTTGTTCTTCCGCACCCAAGATTAATGAGACATTATGCCTGATCTCAAGGATATTCACTTTCCTCAGTCCTTGTCTCTAAATTCTTTAAAGAATAAGCAACAGAACTTATTTCCATCCTTTTGTGGCAATGCAGATAATTAGTTTATGAAACAATTAAAGATAGGTCATGAATAGCATGGGACAGGACATGAAATGGAAGGACAACAGTGGTTAGTTGCATAAGAGTAAAGACATGCATTCACTGGAAAGTTTTTTGCAAGAGTAACCTGAGGAAAGGACTTCAGTAAATTATGGATCTATTTTAACAGCCATGTGTAAAGAAAGGGAGAAGATAGCTGTGCTGAAGACAAGAATAGGATGGAAACTTTGATTAGTGCTTGCAAAAAGGGAGACGGCTGCTGCAATTATACTCAGATGTGTCTCTTTCCCCTTAAAATTGTTGTCATTTTGAAAGAAACTGTAAGAAAGCTGGTATCCCAAGGAAATTGTTACCATAAACCCTTGGTGGTGAAGGCTTTTCTGTGGAGGGGGACCAGCACAGAAAGGAGTGAATTATATGGAGAAGTTTCCCCTGAGCCAATTTGCAGTATCACACAAGATTATGTGCCTCCTCAGCAAGTTTGCTGATGACACAAAGCTGGGAGGAGTGGCCAGTATCCCAGAGTTCTGTGCATCCCTCCAGAAGGACCTCAAGACGTTGGGGAGGTCAGCAGAGCAGAACCGTCTCAAGTTCAAGGTGTAGGGTCCTGTCCCTTGGGAGGAATAACTCCTGCACCAGTACAGGTTGGGGGCTGAGCTGCTGGAAAGCAGCTCTGTGGAGAATAATCTGGGGATCCTGGTGGACAACCAGGCTGTCCAAGAGCCAGCAGTGCCCTTGTGGCCAAGGAGGCTGATAGTATCCTGGGATGCACTAGGAAGGGCATTGCCAGCAGGTCAAGGGAGCTGATTCTGCCCCTCTGCTCAGCCCTGGTGAGGCCACATCTGGAGTGCTGTATCCAGTCCTGGGATCCTCAGTGCAAGAGAGACATGGAATTCCAGGTCCAGCATAGGGCTACGAAGATGATTAAGGCACTGGAGCGTCTCTCTTACAAGGAAAAGCTGAGAGAGTTTGGCCTGTTCAGGCTTGAGAAGAGATGACTGAGAGGGGACCACATTAATGCCTATAAGTATCTGAAGGGAGGATGCCAAGAGGATGGACCAGGCTCTTCTCAGTGGTTCCAAGCAATAGAACAAGAGGCAAAGAGAAGAAACTGATTCACAGGAAGTTCCATTTGAATATGAGGAAGAACGTCGTTACTGTGTTCGTGACTGAGCAGTAGAAAAGCCTATCTAGAGAGGTTGTGGATTCTCCCTCACAGTGGATTTTCAAGACCCACCTGGATGCAATCCTGTGCCATGTGCTCTGGGATGACCCTGCCTGAGCAGGGAGGTTGGACCAGATGACCCACTGCAGTCCCTTCCAATCTTACCCAGTCTGTGATTCTGTGATTATTGTGCTCTAATTTTGGAATTCACTTCTAGGTCTGTAATATGTTTAGTGGAGCTTGAGGAGAATCTAAACACATATTTGGAAGGGAGATATAAAGTGGGCTAGCAGCCAACTGTATCAGTCCCAGGAAAGCCCCAGGAAACTACCTGTAGACTGGAAGAAGAAGACAGGCGATGTATAACATTATCTTTTCCTTCCTTAGGTACTTCAAAGGCAATTTGGGCTTGGTGAACTCTCAATGAGACCTATTAATATTTGTTCCAAAAATTGTTATCTTCTTTGGCTTGATAGGTTATTGTCAAAATAAGTCTTCCACAGAAGTGCACTGTATCAAACTTAAAAGTACAGGTAAAGAATTACACAAAGCCACTGTATTTTGTTGACTGGAGCATCCTTTTTTTCCTTTCTCTGTCATAAGGGCACATAACTTCAGTTTTACTTTTGATGTGTGCTCGAAGAAGACAGACTCCTACTACTATCATCATAGTTGTCATCCTGACCTAAAATATCTGGAACAATATTTCTGGAACTAATTCCCTTGCCACACTTTATAAAATGTTTGAAAGATGTGTTTTACATTCATAAAGGTTCCTTTTAATAATAAACTGAAAGCTAATCTGTATCCAGTAAGTCTTCGAAGGTAAGAAGTAAGTAATGCCATTTCCTTTGAGACACATTAGACTTTTCTCATCTGATAAAAGAAATAATTGTCTGGGCTTTTCAATTCCAGTACAGACTTTTAATACACTCACAGCTACAAAATCAGTCTGAGATTGACTGTCTTCTTTTGAAAGTTATTAGCGTAATATTTATTTTAGTATAAATTCTTTTTTTTTTTTT
>VXBT01010378.1:1498062-1543352 GCA_013400235.1 Oriolus oriolus
TTTTTTTTGGTAAAGAGTGTGTATCTCTGTGAAACAAAATACCATAAAATCCAACCAATTTTCCAGACATAGACATTATGGGGAATTGATTTTATTTATTTTGGTTTGTTGATATTGTTTCAGCACAGTCAAAAGCAAAAGTTTAAATGTTAATTTCAAAACGAATGCATATGCTTGAAGTTACAGAATATAAATAATATTACTGCTTTTTAAAACAAATGAGAAACAAGCATATTATTAAAGATGGCAGTATCAGGTTACAAAAGAGAGCAAAAACTTGAATCCTTAGTGTTAGGGAATTACTACATATAGCCTGGTGGGAAAGAGACTAATCCAGATAACTGTTGGTACAGTTACTGACAAAAAAAATCTAAAGGAAATAAGAGAGTTTTGTACACAGATTACTTGAATTCAGTGTTTTCTCACCTGAAAATCTGTGAAGCTGGGTGTGTTTGCAAAATGTTACTGTTTTGATATCCTGAAACTGGCATCCTGGTGATGCCATGATGGTTTTTTGCCTTTTCTTTTATACCCCTTTTATATACCCTTTTATATAGCTTTTACATATCCTTAGTGCTTTTAGCCCACATACTTGTAGTTCTTTAAGTTTGATTACTCAGTATAGACTTAATATTCCATTAAGCCAGGAGACCAAACATCCTGGAAGCTTTGCAGTTAGGGGTCAGAGGGCCCTAGACACCAAAGTCCTCTCTGGATCACATCCCGTAAACTAAGATAGGCCCATCCAGGAAGAAGATTCCTCGGGATAGGGGATTCATTCAAGCCTCTCACTGGGGAATCTTTGATACATATGCTAATTTGCAAGGCCCATAATTGTATACGTGATTTATTGTGTGTGTGCATTTCAGTGTATTCCACCTGGACAAAGTGGTGCATCTTTAAGGATCCTTAAATAAATAAAGAGGCAAAAACCCCTTTCCCCGTTAACTGTGTCTGGCTTTTAATTTTAAGACCAAGGAAAGGCAACACTGGGAACATTCATAAGAACGCTAATACTGTAGTAGGCTGGTTAAACATTAAACGTAGGCAAGCATTTGTTGCATCTTCTTAATACATTTAATTTACATCAGTATACAGTTTTGTAATAATTTCTTACTTTAGTTACCCATACATCTGTACCTATTAAGAAAATGATTCTGGAAAAGCGAGGATAAACTCCACAAAGAAGCTTAACTCTATTTAATAGGATACTCTCAATAAGGGAAAAGAAACAAAGGAAAACTGGTCCTTGTCTTTAGCAATATAGACCTGTGAGTGCTAAAATATGGAAATCAAATTCTTCTGTTTCGTAGTACAAACAGAATATTTTTTTCTTACAGTTTCATTGGTTTTAAAGTGATTAAGATTATTCAAATAGTTTGTTTACCTTCTGTTGTGTTAAAAGTTTAGGGAACAAGTCTGTTCTGAGAAGACTTCACACGGAATACACGAATGTGAGCGTGCTCCAAATTTACTAATTTAAAAATAAAGTATCACCGGATCAACCCCTTAATAATTAGGTTTTAATGAATCTCTTTCTTTAAAATTAAATTTATTTACTTTTACTTTAAAATTTTATTTTATTTACTAATTTTATTTTTATCAATAATTAATTTCATCACAAAGGACAGAATAATGTTGCAATGGTGGGAATGACCTAATTCTTCTGGAGTGTCAACTGAAGGAAGGTGAAACCATAAACTTCTGTTGGGTTTTCTTCATTGTCAGCTTGAACTCAAAGAGCCACTGAATATGGTTTTGGAAATGTTATTCTGAGAGCTAATTCCTTTCTGTCTAGAAACAGAGGATATTCAAATAAATTTAAAGTATCCAGTTGTTTCTCTTCAAAAATAATAAAGGCTCTTCACTGCTTCTCATATTTATTCTCTTTTTCAGGTTTATTCCTACCACTGATTATTTCATAACACAAGCCTCCATCTTATCCTGTTGTTGTTTATTCAGTGATTTCTGGAAAGATGCAATGGAGGGGTCGTGGCACTGCACAAGAAACCTACAAACCTTATCACATTTCTTTTATTGTGTATCTTGTCAGGACATCTTATCTCTTTGGCTCCACTATTTTCATTTGTAATATGTAATAGCTGTGTCTTACGTTTGCAACAGTATTTGTGCTCTGCCAATGAATATTGCAGTGTCAGGCATAAACATTTATTATTCCATGGCTGAAATAGCAGAAGGTAAAATAATAAAACCAAGCACTGTATATAGGAATATCTGTTACACATTTGTTTTTCAAAATGGTCCATGACTTTTTCCTTTCCTGTTGGATATGGGATGCATGAGGGTATCCTGAAATCTGCCCAAGAAATCACATCAACCTTCATTAAATTAAAGCTACTGTAAGCCTCAAGCATTTTTGTAAATGTCGGAATACTCTTTGCTTCCAGAATGAGCCTGGAAAAGGAAACATCCTCTGCACCTTGACCTGGAATCTGTATGGGATTTCCTTTTGCCTTCAGGAGCATGAAGATGGCAGATAAAGGAAAGTAAGCATCAGAGATTGTGAGCATTTGATGTTTCTGAGACTCAGGAGAATAATGAGGGAATTGGTATGATACAGTGTCTTCTGAGATCAGACTAGAGGAGAATTCTGAACACTCTTCCCACTCACAAACATATTTGCATATATTAAAAATAGAGCATGTTTATGTTTCAGTAGAAATAAAAAATGTAACAGGCAAAGGAAATAAGAATATGTGTAAAAAAATTGTTTACTTTGCTGGTTTATGAATATTTAACAAAAAATTAAGGAATTTTTAAATATCAGATTTGGAGCCAAAAGCACACATTCAATTAATTTTCCTTATGAGAAGTTGATATGGCACAATCTTAGGCATTTCAGTAACTTTTTCATTATTCCACATACATATTCCACTGTATCCCAAATTCCTGTTGTAAGCAGTGCCTAAAATCTCTAGCACTTATTTCACGATCAGAAATTCACTGTTTTATTTTGGCTTCCCCATTCAACACATCTCCTTTATATCTGAGTCATCATCTAAATTCTTTCAATTATACAATGGGATTTTATGGCACTCATCAGAGCAACTGATGATGGCATTCACACACAGCGCTGTATTTCCCAACATCCATGTAATGTGAAGACTTGCTTTTACCCTTTGTGAGCATTTGGAGCAATATCACAGAGAAATAAAGCATGCTTTCCAAGAAGTGAGTGCTTAGCCAACCACCTTGAAAGGTTTTTGTTGGTGTGCATCCTTAATTTTCTGCATTGTGCGAGACACAGCTGGCACCTGTTTCACAGTGAGCAAACTCTTGATCCAAAGGCAATGCCACCACATGATGCCTGAACTCTAAATCCTTTGCAGCTCCATGACATAGCACAGTCAGCAGCTGGACTCTTGAAAATTGCAGCTGGGAAGCTTAAGAAAGACTACTTGAACTAATATTTTTCAGGTAATCAGTAGTCTCAAGCTGGCTAGAATTCTCTCTTGCATACAAGTATGCAAATGTAGAATCATCTAGATTCTGACCTAAGCTGTGTGCAAGCTGGCCTTAACTTACTGCCTCTGGATACAGGGGGCTGACAAAATATACATCAGTGATTTTCCAAAATTGACGGCAGATTTGGGTGATTTGTATCTTTATTTGAAGGCTCACGTTTCAGTCAGCTTTAGACACCCACTCACTGAAAAATATACGCAATAAAGTACCAAAAATCTCCAGCCAGCTTTGCTGGAGCTCAGGCTAGTAAACACACACAGGTGGTAGCACTGCTGAAGAATCACTGCTCAGTGCTGGGGAAAGAGTGAAAAGCTTTGTAATGAAAACACTCTGGAACTCAACCTAAATGCCTGTCTTAGCTCTCTGCAGGGAGACAGCTGGTCACACTGACATGGCGACACACTGCGCATTCATTTCTGTGTGAACACACTGCTAAGACAGCCTTCAGACACAGATCCTTCAAGGCTGGATCTGGCAACAGGCACTTTGTTGAGGCTGCTGTTGTAAAATAGTGCAGGTTGTATGCTGCTGGCTGTGAAATCCCAGTTGGCTTTTGCTGCATGAGTTCCCAGCTTCATGTGCTGCTATGAAATGAGGGATTTTTTTCACAGGAATTTTGCAGATTCGCAAATGGTAGTAATTTGATTAGTACTATTTAATCTATAGATGATATCCATTTATGCGGCACTTTCCCCCTATATTCTTGATTAGTAAAAAAAATTAAAGAATATTAATAAACATAAATTTACTAGTGTTTTATCTCCATTCTCCATTGTAACATTCTTTTCTTCTGCAGCACCCCAGTATTCTGTCACATTTCAGCTTCTGTAAGGTCAGGTTATGCTGGAAATTTATGCAGTCACATCAAGAAACAACTAGAAAAAAATCTAATCAAACGCCAGCAAGCCCCAACTGCTGCCCATACAATTTGGAACACGTCCTTTGCATGTTGTATGCTGCAAACACATAATATTAACAGTTGATCAAAGAAATCCAAAGATGACAAATGTCTGGAAAACCTTACTCTGACAGAAGCAGCCAAGAGGAAGTGCTTATGCACCACTAGCACAGGACATGGGGTACTTAGCAGATTTCAGGAGCTTCTGCTCGCAGCCTAGAGTTTATTAGAAAGGCAAGAAGCGAAGAACATGTAGAAGCAAAAGTAATTCCAAATTAGACACAGTGTCTGGTGAAGCAATGAACCAGGAGACAAACACCCACACCGACGTTTCAGATGGTAAAACTGCATCTTGGGCTCTATGGAAACGTCCTGTCACACTGCTAAACCCTGCAGTGACGGGAGAGCTCTGCTGCAGCTCACAGGCGACAGGGTGAGCTCACCACATCCAGCAAGCAGGCAGAAATCACTACCCTGAATGTGCACCAGACCACAAGTATTTTGCAAACTAATATCTTGAAGAAAATAGTTACTGATTGTAATTGCCCTGCAAAATTACACTCATCATTGGCAGACAATGATTAGCTTTCATTTTGCAGTTTATTTGAAAATTAGTGGCAGACAATGCTTCTTGCTAATTTCCTAGGAGGATGGGGAATATTTTACACAACCTCTTGCCACAACTGTCTGTGCGAGCCAAGAAATAGATGTTACACACTTGGCATTTTATTCATTGCTGAATTTTATATTAGCATTGTCTTTTGGCTTTGTACATGTAGATTTTAAACTCCAGGTCTTGGTTTAAAACTAAAAATTAATTACCTCTGTATGAACCTGCCATAGGAGCTGTAGTTTGCTAAGTTCCAAATCAGTGTTATGCTGACCTGAGACAAAGTGATTCCAGTGCAAAAATGTTGCTCTGTGCAAAACCCTAAAAATGAACTTGGACATGCCATCCTCTCCTCACGTGGTTGGTGGATGCTTACTTCAAGTACAGAGGAAAACTCTCCTACCAATGATGGAATTTCATAAGACAGAAAACAAATAAAGTGTTTGTTATTCTCATTAAATCTCAAATCTCATCCACACATTCTATACAGATTTGAGGATCCATCAACACAGTGCACCTGGATGATTGAATGACAGTGACAGATTTTTCTTAACAAAATATATTGTTCACTGACTGGTAGACTGATTTCAAATCAAAATGTTCCAAAAATTAAATTTAAGAATACTAACCTACATTGACAATGCACATAATTTTTGTCTAATAATTCTAGCAGCCATCAGCACAGCAATGTTAATTTTTCAAAGTGTTCTGTTGGTGAATTTTCTAATTCTATGAAATTTTTTTGTCCTGTACAAAAGTGAGATGCTGAATGAAGTTGTTAAGTCTTCATTTTCAGGTGTGGGTGGGGTCAAGCTACATCACCTGCATCACTGACCTGCATCACCTGCATCTCAAACATTTGATACTTCACTGATCCAATTTACACTAGCATTCATACTATACAAGTAGGAGATTTGCTTTTTTCACTGATACACTTGCAGATAATTATCTCATTCCTTTAAGGCATCCCTAGACACCATCCTATGGAGACTTGACTTAATTTGGGATTATTTACTGAAAGAACTTCCCATCACAAACCTCATTTCTATTCGAACTGTTGCTGTTCAAGTGGTAATCTGTCACTCAGCATGAGTAACAATTGCAGAATCTGTCCTATGACATCTTTAATGAAGAAAATCTTATGTACAGAGATTTTTATCTTCGCAGAAGAAGCAGTGACACAGTTACATGAGGTCCCTTGATCTCCCCCAGTATTAAAGCACCTCACATTGCCATGCAGTGGCTAGTGAGCATTCATGCATGTTGGTCCACAAGCTCTTCTGTGAAGTTAACATTCTGAGGTAATGTCACAAAATACTGTACTTGTTTTCAAAGTGATAGTGCATTCATCTCCTTGTGGGATCCTTCAGTCTCTGGGAGATTTCATATACCTTGAAGTGCCCTGTCTAGAGCAGCCAAAACATATCCAGTCTTTTTCTGGCTTTCAGATACCTAGCTGAGTATAAAAGAGTAAAAGATTTGCACAAAAGAATGCAAATCTACTTTTTTTCAACCCCAACCATACTATGTGTTTGTTTTGATTTGGGGGGGTTTTGCTGTGTTTGTTTGTGGTTTGTGGGGGGGAGGTGTGTGTTTGTTTTTAAATCTTACCTATGTTCTACTGTGAATGAATCAAATTGTACATGACAAAATTGTGAGGTAGTTAGGGGTTTAAAACTTTTTATTCCAAAAGATTTTTACTCTGACAGAACTGCGGATCTAAGCAAGACCTTTGAAACAAACTTGACTATTTAACAACTCCATTAATGACTACTAATTATTTAAAATAGCTAATATCTTTAAAATATTTATCTTACCCTTTTACTCTTGTGGCAGAATTAGAACATCCTGATGATTCATTCTTATTCATCTGCAGTGGATAATTCAACTGCACCTACTTCCATCAAAATATTATCTGCACAATTGTATTCATTATTATTTCAGCTGGTGTCACAGGTTTCAACAGAACTTGCTATTCTGCATATTGCCTATATTATCCCAAGCCTGTTTCTCATCTTGGGAATGAATGATGTTTTGAAACCACAAAGCCAACAAAAAATGAGCAGAGCAGTCAGTGCTTAAGTTAGTTAGATTTTAATTTGCTGCACTGCACATTTCTTTTCAGTATTGTTATAGGCAAAACTGGTTCATTCACTCAGGTGCATTTCATTGATTTACAAATAATGAACTAGCAAAAAGGCAAAGGTAGCAGAAAAAAGAGCATGAAATGGAATCACAGAATTGTTAGGGTTGGAAGGGACCTCTGGAGATCAGCCAGTTCAACCCTCCTGCCATGGCAGGGTCACCTCAAGCAGGTGACACAGGAATGCCTCCAGGTGAGTTTTGAAGGTCTCCAGAGAGGGAGACTCCACAAGCTCCCTGGACAGCCTGTTCCAGTGCTGTGCCACACTCAATATAACGAAGTTCTCCCTCATGTTCTTGTGTTTCAGTTTATGGCCACTGCTCCATGCCCTGTCACTGGGCATCACTGAAAAGAGTCTGGCACCATCCTCTTCAAACCCGCCTTTGAGGTATTTATGTGCATTAAGGAGATCTCCTCTCAGCCTTCTCTCCTCCAGACTAAACAGGCCCAGCTCCCACAGTCTCTCCTCATAAGAGATACTCCAGACCCCAAAGCATCTCTGTGACCTCTGCTGGACCCTCTCCAGGAGCTCCTTGTCTTTGTTGTACTGAGGAGCCCAGAACGGCACACGGCACTCCAGATGTGGCCTCTCTAGGGCGGAGTAAAGGGGCAGGATCACCTCCCTCAGCCTGCTGCCCACAGTATTCCCAATGCACCCCGGGATACCACTGGCCCTCTTGGCTGCAAGGGCACTGCTGGCTCATGGTCAGCTTGTCATCCACCAAGACTCCCAGGTCCTTCTCTGCCAAGCTGCTCCCCGGCAGGTCAGCCCCCTGCCTGTGCTGGTACTTGGGATTAATCTTCCCCAGGTTCAGGACCCTGCACTCGCTCTTGTTAAACCTCACCAGGTTTCTCTCCACCCAGTTCTCCGGCCTATCAAGGTCCTGTTGAATAGCAGCACAGGCTTCAGGCGAATCAGCCACTCCACCCAGTTTTGTATCATTAGCAAACTTGCTGTGGGTGCATTCTATTCCTTTGCCCAGGTCCTCGATAAACAAGTTGGATAAGGCTGGATCCAGCACTGGTCTCTGGGGAATGCCACTGATTACAGGCTTCCAACCAGATTCTACTCTGCTGTCTGAGCTGTGCCATTCAGACTGCTCTTGACCCACCTCACTGTCCATTCACCTAACCCGCATTTCCTGACCTTGCCTACAAGTAGCCACAGAACACACAGAAGTCAGAGAGGTAGCAGCTGGAATTACAAGAAAAAATGAGAAATAACATTTGTTGTTCCGTCTGAAAGGTATTTAATCTTTTTTGGTCATAACTCACAACCATATAAAATGTTTGTATTTGTAATTTTCTTTTCTCTTCTTGCCTATTTCATTTGCTGTTCTATTCCCCTTGTTTTTCCTTCGTTCTCTCCCTGGTGGTAATACACCTCAATGCAATTATTCCAATCACTATTGGTGTCATCATTTCTATAATTTGTAATCTTGCCATTCCTTTGTACTTCATCATAGCCCCAGAGCTATGTAATATGAAGGGGTCAGAAAAATTCCTTAGCATCAGATTCCTTGTCACTTCTGTCATTCTCAGATCTCAGGAATAAAGACTGCTCCACACCAGGTCACCAATTGAAGTTGCTCTCTCAGTAATATTTACAACTTTAAGTCAATTGCTGTTTGCTGATCTGTATGAGAAGTGACCCTGGTCTACATCAAATCTCTGGTGTCTGAGGCTATATATTAGAACCATAATTTCTCCTAATATTGTCAGCCTCACAGCTAGCAAGAAATAAACAAGTCAGAGAAACTGAATTATCTTCCCACTCAAAAAGAGAGCTTGTTTGTGTGCTCTTTTCCCACACAGATACTGAAGCACACCTGATGGAAGAGTATTTGTAAACTAAGGAGTAGCAAATTTGCTGTTCAGTTCAGAGAATACTGGATTCAAGACTGGATAATACAATCAGGATTCTGACACAAACTTGCTTATAAAGTGAAAAATTGTGCTGCTCTTCTGCAAACATCAGTCACTTAAATATACAGAATGTTGTTTAACTATTTTTTACACTCACTGAATTAATTTTTGAGAATTCAAATGTTAAAAATGAAGCCCCCCCCTTTTTTTTTTACCAAGAAATAAAGTAAGTGTGAGAAAGTGCTTGTGCACATGATTTCAGTTCACAGTATCTTTCTGAATGTGAGTTTTTTCCAATGAAATTGAGAATCAAGTGTGGCTTTAATAGCAGACAAAAGAGAACAACATGACTTTTCATCTGCTCTGTAGTGGATGGTATCCCATTCCTCTTCAGCAGTCAGTGACATTTTCTGACTCTAATCTCACCCCATCCTTCCCTGAGGATTTCTGAAAGGATGTAGCCTTTAGATAAATTTTCAGTACAGGACCTAGAAAATACTACCATGAAAAACAAGGAGAACCCTTCCTATTACTCCCACCTTTTCCTTGAAAAAAACCTATTCCTAGCAAAGAAAAATTATGAAATCTAAGAATTCAGAAACATGATCTGATGAAAGAATATTAATTTTCAGCTGCCACACAGGGACTGACAAATCCATGATTTGTCATACTGGCAGTGCATCTTTTAGTATGAAAACAAGATATGGTGACTGCTCTGAAGAACAAAATTACTGTATTTTTTCCTTTACTTGAATTTCAGAGGTGATACATTTCATACCGAAAATGTGACTCAGTGAAGTACCTAATGGCATGGGTGGTGCCCAATGCACTGCTCATGCTCATCACTTTGAGGGAGCTCAACTTTCTGTGGATAGAAGGCTGTGACCTTTTTTTGTCAGAAGTCTTGTCAGTCTTTAGATAATAAATGTGTAAAGAACTTCTGCACTGAAAAACAGTAGTTACTCATCTTTGACTATGAAAGATGCAGATAAGAAATATGGTTGTTAATAGTAGTAAAATGTAGAAGCTGCATCATGATTTACCTCTTGCTCAAACAGTAATAGTTTCAAGTCTGTGTGGTGTTTTCTGACTTGTTAACATTCCATGAAATAGGAAGAACAAAGAGGATTTTTCTGACTCAGATTTTCTTTTTCTCTAGTTTATAAAGCTAAAGCACATATACTCTTTAAATTCAGAATCATAACTTAGGGGAAAGGGTTTACTTTGATAGAGTTCCTGTTTCTAGGCAGTGCAAATAATCCTTGTTGCAAAAAACCCCAGTTTTTCAACAAAAGGAAAATAACCTTAATAGTCTGCTGATTCATATACCCTCCAAGGTATCTCTATCTGTTTCAAAGCCTTCTCTGACCAGTCTCTCTCAAATGTCAGTGGTAGCAAACAATGCAATTAATTTTTTTGTACAGATCCCAAACTTATGTTTTAGACATGCTCTTAAAATAAGTACAGGACTGTCCTGTTCAGAGAATGCCTATTTTTGAAGCCCCAGCTATTCTGAATGTGAAATGCATCCCAAGCTTTCCAGTGTTCTCTCAACTGTAGTAACTAGGGAAGGCACATAATAAAAAGAACAGTTCTCACAGCCTTCAAATCTAGGCATTGACAGAGCATCTGAGAGGGAAACTTTCAGTGCTGCTTCTCCTAAATGAAACAAAATCTCACATTTGAACCCGGTCCTATGTGACTATCTAGTAGGACACAGATGCATTTATCATGAAGTAAGACGGAAACACAACAGTAATTGTATTTCTGAACTTCTTGTGGGAAACTAGCTATTGTTTTGTGCTGTGAGCATAATTCATTCACCAAGACAATTTCTTTGTCTTAATGACTGTTGATTATTTATCCCTCCTAATAAGTAATAAGCACATTTTTCAAAGCTGTAACCGAAAGGTCAAGGGCAAAAGGGCATTTGGCATTTCTATGATATTTTCTTTTATTCTAGAAATAAATATGGTACAAGTCATTCCCATGGAAGCAATACAGAACTGGAATATTCCTCAGGCAAAATGTGTAAGAATCCGAAATTACTTACTCTGAAAGTCAAAAGTACTAAAGTCACACAGTACTAAAGGAATAACAATAGAATAAAAAAGCTTTGCCCATATCAAGAAATTCAAACCAGACTGGCATAAAATTTAACATTGTTAAATAGTGTTTCTATCACTGTCCTGTTTAAAAGCATGTAGAGCCTTATGGATATCTCCATTTCTGCCATGACATGATCCATGACCAATGCAGCATAAAACTACATGAGCTTGTAATAAGTAAGCAAAAAATTTCAAAATTATATTCTGCAGAGAGCTATCATAAGATACAGGTGGGATTCAACATTTCTACTCTGTAGAGTTTGTGTCATTCTTAGCACAAAGTGAAGATGAAATGGAGAGCTCTCACAGGTTAATTGAAATGCTCATAAAAAAGACAAAAGAACCAGAGTTAACACAGAAGGATTACAAGAGCTAAATTTGTTCTGAATGATGAGGTCAAAAATGTAATTTTTATATTTAAAAGGGTGAAGGAAAGAACCTAGGAATAAAACCTGAAAAATGGGTCTATCACCATTTGCAAAAAAAGAAGCTTAATGTCTTTTTTGTGTTGTGGTGCCCAAAAACTTCACACAGAGCTTGAGGTGAGGCTGCCCCAGTGCAGTGCAGAGCAGGACAATCCTCTCCCTTGCCCAGCTGGTGATGCTGTGCCTGATGACCCCCAGGACAGGGTTGGCCCTCCTGGCTGCCAGGGCACTGCTGGCTCGTGCTCAACTTTCTGTTGATCAGGATCCCCAGGTCCCTTTCCACAACGCTGTTCTCCAGTGTCTCATTCCCCAGTCTGTCCATAGACCCAGGGTCGCCCTGTCCCCGGTGCATAACCCAGCACTTTCCCTGGTTGAACTTCATATGCTTGGTGATTTCCCAGTCCTCTCATTTGCTGAGGTCTCTCTGCAGGGCCTCCCTGCCCTCAACAGCTCCTTCCATTTTAATGTCATTGGCAAACTTACATGGTATTCCTTTGAGTCCTGTGTCCAAGTCATTTATGAGGATGTTGAAGAGAGCTGAGCCAAGGATGGATCCCTGCAGAACCCCACCACAGTTGCTGCTATCCTGTGGGGAAGTCAAATGCTCTATTCCAACCATAAGTGTGTAAATAAGTAATTTTTCAAGTGCTGTTTCATGTATGTTAAATTGTATTGAAAATTTTTGTTCTGAAACAGAATTCAAGATCAGTAATAATATAGCAGACAAACATACAACTACATAGACTGAAACATTATAAAGTGCTCTGGCTAAACACTTGTGATTTTTTGTAGTCTACTGAAAAACACACTATATAGTGTATTAATAAATTGAATATGTCTAAACAACAGCTAAAAATAAAACTTTATTATTTTTAACACTAGGGGGGAAAAGAAGTAAAGATTTAACAATAATGAAAGTCACATACTTTGATCTGGGCAAGGACAGATCAGGTGAGCCTGAATGTATTAGCTTCAGTAATATCTGTAATTCTTCACTTGTCTCGTTCTCTTCCAGTTCCAGGAAACAAAATTACATTTGAAATTCTGTGTAACAAATCCAGTTCTGAAGCTCATTCAAACATCAGCTGTCAAAGTGGTTTTTCCATTCATACAGGTTGAACACAACAACAAAACTTCAAAAATAAATTCTGGGACCATCACCTTAAAGGAATCCTTCGATCAGCTTTGATCACTATTAGGCCTTCCTTCTGTAGTGGTCCGTAATATCAAAATCACATCCTTTCCACATTTCATACCCCACTCCACCAAATAAACCCCAAGCCCCCAACCCCAAAAAGCCCCCCAAAACAACAAACAACCAAAACTACTTGTATTTGAAATATAAACCGACAACAACAAAAAGGGATCTTGATGAGTACCTTTCCATTATATCAGTCTTTTCAGGTCGCTCTTCAGCTTAGCACTACAGTTCGTGAAGATCAGAGACATCATATTTGGAAACGGGAAAAAAACTAAAAAGTAAAATATGAAGCTGTTATTTTATACACAGTTTCACATGTTTTCACCCTTTGAATTGCCTGTGAGTACCACACCATTGCACTAACTCTATAGGGGTGAAACAACAGACTGTGGAGCAAGGCACACATTTTCTAACATAGCTTCCCTTTTGTCTTCAACTGATGCTATGAGATTAAAGTTGTGTTTAAAGTCTGATAAAATACAAGAGAAAAGTCATGACTTTCGTCATAGATAAACCCATGGGAGTTTACAGAGCTCAGTGGAAGCTATTGAAAACATAATATAGTAAAATCAGATAAATAGTAAAATTAGAAAAGTAACTAAAAATCAGAAAAGATTAATTGTACTGTTGTACAATTGTACTGTTGTACATTTTATTATTGTACTGTTACATTTTTTAATATGTGGGGCTTAACTTTCAATTAAATAAACACTTTTTTCTGAATAGGTTTTTGAAGGATGGATCCTTTACTCATGTTTTATTTTTTAAGCTGTTACTGAGCTATCAAGAGAGTCAGCAGCTCCCATCAACTTATACATGGAATGATTTTCTTGCAACATATATATCTTTTGGTCAAGATAGTAAAATTCATGACGAAGAAAGGTACAACAATATGATGATGATTTTTCCCCTAAAATGCTTCACACATCTCTAAATTAGAGGGAGAACAAGTTTAAAACTAGTGAATAAAAAGACCCCAAAATTAAATTCACAGACAACACCATAACTTTCTAGGGAATCTGACCCCTGGTCTGTTCTAACTATTAAATAGTTATGAAGTAGTCACAAAATATTACACAAGTACATTTGCTTATCTATAAATGAGAGAAAAACTAATCTGGAAACCTTTTTAAGCAACACATTAGTTCATGACACTTCATGTTCTTCAGCTTCAGTTTTCTAGCTCATTGGGATATATGAAATTGCTTCAAGACTTTTTTAGGCAATAAAAAAGGAAGTGTTATCTTAAACTCCTTCACTTCTATCTTGCACCTTAAGGGTAACTTGTTAAGTAGTTGCTGAACCATTCTATGAACTCCAGTCTTCTTTCTGGTCATTGAACTCCTGAACTTTTTATTGAAGGTGTCAATTTTCACACAGCTGTCACACGTTCTTTGAACAGGATTGAGATAAAGTGACTAAAGCGACTTAAAAAAATACTCCAATAAATTGAATGTGTATAAATCGCATGGCATAATGTTGTTGAATATGCACATATTTATAAATACACGTATCCTTTTGAAATTTAAAGGTTAACACATCACAAAGGAAGCCCTAAGTGTTGCCTATCTTGTGTCATATTTTTTTCTTCAAATGAGTAGACACAGGTGACACTTTGCAGTTTGCTTAGAATGTCTTTCAGTTAGAAATTTTATTTCTATATGAAATCACTCCTTAAAAATTATATAGTAGTTTTTGATTGCCCTTTTCATGACTGTCTATGCCTGACAGAGAAATGCCGTTTACGTTATTCAATTAAAGTTTCTTTTTAGAAACACTAGGAAAAAAAATCCCCATAACTTTTGAAAGCATGTCAGTTAAGGGGAAGCAAAAATACAAACAGAACCAAACAATAAAATGAAAAGAAATTCCACTGACAACAGAAAGTCATTGTCACTAAGTACAAATACAAATTCAAATCATGCAGAGGCTTTCAAGTATCAATTTCTTTATATTTTGAGTGGATATTTAACACGTAAGTTCAGTGAACATATACTCAAAATACTACATTTTGCTTGAAGCTGTATTTATAGCACATTTTCTTTCTCATGACAGTAAAATAACACATCTCAAATACCATTTTTGTAAGCATGTCTGCAGGTTGTCAGGAAAAATAGCATGAGATCAGAACAACTATTTATTATAAATTCATATCTATCCTAAACTACTAAATCATTGCCTACCTGGAAAAACCACAACTGAGTAGTTTAGTGGCATCAATACAGATTCCTACACTTGTTTGCCTCAAGGACTTAAGTAGGAACTGTAAATTATAACAGAAGTGAGAATAAACTGTAGTTCTTCCAGGTCTGAAAGTCTCCTTTTTTCAATACTCTGTATAAATACCTTAGTCATACACAGAGCACAAAATTTACCTTCACTGTAAGCCTGGTGTTATGTGGAGTTACTCCAAATCTAAAGTGAGGCCTTTGCAACAGTTCAGAAGGGAGTTTCAAACACCTCTGTGTAACCTTCCTGAAAAAACACAGTCTCTATCAGGATATTACAGGCACAGGGGTGCTCTTCCAGAGGGTGATTCCTTCCTTGAGAAGGGTGAGTTCTGAAGGAATCATGTCAGCACAGTTCATCACGAAGCACAGATGACATTACACTTCTTGCTTTTCAGATGCTTTCCTGAAACCCTGAACATTAAGAACCTATGCAAACTTACTGTCCAATTTTTCCTCTGCATAGTGAATAAAGGAGGGAGAAATGGTTGTATCAAACACATCACCCTCTTTTAGCTGTCATGCATGTTCATTAGATTTAGGAAGAGGAAATTTTTCTTTTGTTTAGGAGTCTTTTAGGTGCAGCTAGAAGAACTTGTCCTTAGTACGATTTTTTTTTTTAACTATCACGTGCAATCTTTCCAGTCAGAGCTTGCTCAAAATTGATCAGAGGGGAATTATGACTATTAGAATGGAAATGCATGTGGGCATGAATTATCAGCTAACACTTTGATCCAAGACAGGAATTTTGATTAATATATTTTTTAAAAATTCAAGTAATATTAAGCAATTATTTGCATTTCAATCTTTTAATACTAAGTATGTGATTAGCTACTAATTGATTCACTTGAATCAAAGCTACACTTTAAAAAGATTGTCGGCTTTTTCTTTTCACTCCAAAGTAGATAAGAGCTCTTTATTTTTTGAACTGATTTACCTTGTGAAGCCTCAGCTCTTACTTTGCACAAAAAACTGACATACTTGGCACATCAAGAAATCTTTTCCTTTCTCACTAAACTGCCCTCCTTTCTGCTTTAAGGACCGTGAGTGGGTGGATGATGTCTTCTGTGGTTTGACCATCATATTGATTCATGCTGTTCAGGCTGTCAGTAGTAGAGCTAGGTATCAAAACTGCATGTCAAAACCAAAAGAAAAAGCCTAACAAAGTTCCTTGACACCCAAATCCAAACTGGAAAGGAAAGCTCCCACAGTAGCTGTACCCTGACTTGATCTCCTGCACCTCTGATATAATTTCAGTATCAGACACTAAAAGTCAAGGTATATTTCCAACAGACATAGTAGGGAATGCAGTGCAGAAGTAACAGCACTAAAAGCCTAGGTTTAGCTTTTACTTCTTCTCAGGTTTTAATATCATGTCCACAAACAACCAAGGAATTTGAGGGTAGAATAGCAGGGCTTCAGGAAATGTAAAACATCTTCACATGCATTTTTCCGTCTCTCATTTCTTGTTTGTTTCCAAGTTCATCCATCTTTAGTTGCTTGCAAATTATAGATATGGAAGTCAGTGAAGGGGTTTGTGAAAAGAAGTAGGGATAAGAGAAGAATAAGCCTCTGTAATGCTTAAGCACAATTTAAAGTCTGTGTTTTCTCAAACCATAAACCTTCTAAGAATCTCAGACAGACAGAATTTACATCACTTTCAACACCTGGCCAGCCATCCTTTCCTTGCATTCTCTTCTACATGCAAAGACTACAGATATCAGACCTCTCAGATTAAAAATCATTACTTTCTATACATTATGTTCTACAAAAAAGCTTTTGAATGTGAAATAATAGGAAAGTTAGATATCAAAGCAAGTTAGTTAAATTTGAACAGTGATCCAGCTTTATTTTCTGGTTTGTTTTTTAAGTAAAGAAAGAAGTGGATGGACTGTTTGGGGACAGCTTGTAACTGACAGGAAAAAAAATATTAGAGGGGCTCAGAAGTGTCATTCTTCCTAAAGCTGTCATGAAACATAAGATTATTATGCAGGACAATTACATGTTGCTATACTACTGGAGGGTTTTGAGGGAGGTGATGGAAATAAACGTATCTATCTGCAAGTGCCATAGCTACTTGTGTCAATAGCTGGTGCACCATTCTAAGGTGTGTCAGGTTTTGTTTGAGAACATAAAACACTACCTCCCTAAGCAAATTATCACTATTTCCCCAGTGAGATTACTGCCCAGTTAGATATGCTGGTATCATCACACTTATTCCCTTGTGTAACCTGCTGCTCTCAAATGAACTTAGTGGGAAAGGACAAAAAAAAATGAACCAAGAGCCTCAATCTCCCTATTTAAAGAAGTCAGACTCACTCAGACATCTCAGAAGGAATGAAGGTAGAGGAACTGTAGAGCAGCATCTTACTCTGCTGCAACACAACTGCAACCAGAAATCCTCTGTGAACTCTGCTAAAGTGGCACCAGTGCCTCATCAGAGTGCTTGGAAGGGAAGTTGATAGCTTTTGCATGAGCTACATGGTCTGGGATACGAAAAACCTGCTCTGGTGCTTGGGCATGGGTAAAGGGCACTGAAGGGGAGTTGATACAGATAAGACTGAGGTCACTTTGCACAGCAAACTCACACCACTCAGAGGGTGCAAATACATGCCTTTCTATCTAGAGTTCACAATGGTTGCTATATTTTCTGTGGAGGATAGAGACTTGCAGGTCAGCACTGGTAAAGAGCGTTGTTTTTCATTTCTCCACTCCAGTTGAGAGGGAAGTGCTTTGTCCATAGGCAGCTTTTTTTTGTTTGAAATGGAAAACTGGGCAAGTGGTGGAAATTGCTTGATACATGAAGTTTAGTGGAAAAACTGGGTAGATCCATGGTCTTTAATTGCTTCTGATTTCTGATCTCCAGATTTTTGGGTGGTATACAGAAATGCAGTATTTACTGTGAATGTCATACTGCTTTGAAAAGTCCTATGTTCCTTAAGACAGCCTTCCTCTATTGTGATCTTAAGCAGGCTGCAGAGCCAAATAATTGTGGAAATGACTAGCTGTTGAGAATTAGGACAGCAGCTAAAACATCTTAAAATCTGACCTGAAAGACAGGAACTGTCAATCACCCTATGAGAAAGGCTGAGATGTTTGTTTGGGAGTGTCACTACTTTGATTACATCTATGTAATGTTGACTTAGGTGACATTATAATTGTAAAAATATGAAGTCAATTTATATAGTGCATGTAAAACACTAAAAAAAATTAAATAACAGAGAAAATGGCCTCAGGTTGTCACAGAGGAGGTTTGAATTGGATATTAGGAAAAATTTCTTCATGAAAGGAATTGTATCAGGCTGCTTGGGGAAGCGATGGAGTAACAGTCCCTGGAATTGTTCAGAAGCCATGTAGATGTGGCATTCATAGACATGGTTTAGTGGAGAACATGGTAGTGGTGCTAGGTTAATGGCTGGACTTGTTGATTTTAAAGGTCTTTTCCGACCTTGAAGATTCTATGATTGACTGAAATTTTGTTCTTAAATATCCTTAAGAATATGATTTTTATTATTGCAATAATTTTTCATTGAAGTGGCATTACTCTTCTAATGTTGCATCCTAAAAATAGATAAAATACACACACGGATGCACTAGTTTTAAAATGTTACTTTCTGAAGTATGGAGATTGTAATTTTGTTTAGGAAATGTTTAATGTAATATTTTAGCCTGTAGATATGCATAAAGTATTAATATATGTCACAAACTGAACAGCAGGTTATTGAATCTGACCATTGGTGATTAATCTTAAAAAGTCTTTCAGGTCTTAAATTCATTATGGATTCCCAATCTGTCAGGGATATCCAATACTAGATTCAATTTGGGAATACTTGTTATCTCAGATCATACCCACCATTATTCAACATAACCTTTTCCTTCAAGTCCATAAACCACACCTTGGGCAGACATTAGGGATTTGTCCAGAGGCACATAATAATCGTGATTTCCAGGGCATGGGCTTAAGGAAAGAAGCAGCAGCAGTAAGATGGGTGTGTGTTGGTTTACTATGCAGTCTGACAAAATCACACTAAAATAACTCTGTGTCCCTCAGATTGTATTCTATTAGGTACAAGTGTCAGAAGGCATGTTAAATAAAATGGTCTTCAGAACTGAGAGTCTAATAAATGTAACAGAGACAGCAAGAAAAACCGACATTTAAGTGCACAATGCCTACCTCTATTAGCACAAACAGGTATTCCACCTGCCTCTCAGGCATCTGTGTACACAGAGGATGTTCCTCCAACTCACAAGTGTACACTTCTTTATCTATGTTTCCACAAAATCTTTGGCACTCAATTAATGACGCCTAAGTTTTGGTTCCTAAAACAACCCATTTTTCCAGGTTAGGTTAAAAAAGAAAACAGCCAACAGCAAAACAAAACAATGAGTATTTCCCCTTGGTGATCGATGTTGAGGATTTGGATGCTATATTTGATATATTGTAATATTTCATTGATTTTCTAAGAAAACACTGCATCTGTTTCTAAAGTTTCTTGTAGGCCTATGTGGTCTAAGTGAAACAATGAGTTTCACTCATTTCTCTTTCCACTAGCATTATTTAACAGAAATATTTTGCTTTTACCACCAAGTCTCATGACAATTTTCTGTGCCCTAATTGCTAATACACTTGGATGATGCAGAAGTATCAAAGAGGGATATGTCTTCTGGTGCAAACCTAATAGATACATAGTCCTGATGAGTTTCTATTATATTCTAATTAGGAAACATCTGTTCTTGCGTATCCAGATCAAGTGGACGACTTTGCTTTATTCTGTAGTGATGGCTGATGATTTCCAGCTCCCTTAGGACCTGTTCCACAAAGTTGTCTTCCAGGTTTTTGAGGAATCTTCTGGCCCGTGTTGTACCAGCTGTGTGATGCTCCCAGTTAATTTCTGGCAAGTTGAAGTCCCGCATAAGGACAAGGGCAGTTGACTTGGAAGCGTCCCTTTGTTCCACAAAGGATAAATCACCAGCATCATTGTCCTGGCTGGGAGGTCTGTGGTAGACTCCCACGATGACATCTGCATTGTTTGTTTGCCTCTTGATTCTTACCCAGAGGGTCTCAACTGTGCCATTGCCAGCTGTGAGCTCCATACATTCTAACATTTCTATTACATATAGTGCCACCTCTCAGCCTATTCTGTCCTGCCTATCCCTCCTGAAGAGCCTGTAACCATCCAGTAGGGCACTCCAGCCACAGGACTTATCCCACCAGGTTTTGCTTACAGCAGTGATGTCAAATCTCTGGGACTGGGACAAAGTCTCGGGGTCCTTTCCTTTGTTCCTCATTCTGCATACATTAGTGTAGAAACAGAAGAGGTGATTGAAGTGGTGCCTCTTGTGAAGCTCATTTTTCTCCTGCTCAAACAACAAGACCATTTTTTTTTGTATATAAATAGGTATTTCATTTGTATGTCATTTTCCTGCAGTGTTATTTACTATTATAAANCCACCAGGTTTTGCTTACAGCAGTGATGTCAAATCTCTGGGACTGGGACAAAGTCTCGGGGTCCTTTCCTTTGTTCCTCATTCTGCATACATTAGTGTAGAAACAGAAGAGGTGATTGAAGTGGTGCCTCTTGTGAAGCTCATTTTTCTCCTGCTCAAACAACAAGAATTTCATTTGTATGTCATTTTCCTGCAGTGTTATTTACTATTATAAATTTTAACAGGACTAGATGTGTCCATAATTTGCACATTTTCTACAGACTTTCTGAAGTACAGATGCTATATGTTGCGGAAATTGCATACTCTCTCATTTGTTATGCTTTTTCTAGATTGAAGTAACTCATAGTAATAAACACCTGCCCTTTGTGCACATAGTTTATCTTTCTAAAAACCACTACTTTTAAACCCTCAGGATCTTTTCATTGCAGGAGCATAAAGTCAAAGAGAAGCAAAAATAATGATAAAATTCTCTTCATCAGTATGTTAATGTAGTTTCTAAACTAGTTTTTCTTTACCTTTTGTTGTTGTTGTAAATTTTATTTTATATAAGTTTGAACAGCTATACTTGTGTTAGATATTTCTGTGCCACAGCTGAACATTAGTCCTAAGCCAGAGGTAAGGTCATTCATTTTTTGGTATTTGGGAAGGTGTGACTCAAGAGTATTTGGTATTAGCAGGTAGTTACATCAGACTAGTTTTTCTTTCTTTTGAAGAATCACTTTATCAGTGATAAACCTCTCTACTTACATCTTAAACCTCCACAACACAGTGTTTTTAGCTTTTCTTCATTTTGCTTCATTCTTCTAGGAAAGCATCAGTGATCTCATGAACTTTTCATCTGGTTTTCTTCAGATTCTTTACACAGCAAGTTCCTCAAACATATCCAGCAAGAGTTGAAAACTGCATTTGGTTTTATTTATCTTAAGTAAAAATAATGTTTTTTCCCAGAGATCAATAATAGTAGAAATTCTTCAGGAGGAAGACCAGGCTCACAGAGCTAAAATGCTCCCTAAGTAATATTTATGCTTTGACAAAGTTGCATTTAGGCTGACAGAATCAAAGAAAGCGCAGTATGGGCTGTATGAAGTCAATCTAATTTATCTCAACTAAAATATTGTAGCAGGGCGAACATGATTAGGCATTTGGAATTGCCACACATTGATGAAAAGGAAGAATTTGAAAAGGAGTCCTGTATGTAGTCAGATCCAAAGGAAAAAAAGGTGCAGTAATGTAGGTTATCTACCTTGATTTGAACTAATTAAACTCTAATCTCCATTTCTTTCTATCCCACTGCATTTTTCCTTTCTCTTCCTTTGTTATCCAGGATTGCTCCTACTGTGATCTTATTTCATCCTACTTGTCTACACTTTTTTCCTAAAGCACCTTCTTTATCATGGACCAACCATCTGACTGTACATAACTTCTCTGTCTCAAAGCAGTTACTGCCTCTAATTCTCCAGTGACCGATTCTCATTTCTCAGTAAAGAAAAACTCATTTTAACTAACCATCACACTTTCATGTTACCGACAAGTGAAATATTCTCTTAGAGGTGCATAAGATCCTCAGTTTTTCTGCTCCTGGCACTATTTTAATGAAAACTATTCAGAGTTATTCTGTTCATGACCTCCACATGTAAAATGAGCTTTGCTATGATTTACTGTGTCTGAGGAGCTGAGCAGTATCAGCGACTATATGAGGCCCATGAGACAAGCACATATGCTGTGCATGTCCACTCAAGCCTTGTAGTTATCACTCATGGCATACTGGCCACAAAATAAGAGAATCCTGACCTCTTTTCCGTCTCCTTGTGATTGCTGCCAGCTATCTAAAAGCCAACAGCGTTGTGCTAAAGTCTGCTGTGGACTTGCAGCCTTTTATTAAATGGTGCTGTTACCAGGCCATTCAAGAATTAGACCTCATTCTCTGCCCAGAGTGTTAAGATAAAATGAAACCAGCTAAAAGGTACTGCAGGCAAAGAAATGCTGAGAGGCCAGGAGATTATCAAAAGAAAAAATTCAGTAGCTACTGTACACATAAAAATGTTTCAGAGCAATGAAGTCAGTGTTCTGACAGATGATTTAAGCTTCCCCTGCCCTCCCTCTCATCAGAGTATTCAAAAATGAAGAAAGCAAACTGTAGAATATTTCAACAGCATAAACAACTTCCACTTTCATGCCTTGCCTATATTAGAGAAAGCCTCATTTGAACAATCTAGATCACAAAAACAATTCTGAGGGCGCTTCATATGCAAAGGCATTCTATGCTCCATTAAACTTATTGCTCATATGTTATCATTTTAAAACTGAAGTGAAATGCGTGAAATAAGCTGAAAGTCAAATCTTGCAAGTGAGGAAACAAAAATGCAAAGATGTAATAATTCTCTTATTTTTATATTTTGTTTCAGGAATCTAACGTTAATATCAGCAAACCATTTTATTTCAATCAGTAACTGAAAGGGCTTCCAAAATGCCAGGACCATTGTGCAGTGGAGGGAAACCCACAAGGAGATGAGGAGAATGGAAGGTAAAATGTTCTCTCTTATATTTATGTAAAATTTCTCTATATTCATACATATCAATTATAGTTCTTACAATGTTCTTAGTTCCAGATATGTATTCTTACTCTACCTCTGGTAATATTTTCCTAACAGATCTTTCTGAAAATCAGCTGAAATACAGAACTCATGGAAGATTTAAATCTTTTCAACAATCGAATATTGATTTTCCTGCAGGCAAAGGAACAGATTTGTGCTTCATTTTTAACCTCAGATGAACTAAAAACTCTCAAACTCTAACTGACAGATTTCCACTAATGGGGACTCTGTCAACATTACTATACCCTCTCTAGGTAAGATTTCTGCCTGTGGGAGGCTATTGACAGCTATCACCTGACAATAGGCAGCCATAAGCCTATGTCTCCTGTGACCTCTGGGTTTTCTCCAAGAATCCCTCAGCTGCAACTAAAGATCAGCGTCTCCTAAACCTCCCTCCTGTGTCTCAGTCGCACCTGAAGAAGCACTGCCCCTTTCTTATGACCAGTTAGATTTTTGCAGCCTATATTCTTTCCCTGCCAAGAGAATTCTTGGAGTGACACACGATGAAGAGAATCTTTAAGTTCCAAGTTTTCTAGTTGCATGTTTGAGCTGACTTTGAAAGTAGAAGTAAAATTGGAAGGTGTCAACAGTAAACCAACCCAAAAAGTTAAATTATACTTCAGACAAGAGAAACTGCCACAGTTTTACTGGACAAACAATGTTGCCTGTATAAAAAGTTCTCTGCCAATTTGAATAGCATTTTCATATCCTAATTCTCATTTTTTTGAGCTTTATAAAACTTAAAAGAAATTCATGACCACACTGGTAGGGGTGTGTGTAATTTTGTATTGCCAATCCTTATGATTTATCAGATCATCCAACAGTTCGAGTTTTGCTGTTCAGTGTGTGGTCTGTTTATAGGTCTCAGCAAGACCAGAATTAACAAATCTATTTCTTACATTTGAGTGTATAATGCTTTCTTCAATATCACCACATAAATTACCCAAAATAAAGCATGTAATGGATGTAGGAAGCTGCTTATAGTCAGAGTAACACGTCATAACAGTTATAAGGATTTCACTCACATTTCCTAAATCAGACAGCTTCACTGAGGAAGATGAAGGAAGACTTTGAACTCAGAGCTGATCAAGGAGAACCTCACCCCAAGTCCTTTACCTCACCAGACGTATCAGGCTTGGTTGTCTTAGTTCTGTCAGATCAAACACAGATCAAGCCAGACCACAAGGTGATCTCATGGTTGACATCTGTCAGGTTTTTTGGCAGTCCCCTCTGCTGTGTCTGAAATGTTTAGTCTGATGGCTATTTTCTGCGTTACTTCTGACAAAGACACTGTAATTATGGCTGGGCACAGAGCCAGTACATGTCCCTACCTGCTTCCTAACAGCTGCAACTCAGGGAGCAGCAGCATCTCTGCCCCATACAGGCTGCCATCTCTTCCCTCCAGTAGAACAGGGAAACTGGGACAAAGTCAGGACCTGAGAACTCATGTATCAGTGGGATTTGGTGTCCTATTTAGTTGTTCGAAGCTGGTACTAGCGGTGGAACATGTACATACAGCCATCATTTGTGCTGTTTGGTTCTTTTACACACTATTGTGTCTTTCTTAATGATTTACTATGCTACCAAAAAAAATAGACACACATTTCACAGAAAAATAGGAACATTTACCACATCTGACTAGTATAAAAGTACTCTGCTAAGCTACAGAGTTCATTTAACATTCAGAGACACCTAATAACTGTTCCTGTAAGAATGGCTTTGCTATAGTATTTATATATAAAAAAACCTGAGAAATGGCTTATAAACGTAATTAAAAAAATTATATATTAAATGAAAATTGTGGCAGTTTTCAAATCTGTGACTCAATTATCATTGTTGATGTAAAATCTATTTTTCAATGTGAGCAAAAATGAATTAGGTTTTTTTCCAACTCCCAAAGTTACTCTACTTTGAATGTATATGATTGTGAATGTGCATGAGAATTTATAGTCTGGTTAAAAAAAGTCCATATTTTTTCTATATTTTTGCATATGGGAAAAAATTTTAAAATAATATTATGAAAGTGACACACGTTGCATATAACAGTGCTCTTTTTTATACTATTCAGTGTTTTATATCTAAGGATCTCAATATGTAAGTAAAATGTTATCTCAGTTTTACAGGTCAGGAAGTGAACAAAAGGAGGTCAAACAAGCCAACATCAGGATCAAGACTGGAAGTCACTCGCCTTGGACTGTGTGTTAATGATCAAACATTGTTGCATGTGATTTTTATCTCCCAGTTTTCTCAAATCTTTGTAATCCTCTGAAGAAAAAGAAGATAAGCAACTGAGCAATTTCAGTTGCTTAACACCAGTTATGTGAGGTAAAATATCTAACACAAAAATTACAGAACTGCACCTATACAGGACTGAGCTTGGCCACTTTTCCTTGGTAAATAATAGTACACTGTTACTAGTAATGGCAGCAACTAAAACCCTTTCCTTTTACTCTTGTAGCTTTGTGTTCCAAATTTATTAAAATATGGTGGTATGTAAGTACTGTGTTATGCCTTATGTTATTATTTTCCTTTAAAATGTTCCCTTGAAAGGTATCATTTAAGGGGAAATACTGGACTAAAAGCACCGACCTCTACATTTTCATGTCTCAAATTAAAATACTCTGGGTTAATGGCGTTATTTAGTCGAGTGGTAGGAAACAGAGAGCAAAGCAAAACAAGAGGGAATTCAGCTGGAGGCAGTAACTAGGAAGCAGAACATCACTGCAGCCTGTCCTGGCTGCAGAGGGAGTGGAGCTTAGCACTGTCTGGGCAGGGCTAATTTGCTATTCTATACCAGATACATCATCGGGCTGTTTTGGGGGGAAGAAAAAGTGATCATATCCCTGAAAGTGTCATTTTGCCTCTCTCTCTCTCTCCAGCAGGAAGGTTGTCAGGATCAGCCCTACCCTCTGCTGCCACCGTCCATCCCTTACCCACCCGTCTGAGCTGTGGCTCCAAGATGTGGTGCTGAAGAGAAACACTGAACTGATGTGGTGCTGAAGGGCAGTGCTGGTGCGAGAGGATACCACAGGGAACGGAGAGGCAGGGGAGAGCCCCAGTCCAGCTGAGCCGAAGGAAGCTGAGTGGAGGTGGATGGAGCAGCGCTGAGCAGTCAGAGCAGTGGTGATGGCAGCAGCCACATGGAATCGGGTCCAGTGGCCAAAATGAGCCCCGGCACGGAGCCCCAGCACAGCGGAGCAGCGGTGCAGTGCGACACCTACTTCCCCCCCAGCCTCTTCGGGGCCTTTTCTGTCATTGTTTTGTGTTGTCTCAGGCTCAGGTTGGGGGAGGCAGTAGCAGGGAACAGCCGCCATCCTGTCTTTGACCCAGGGGACCACATGGGCACACCCTACAGGGGGAGTCCGCTGTCTGGTCTTTGTCCCAGCAGTCATGCAGAGCTACACTGAGGTGGTAAACACCTTTGGTGTGTAAAGCACCTTCTCTTTTTCTATACTTTAGTTATTATATTGCTGCTATTACTGTGCTTCTCTTATTCCATTATTTTTTACTTTCAGTAAGTTGAAAAAAGTCAAAAATAAGATTAATAATTTTCCAGTGCCCTTCCCATTTCCTCTCATTAAAAAAAAACCAAAACAAAACAAAACAAAAACCAAAACTAATTTTCCAGTATAATTGATAAGAAAATAATTGGATGTAGAAAAAGCATGAGCTAAGTTCAAGATGAACATAGACAAGGACAGAAGAAGTAATGACACACTTGTGCCAATAAGGCTTTGCTGGGGAAGTGATCACTCATTCTCAGTCGATAATAGAGTGCTACTTCTAGGTGTCAATCACTTAAGAAACAGAACTTTCCAGTTTTAGACAAAAATCATGACTGTCAAAATAACTGAAAGTGTTGCGGTGCCTTTTCCCTGCCCCGGCTAGCAGGCGCTGACCTCGGACACCGGACGCTCCCTGCCTGCTCCGGAGAGGCGGTCAGAGGCAGTTCGCAGCTGGAGTGCCCGAGGAGATAAAGGAGCAAGAGGGGACTTCGGCTTCGGATTCAAAGGTTTTATTAAGGGGAAGAACTCCAGAGGCCAAAAGACCCCACAAAATGGAGGCACAAGACTTTTATCGGGAGGGTAGAAGGGTCGGAGGGACACTGGGAACAGACCAATGGGAGAGGTACGAGGAGGGACAAGAGTACAGGAGGCCAATAAGGTACTGAAAAACTTAGAAGCTTCTAAAACAGAACCATACATGGAAATTCAAAGGGATCACATCAGGTAGGGTGGGGACAAGGAGCTTACACAAGGCTCTACTGGGAACCAAAAACAGGTCACCACATGAAAGGACAGTTGCCAGTGAAAGTTCAGCATTGCCACAGAGCCAAATGGTTGCCCAGTTCTAATCTCAGTGCAAATTTTTGAGGTTTCCTTCAAAGCAAAATGCACATTTTCCATTGTTAATTATAAGGTAGTTCCACTTATTCAAGCTGCTTATGGCTTTCCACCTTGTTCTCTATTATTCGTGGCAACCATAACCTCTTTACCAGGAACTTTCATCTCTCTTTTGGGATGCTTCTTAAATTATGTCTCACCCCTGCCTTCAGTAATACTCTGATTGATACAACCTCTCTGCATCTTGCTGCCACAAGAAAGGATAATTTTTAGCATAGGCAAAAAGAAGAGATGTGCTGTCACAGTCAACATAGAAACTGTATTCCTATTCTCCCATTCCAGCTCTTCTCTGCTGAAAGAATAATTTTTGTGTCAGGGTGAACATAGGTTTCTGTGAAAAAAACGTCTCTCCGTCTCCATCTCCAACCTCTTTGTTCGAGCTCTAGCCCTGTGCAAACAACCAGTGAAACAGAAAGACTCCTTAAATCATGGAAGGACAAGATTTGCAAGATTATGCACCAACTGCCATAAATAACACCTGCATCTATCAATCTATTTCGTACAATCTTAGGGTCTCAACATTGTTTGAGGAAATATCTCAGACTCAGATAAGTTATGGATATTTCCAACAGTAAATGTATGGCATATCTTGTCGCCAAAGTCAGCTCTCCAAATGTTTTCTTTTATCTGTTTTCACCTACATGTTCTTGAATGTGCGGATACTAGGAGGTGCTGTAGCTTCCTTTCTCCGTAAGAAGAGATGTAGAAAAGCATAAAAGATTTACCGAAATTTTGCTGCATATATATGGAGATCAATGAGGAAGAAGTCATGGAAGTGAGGCTGCAAGTGTATTGAACCACTACAGTCCTTCAGGAAACCCATTCCTGCAGATGTTTTTCACATTATTTTCTTTGTCTCTAACATAGCTAGCCAGGTAGATTCAGAAGGTGTGGAAGGCTGCTCACAGAGAATAAGAAGATAAGGGTATTCACCTGGGAAAACTGATGCTCAGCTCCAGTAGATAATTGTTATAAAATATTTAAACATGTTCTGACACCTACATAAGTGCTCTAACCCTCGTGCAGGCCTTTCTTCGTGGCCCAATCAATGTTCAAGTATTTCAATTAGAGGCGAAGAGTTTTTACTCCCTTTAGTCAGAGGAAGAAATTAAACCTTTTTTTATGCATCCTGGCTGACTATGTTAACCACAGAACAGATTGCTTATCATTGCCAGTTCCTCAGGCTGTGCTGCATAAGTAGGGTCTGAGGATCACTCCTGGACAATGTTTCAGATTGAAAATCCCAGTTGGGAATTATTACTTTTGCCTCTCTGAAGCAGCTGAATTACAAGACCCTGACATTTGATTTCTTCATAATTTCTTTCTCATTAACTGTCTGGGAATTCCTCTAGAGCCTAGATTTCTAATTAAAGACTGTGCATTTACAGAGAAGTAGTGTGGCTGAGAAGAAGATGATTTAACTCTGGACGCTTTCTTGCCCACAGCCTTTCATGGCCCTCCTATTTGGTGTGATAATGTATTCCTGGGAGTGAGAGCTGGACCCTTGACCTTCAAGGGAACACACCTGGCTGCATATATGGCATGCATGAGCCAATGGGTGCCACAATTCCTCCAGCCCATCAGAAAGTTTCTGCCTCATATAACAGCCTAGTTGAGCAACTGTGGAGAAAAGGCCTCTCAACACACTCCTAGACTGAGATCCTATACTAAGCATTCCCCCATTGAGAATGTTAGCATGACAAGTGTAGAATAAAAAAGGAATATTGACAAGACTTTATGAAAATCCAGCACAGACCAGTCTTCAAGTCCAGTTTGTGTCCTACTGCTACAAGCAAAAGAAAGAAGTAGTTTGAGGAAGGAGAAACAGCTCAGAGGTGTAAGGGCAATCAAGACAAAGGCTGATAGATTGTCCCTGCTCTCCCCGTGCACAGTGCTCTTCCGCACAAGTGGATAGCAGCGCACACATACATGTCTGGTTCATAAAAATCTGTCTAAAACTCTGAGGTGGGCAAATACATGGCAGAATAAGGAAGTCGTGGGCAATGAGTTTGTCAGAGAGGCCAGCTTGTCACACAGCATAGGACAGTGACTAAACAAGGGGTGTCCTTAGACATTCAGGCTAGCACACAGCTTAGATACACTACAGACAGTCAGCAGATTAATTAATGTAAAAATAAATTTTTGCACAATAAAAGCGCCATCATCTAACAGAGGCAGGCATAAATTGAAATGAAAGAAACAGAAATAAGGGGGAAAGAAGAGAGGAAAGAAAGCACGCTACATGATTTATTCACGTGCTGTAAAAAGTGAGAGATCAGAGAAGACAGTCAAAGCACAGGTTACCATTTCTCCTTTCAGTCATTTCCTTGAACTTTATTTTGAAATTCTATGTATGTAAACCAGTTTCTATAATACCACCACTTGGTAACTTTACTTTGTAAATAAGAGCACATAATGCACTCTGCACTGAAGACAAAATGTGAACAGGGCATACGTTCACATTCAAATTTTAGTGATATTTCAAACAGGCAAGAACATGAAAAACCTGAAAACAAGATTACACAGACTATACATTACAAACAAAACATTTTATGTCTCTATTAGCAAACGTTACTACACATGTTGGTTTTCAGATTTCTTTTGATTTTGTGCTGTAGAATTGTGCATTTCTGTAAACATTATATTGTATAGATCAGAGCAACTGGATTCAAGCCATATATTGGATTTCTTTAGTCTTGTTTTTATTTTTGTGACTAGACAAACCAGATGACTAGGTGCATTTCTCATGAAAGACATTTTCCCATTATATGGTAATAGAAGCCATCAGCTTTTAGGTTGGGTCCTTTATCTGTCAGCGTTCACTTCAACATTTCCTGTAATGAAAAAGTCTGAACTGTTATTACCTGACAACATCTGACAAGAAGGCACTAACATGGATTACTGAAACAGCATTCAAAACATCTCATTTCTTCAACTTTACTACACACTACTTTCTTACATTTCTGTGTGCTTCACTCCCGTAATCTGATGGAGCAGAAAGATGAGAACCGACAAGCTTTATGGAGTATTTTACAACTGAATATTTTTATGGAGTATTTTAAAATAAGCAGTGGAAGAATGGAAGAAAGAAATGTCATAATTTGTTTATGTGATGAAGACTGGTGGTAACCAGGGTTAAGACAGACCAGTCTCCTTCCTGTGACTCATCTCATGCAAGCATAGTGGAGATGACCTAAAATTTACTGGCTCTCCTGCAGTTTAAAATAAAAGTAATTATGCAAAGGCTGACAGCATTGTTCAAAGGCTGAGATGCAATACATCTGACAGAGGCCATAAGTATCACAGTGACTTAGAGGTCTGGACTGAGCCACAGAGGATTTGAGTGTCAAAGATATTTGAGGAAAACTACTTCTGCTTCTGTTTAGATGACCTCTTATATACATCAGCAATGGAGGCAGACACCTATGCCTGGCTTTCTCCAGTATCTTTCTCCAAACCCTTTCCCTGGAGAACATGAAGTCACCCAATCTCTTATTAAGTTCCTGCTAAGTGTTACAGCCCTGTGAAGTAGTCAGAATCTTGTTTCAGGCTTCAGGGAGTATTTTTTGAATGTGTATATTCACAATATAGGGATGAAAGATTCCAGTTTGCCTAGGTTTTCCTGATGAAAGAATGTAGGGACTCTCTCAGCCGAAACAGAGGGAGAGAAGATCTAGGAAAATGATTAAATCATGTGGAAAGCAAGTAACCTCTGTGAGAAGATTAGCATTTCTTAAATCTGAGATGCTTACAGAAAACCTCGCAACTCTAATTGAGTGGTATGAAAATTAGCAGGAAGTATACAAAAACTGTTTGGAAGAAATATTTGTACCGCGGGTACTGTAGAGGGAAAGATCCCTTATCAGAACAGAAGCTCTTGAAAAAAAAGAAAAAGCTGCAATTAAATGATAAAAGGTTTAGCAACTGAGGTACTAAAAATGCAGACCAAATGGATACTCTAAAAAGATATACCTAATATAAGCCAATGCTGAAAAAAGAGCACTTTTTTCATGGTGAAGCTTTTGATACAGCCTATTCTTCAGTTTTGTTCATCGGCCACAGCTCTTCTTGGTCTTAATCTAGCTTAGAAGGACTTGAAGCTTTCTCACTCTAAGAAAGATGAGTGAAAAATATGCTTTGCTTGAAAGTGAGAATCAAGGAGGAGTATACAGGTGAGAGACAGGGAAAAATGTAGCTTTTGTCAGAAAATGACACAGGTCTGGTAGAAGAAATCTAGAAATATGGGAGGATCTGTTTTCTTTGCATAATAATCAATTGGGTTCATTATTCAGTTTTTTAACACCAGTAGTTTATTAAATTTTAAATAACCATACATAAAATAATGCTTGTGTCCATAATAAGAGCTGTTAAGGGTCACAGGTATCATGAAAGTAATGTCCTTGAAGAATCAGGAATATCATTGGTGGAGGGTATATGCTTATTTGACAAACAAGACCAAAGGACACTGTGAACTTAGTCCTAGGAATCAAGCCAGGTAAAATAAGTAATATTAAACCTGGCTGGAATTCAGAATCTGATCTGAATTATCAAACTAGAAGACCTCTGGAATGTTCAATGGAAGCTGTAATTTATAAGGCATTTTAAAAGCAGGATCATGTGAAGTTAGTTCACAGTATTGGATGCAGAAATTTTGAGAGCATGTGGAACTTTTTAAAACCAAGGGCTGGTGTTCCTACATTTCCCACAAAACTCATAGCTGATTAATAAATTGCAGAAACTCCATGTGGCTCTAATCCATGGGAAGTCATGCCAGCCACCAAACCACTCTTCTGCATACCATGCACAGAAATATATTGTTTAAAAGTATTGCTTCACATGAAATGGTGGAAAATAAAGAATGGAAAAAACACGGGAAAGTGTCTGTCACCCTAGAAAGCCAATAATTTAGTGGATCAACTAACAGACTCCCATGTAGTGTATTAAGAGCCTGACACTGAGAAAATGGGCTGAATAAGACACAGGTATTTTCCTGTTGTTTGTGTTGAGAAATTGTCTCAAAAGTTTTTTGAGTTCTTTGTGTTGTAAGACTGATTTTGAAATGTTTATGTGCATAAAAAACAAGTTTTATGGTAGCAGAGCGAACCCCTTTATATGAATCTTACTGGCCACTGGCCCCTTGGGTTCTGCATCAGCATCATGGTCTCTTGCAAATTAATTTCTCTCTTTTTCTCTTCTATCCATCTAAAAAAATTAGTCACCTATTAGAAAGAGATTTGGAAGAGTAGCTTATTTTTGCACAGTGTTTCTTCGGCAGTTATTTAAACAATAAAAACACTTTTTATAAATTAAAAGTAGTTATAGAAATGTGACTCATAGCAAAATTTATTTTCATAAACTCAAGAATCTATGAAAATACTAATTTTAAAACTTTTACATGTGATGCCTGTCCAATTAATCACTTAGAAAGATATCATCAACCATGTTTTGGAAGCTAAATACAAACAAGGTATGCAAGTATGGTCATACGTGGTGAAAATAAATGTCTTTTTAGAATTATGTTAAAAATTTAAACAAGAACCCAGTCTCCTCTGAGCTGGGATCATATGATCAGGAGACCAGCAATATAAAAATGCCCTTTTCTAACATCAGGTTTCATGATAGAGGTAGAGATTCAAGGGGTGAAATTTGACAGATATATACTTTTTGAATAAAATTTATAAAAGCAATTTTGATCATGTTTTACTGTTTCACCCGGGTATTTGCAACGGTTTAATTTATATTAATGGCATCATTTTTGAGGCAGAAATCTATGATTGGCATGAGGGTGTAATGTAACTTTACCTGGTGATTTTTCAGATTGAAACAGCTCTTCATGAAAGAACCACTTTGTAAAGCAAATGTTTTTATTTGCTTTTCCTAGGCTTGCAATAAAAAGCTTGTGGCAGACATATGACTCTGCAGCTGCACAAAAACATTCAGGCTCTTGATTACAGTCAATTATTTGCTTAAAGGAAATCTGCAGAATGGGCGATATTAATGTGATAATTTGAAAATGGATATACTGTGATCATGCCAGTGAAAATTTAGAGTCAAAGGCATCAAATAAGATAATAGAGCTGAGCCAAGTGTGACTAAGTGGGATTGAACATAGAATGACAACCTAATAACTTTTGAAAGTCATAAAAGCTATGATAAACAGAGCAATCAGCCAAATTATAAATAAGACCAACCAATGAACATTCTTCTAAGCAGATGCTCCAGACTATAATGAGGTGAGTTGTTTTTTTTTTTTTTTTTTTGGAGGTGGGGAATGACATTGGATGTGATTGAATGGCTGTGACGAAGACCTAAGGCATAGGAAGCATTCCCCTCAAAACAGTGTAAATGCAGCCTAGTGGTAGTTAAAGACTTGTAGGGAGTGGCCCACATTATATTATTAAAAGACAGATATTTTAACAGGAGTAGGTCTTGTGAAGGATCTTTAATAATCCAAAATTTTAGTGTCCTTAATGGCAAGTCAGGATGCAAATCAACTTTGGGAAAGAAATCTAGGACATTAAGGACAATATTGATGTGTACTCCCAAAGACATGTGAATAGAGCAAGAAAAACAGTATTTATGTGAAGGAGATCAATGAATGTTAGGAATACCTCAAAAATTCACCCTAAGTTTAATGAAGAACTACTCAAAACTGAGCACAGTAAACAGCTAAATATTTTGGAAAACCATGAAAGACAAAATGGAAGATTAAAAAATACACCCCTTCATAATAGAGGAATATGGAAAAACCAGAGGAATTCACAATCAGTCACCTTAGATTAAATAGTCAGAAAATTGCTGAAGAAAATTATTAAATAGTCAATTTGTAAATGCTGGGATAATGAACTAACAAAATAAAACAACTGCCTACCAGAAATTGTTGAGTCCAAAACAAGCCAAAGCAAATTAATTTTGTTTTCTGCAGCATAAATAAGGAGAGAACAGTTGATCCTAGTGTTCACATGCAGTTTTCATAAACAGGCTAAGGAAATGTGATATGGATAAGAACAATGTGATCTGAAACAAAAAGCAGATAAAATGTATATTTAGTGACCAGCTGTCAGTGACACACTCTCACACTTGTAGAACCCTCAGGTGGGGCACAAATTTGTTCTGCCCAGGCCCAGATTGTCTTTAATATTTTCACTGAAAGCGTGCAAGATGGTAAACAAGCATGCTTCTCAAATTTGCAAATGGTGCCAGCCCAGGAAGGGTGGAAATCTAGAGGCAAGGGTTGAATGGGTTTTTTCATTCTTTTTAAGTTGAAAAATGGCTCAAAATCACGGGAATGAAATTCAGAAAAGATGAGTGTGAATCATTGCAGCCAGAAAGGAGAAATCAGGTGCTTAAATGCAAAATTCAAAAACATGACTAGGCAGCAGTTAATAAGAAAAGTGTAGGAGTTATGTAGGACAACAGACCAACAATGATCTACAATATGATACTATTTTAAATAAGGCAAGTCTTGTGATATGATATACTAAAAATAATGTTTCCTACAAAATGCAGGTCAATATATTTTCTGTTTGCTAAGTTCTGATTATGTCTAAACTGGCACTTTGTGCTGGGTTTCAGATAGATTTCTTTAGCCTAGGGTTATGTCAAGAGGAAAGTAACAAAATACCCGAATATTTTCATTTAGCTTTATTTAATCTGAAAAAAGGAAGACTGATGACAAATTTTCAAAGTGTACAAATCTGTTGCAAGGAAGACTACATTCTCCTTTTCCCCAAAGACAGAATTGGAGGTCAGATATTAGGAAAATTTTCTAAAGGCATAAATGCCTGTTAGTATAGCAATTTGTCAGGGAAATGGATTATATAATCCCTTCACTAAAGCTTTCTAAAACAGTATAGATTTTTTAAGAAATCCTAGATTTATTTTTGTGTGCTGCCTCAGCACAGAGGACAGAAGGGAATGACCCCTTCTGGCACAATATGTTTCTATCATCCTCTGACATAGCCTTAAATCCTTACCTCTCCCTTTTTGTACCTCTTTGCTGCATTGTAAGCTTCATGTATTAAACCACATTGGGAGAAAACGTTACCAATATTAAACAAAAAATTAAGAAGCTGTCAAATAATCTTCAAAGCGTAAATTAAACGTGTTTCACTTTATGTTGAGTAGTTCCTTTTTACTTCTGTTCATTTCCCTCAGTGGATTCACTGGCAATTGCTTAAGCAACCTACACAGTGCTGTAGCTCTGGACTAAATATGAATATTACCAGGAAAGGGAATTTCCTCTACTTTACACTGTTTTTGAGAAACAAAGCCACCACAATGGTTAGCCACAAAATCTCTGCCCTTATGGATTTAGCCAGTAAGACATGTTAAAGTCCCTCACAGCTTGGATATTTTAGTCTCTCCTGAATATGGAGCGTTGTTCAGTAATCCACATCTATGAACCATGTTCAAGGGTTGAAGATAATCCTACTCTGCTCCTGGATCTAATTAATGGGTAGTTGAAGAGCTGATCTATTTTTATGGAGAGAGGAAAGCAACCACACATGGTGAAACTCTGATCTAACTGTAAACCATTTGCTCCATATTCTTCCAAATATTTACAAGTACTTTTTCAAACCAGGAGAAAAATACGAGTAAGAAACCCAACAGAAGAAAAGAACACGTACACAGATACTGCAGTGATGAAGAACAAAGAGGTAAAAGGTGTTATCTCTGTTATTGCTTCACCCTCCAAGAAGTTAGGGAAAAATGTACAATCAGATAATATGATAATTCAGAATCATCTCATTCACTGGCCTTGTGCCACAGGAAGCTTGTAGTGATCTGTCACCAGCACACGGGGTACAAGGAGAAGGTGAGACAGGAGAGAATGTGCCTTGCAGGAAGGGATTGGTTTAGATATTTGTTAAAAGCACTAGTTTTATGACTAGTAGAGAAGTCTAAAACAAAATCTGACCCAGAGAAACGGGGAGTGAACTACCTAGTTACTGCAGAACTGGGAAGTAATTCTGCTCCTATTCAGGTGGTCAAGATCTGCTGATGTGATTGAAGAATTTGCTTAAAGAAGTTAATGTATCTGTTTGCAAAGGAAAATAATGTCCAAGTTACAATAGGTATTTTTCAAAGCAGAGGGATGCTCACAACAAAGGAGAGCAGATTTTCTTTGACTTAAGACAGAGGTTGAAAACTAGTTTTCTTGGGTTTGTCATAAAAGATGGGAGTATGGGCAAGTGTGCTATGGTAGGATTTGCAAGAGTGAGGAAAAAAAGTCTGAACCAAATTTACTGGAACTAATAACTATGGGATATCTTTGAGCAATATCCCTATGTAATTAGTACAAAGCATAATAAGCATAATAAGCAAAGGAGTTTGGTTTCAAAGACAGGAGCATATCTGAAGCCGGGCTGCTGCTTTGTACCAGGACCCAGTACTTCATTCCAATCAGTTAGACAAATAAGATAAGGTAGATGTTAATTTTATTATGTTTGAGATATAACAGTGGTTCTATTTCCAGTTTTGTGCCAAAGATCAATAAAGGAGAGACCTTGCTTTATTGGACTTAGAGAGATTTTGAGTGTGGTCATCAAGAGCTCGCATGGAACCAGGGGTACAGCTGATTTGTGGATCTAAGGTGGTGTAGAGATCTGTGATGCCAAAAGCACAGCTAATGATAAAAGTTAATGGTCATACATTCTGGAAAAAGAGGAGGGGGCTATTCTTATTTTTCTTTTTTTGTGACCTATTTTTGAGGGTATGGTATTTCAGTATGAGGTGGATTCAACCTCTTCAGTCTCTTCATACTCTTTTACCAGCAAATGTTGACCTTAATAAGGAAGGGGGAATAAAGACCTCAAAGTTCACTGCCTTCTGGTATTTCTGTATTATTGAAGTCCAATTACATCATATTCCATCAATCTTTTCTTTCTCCTAAGAAACTCTATGCTATTTTTCTTTTTTTTTTTTTTTTGTTCTGTCTTAATTGTAAGCCAAATCTGATTGGTAATGTGTTTCGTGTAAGTGATAAAAGTGTTAAGAAAATTTGTGAGTAGCTTTATCTGCTGTCTTTCTCCTAGAACATTTCTTATGATGGTTTGTTTTTGCGGTCATATCCGTTGATGGCTATCTAACGGAATGTAGGCAAAAGTAAATTATCTTAATCTTCTACTTCTGTTTTCATGGGGGATGACAATTACCTTTGCTATGTGCTCCTCTTTATCCTGAAAGGAGGGAAATAGAGTAAGGCAGACATGCAAAGATGTTTTTTCAGAGTGAATGATGTACTTTGACACTTATTGCTGCTGTGAGGTATGGTGCAGATGCTTTATCCCTGTGGTTTCCATACAGCATTCCACTGTTTTGCAGATGTTCTTACTTTCTTTTTGGAAAGGTAAGTTATAATTTGTTTTCTGAGCTAAATTGAACTTAAGCTTTTCCTGAGTAAAGAACTGCAGATGTTATAGAGAATAATTTTCATATACATTTGTGGGCTATAATCTTTTACCAAAGCTCTTCTTGTTTCATTTTGGAGTCATGGGGGGGGATATTTTCAGCCCCTTCAAGAAAAATGCATAATGCCATGTAAGCCTAGGGCAGATATTGGTCTCATCTGGCAGCTGCACCAAGTATGGCTTGAAAGGCATGTTTCCAGGCAAATGTACAGGGAGTGAATAAAAAATGGTGAAGGCAATGAAGCTAAGACCACCTACAGTATTATCTACAAAGTTACCACTAACAGGGTTTCATGCAGTATCTGGATCATCCTCACCTTATCGTATTTTCCTGCCATTTGATAAATTTCAAGTTGAATCACTGCAAATAAGCAGAGAAAAAGAGAACTTTTCATCTTTCTTTTTGGCTTAATCTTTAGAGAGATTTCTGTCTTTTGCTAATTAGTCTTGCAGGATGCTGTGATCTATGAAAAAAATCATAGAGGCGTTTCTAATTGCACAAACTCTTTCCTGATATGTCAAGATGGAAAAATGCCACGATCCACCTCCTTGATTTTCATTCCTTGAATGTGTGTTTGCAGGATAGATGGACCCAAGCCCAAGCCAGGGCTCTAAAACTCCTCCCTAAAGCTTCACCCCAAGAGCAGACACACTGGTTGTATGCACCCAAACGCTGAGCTCTCTTGTGTGTGCACGGCCATCTCAAAGGCCTGACAGAACTCACCTTGGCCAGAGAGTGCCAAAGCAGAACCATGTTGGGAAGGGATTGTCACACTGTCTTCAGAGAGCCTTTGCTTTTGGGATCTTCTACATGCTGCTGCTTTCAGGCATGAAAAGGAGTGACTAGGATTAGTTCTGTGTTTGCTTCAGATTAGTTCTATGTTTGCTACTGTTCTAGCCTCAAAAATGCAAATGCTGTTGTGCCCATATTGCTGATGTGAGTTGTTGTAGGCAAGTCTTCTTTCAGGAGTACTTAACTCTGAGACAATCTCAAAGCAAAGTCCTGCTGCCAGGGCTCTGAGGACATTTGCAGGTGTTCCTGTCCACACATGCTTCTCAGGGCTTCCCCCAGCTGCCCACAGGCCAGCTCCCCATGTCAGCCCCCTGGAACCATCAGCACCTGCCCCAGAAACAGTGAAGCAGGGCTGGACTCCAGCTCCCCACCGCCCTGTCCTGCCTGGCCATAGGCCCCACCAAGTCTGGCCCACCTTGGGCCCACATCCTGGTCCCCAGGGAGGTGCCCAATGCCTGGGACTGGGGCTACCTTTGCAAAAAAATGGATGCTGAGAGCTGCAGCTGCGGGGCAAAGATGTCAGTGGTCTTCACAGAAAGACACGACTCTCATGAGTGACAGCTGTCCAAGCAAATCCTCCAAGCTGTCAGGATAAGCCTGAGTACTCTGGCATAAACCAAATCACCCAGTGGTTTTGCATCTGGTGGGTTTAGTTAGTACTGTGAGAAATGCTGGACTGGTAAGAAAAGGACTCTTCTAAACAACCCGTTCTCTGGAGAGTGTCCTGAAAATGAGTGACAGAGCAAGCTGGCTGTTCAGGCATCGAGCCACTGTTAGTGTTCTTCTGAGCACTAAAACTGTGCAGTGATAGTGTATAAAGCACAGAAGCAGCAGAACAGCAGATGGTGCTTAGGCAGGGAGGGAGGGAGGTGGAAGAGGTGGGGGGGGGGGCCCAGGCAGTGTTTAGGTAGAGTGGGGATCCATGTATGTGTGTGGGAGGGGGATTTCTGTATGTCAAAGCCATTCACCTAACTAACCAGGAGATTTGAAAAGCTGCAGGTTCAGAAGCATTTGAATTACTCCTTTTCAGACTATTTGAGACTAATTTCTAAGACTATATATTTGCAATCACTTATTTTATCAAAATACATCACTCCAGTAGAATTGTTTCAGCTGTGAAACTACTGCTGTAAGTCAAACAACTGAAATGTGTGGAATGAGGCTCTTCTCATATTAAATAAACAACACTCATGGCAAATCATGAGAGGAGTAAACATTTTCTCTCTTTATTGCCTTGAAGCACAAGACCAGAAGCAAGCTTTACAAATATTTAATACATCATATAAATAAATTACAGCAGCAAAAGCTAAACACCAGACCTAGACAGGAGTGATTTCACTGTGCAGAAACCAACTGAATTTTGTCATACTCTCACCTTTTACTACACAAATAAAGGTCTGTTTTTCATATCTTGCTTTCTTTCAACTTTGCTGAATTATCAAGGTTTCAGAGGAAAGATGAAATTGACAGAAACGTTTCTGTCTACCATCCTCTCCTTCTTAACGCCCTAAGGAAAAAAAGATAAGAATCTGGCACAAGACCCAATTGATCTGCAACAATGGCATTGTTACTCAGGAAAATCCCTTGCCCTTGAGACAAAGGGCAAGTGCATGAAATGAAATGCTGTTACTTAGTGTATCATACTAGAATAGCAAGACTCTTGATAAGTACAGGTAGCACCATAAATCTCAAATAAAATTGCAGCTTCTTTTCCATTTTCTTGTTTCCCGCTTTTGATTGAGAATGAACGAGTTTCCCCCTAATCGCTGTTCCCCATAGGATTCACGCTCATGTTGCCTTTTACAACTGTTTCAAGTGTGCCTCTCCTCTTCTCAGAGGCAGGGCCACACTGCCATCATGACCACAGAGTTTAGAATCAGATGACATGCACCACAAAAGCACGTTTGTAGATCATGGCAGTGATCAGATTTACCAAAGACACATTTGCAGGACACACATGGGACTGTGATGCCTATAACAACTGGAAAGAGAAGCTAATATTTGCACAAGCAGATTTAAAACAGTGTAGGCACAGTGGAGACTGATATCCTCAAAATACTAATGGCAGTGTTCAGAATACAAGCAGGTATTACGCTGTGGCTATATGTTCACTAGTTGGAACCAGTTTCACACAGACTCTTTTGTCTTCATTTAGTGAAATCTGTGTGACCTGTTAAACTGCAGGAACTCATCGCCTCTATTGTAGTGGATGTTTATTTTCGTGGGGTTTTTTACAACTACTTTCTATTAATATCTGTGTATCCATGATATCAAATCTGACTGCTGATCTAGGTCTGAGTGGGAATTCACACACAGCAGTTGGGCTGGCAAGGAAAAAACATCAACTCCAGTTGATATGGCCTCTGTGCTTCGGAAGTCCCCTGTTTCCAGGCACTTGCTGTGTTCAAAGTTCCCAACTATATTCTGAAATAACGTCTGACTCATGAATGCCATTTGGAGAAGCAATAATGGGAAAAAATTTCTAAAATTCACAGGAGTCCAAATGCAGGAAGTCCTTTAAGTCATCAAAATACATGAGAATAGAGTGTCTGCAGTTAACAGAAAATTTTCTTTAACATTTTATAGCCAGGTATTCAAAGTATGAATTTCAGTTTCTGAAGGAAGGTGTGGAAACTCAGTAGGTATTTTTCTGTACTTCAATGTTTTGCCTAACTTTGTTCTGATGGCAGTTTACAGTATGATCTCCCCATCTCTGACCATTCAAGGTCAGGCTGGACAGGGATCTGAGCAACCTGTCTGGTTGGAGACCTGCTGGAGCAAGTCCAGAGGAGGGCTAGGAAGATGATCAGAGGTTTGGAGCAGCTCTCCTATGGAGGCAGGCTCAAAGAGTTGGGGTTGTTCAGCCTGGAGAAGAAAAGGCTCCAGGGAGACCTTAGAGCAGCCTTCCAATACATAAAATGGAGCCTGCAAGAGAATTGGAGAGGGACTTTTACTGGAGGAATGTAGTGATAGGACAAGGGGTAATGACTTTAAGCTGAAAGAAGGCAGATATAGATTGGATATTACGAAGAAATCTTTTACTGTGAGAATGATGAGGCACTGGAACAGGTTGCCCAGAGAAGCTGTGGATGCCCAGTCCCTACAAGTGTTCAAGGTGGATGGGGCTTTGAGCAAACTGATCTATTGAAAAAATGTCCCTGTCCATGACAGGGATGTTGGACTCAAAGATATTTAAGGTCCCTTCCAAATCAAGCCATTCTATGATTCTGTGTTTCTCCAGTAGGATAAAATATTATGCTTCTGAAAAATCCCATATGATGAATTAACTGGTTTTTTGGCAAAACTAGAAACAGAACTGATGGCAGTACCATTACTGCTAGTGTTTTTTCCCTCTTGGGTTTCAAAATGTTTCATTGGGGAAGACAGTGCTCTTTTACAGGTGGGGAAAATGATGTACAGAGAAGGAAGTGACTTGGCTAATTTTGGAACTTACATTTTAACTAATCTGTATCTAAAAGACTATAATTTTTCAAAACTTTTCTTCACTCACAAATGTTTTTTCTCACATTTAAAGGGAGAACAGTGTTAGAAAAAAAAATCCTAGCACAAGACAGATTGCTGTGGCCTGGATTTAGTTTGATTAAATTATTTCAAAAACATAAAAATACATCTAAATGGGGGTTAAATTTAAGTCAACTAAGTAAAAACAGCTTGCACATCACATATAGTGATGCACGCATAGACACATAATATTGTATTTTGGTCTACAAGACTAGATTTAGCTTTCATGTAGTCTCAAGTTTCATTGCTGGAGAGTTAGATTATCTAAATTGATTTTTGCCTGCAGCACTCATGACTGCAAATCAGCTCTGACCAGACCTGACCAAAATATTATTCTTATCAAATTTCTCTAAGTGAAGAATTATAGCTTTGATAGCCTTAGCCCTAATTCCTAGAAAAGGCTGTTACTATCAGGAAACCTGCACTCATTTAGTGTACATTACAGAATAGGACTTGTCAAGAGGCCAAAAGCTTGGGAAGCAGCTCCTGTGATACAGAGGTTGTGATCTGAGATAAAGTGCCAGAGCTCAGCAGATCAGACTCTTGTGTGCAGATTTCCCCTCTCTTCCAGTGCCTTCTGCAAAGGACACTTCAATAGGGCAGAAGCTGTTGGGGGACAGCCTTTGTGTCATATTCTGTGCCAGTCACAAGCAGGTTTTGAAGGCTTGATGCTTTCTCTGCTCAAGCAGAAAAGGGTGAGAAGTCCCTTTTGCCTGGCCGAGGGAAAGAAAAGGAAGATAAGATACATCAGCTGTAGGATCAGAAAGCAGCTTGTGCTCTTTTAGAAGGCTTAATATTTTTCAGATATGTTGAATGACTGCTCACAATTCCCACTGAAATCACAGGGCGTGCGTCCCCAAGAAATCAGCCCTTCCTCTGCCCTCGCAGTTGTGTGCACTCCCTATTTAACCTCTCCGGGTGACAAAAACTTGACACTTTTATTTGAAATAAGTTTCAGTCCTGCCATCCTCCATACGGAGGAATATCTCAGTAACATATTACAAAAAAACCCACCTTTTCAGTTCAATTTTAAGGTTGCCTTGTGCTTTTCCAAGAGATTGAAGTTGGCAATAAAAACTCAGGAAATTAATGAAAGTACAGACTGTGCTTCTCTAGAGCTGGCACTAGGCGCAGAGAACTTCCTGGATACAGGAGTGCGGTCTGTGCCTTAGCTATCGCTGTGCTGGGGATTGATTAGCTGATTCAGCTCAGCAGGGATATGATTGTAATCTGAACAGACCTGGGAATTCTTTCACAGAATGCGGCAGAGCTGCAATTATGCTGCAGTTGTGATAGAGAGTCCTTGTTCCTGGAGTTTGGTGTACGACAGTGATGATGTGGGTGAGGTCAAGCCTGCGCAGTGCAGAGATGTGGAAGCTGTGTGAGTACCCACAGAGCAGGGCTCTCTGCTCTGCGAAGGAGGCCAAGAGAGCATGCTCTGGGGATAACTGTGCCTGGTCAGAAGCGTGGCAGCACGCTAAAGAAGCACAGCAATATATAGAAATCTGTGAATTGGAGAGTACAGCATGCAAAAATGACCACTGTGCTTTCAAACATATTGATCATTTAATACAGCAGAAAGTTCAGTGTTCAACATCAAACAAATGTAAGTTACTGAGCCTTTTACTTTAGCAAGGTATGTATGGCTTGTTTTGAGCTGTCCTGTGTGCTGTTCAGAAAGGAGCTGCATGGATTTGTGTTGGGACATGCTGAGTAGTGACTCAGATCCAGCAAGGGAAGGGTTTCCCCAGCGGCTACCTGCCCTGTGCTGCTGCCTAGCTTTCAGATCCAAGTCACCGTGGACTTGTTTCTGCCAGGTCCTGCTGACGCCTTAGGTTTTAACTCTTATATTTTTCAAATTCTGTATTGCTTAGTGTATGATTCTGAAGTTTCCTGTAGCCTGTTAACTTCTGCTCTCTCATGCTAAGATAGACATAACAAAGCCTCTCCAGGCTTGCTCTTCAAGGACACCCAGACCATCCTAGGCCCAAAATGTGTAAACCAGCATCTTGAGAAGGGGGGCAAACTGAGGGGAAATTACATCATTAGCTAAAGTTTAATTGGTGAATTTATGCTGATATGCAAATGGACCAAACCTATACCAGTGTGAAGAACTCGTGACTTGTCGTCCATCTTGGGTGTAGCCTTTGGCCTGCCCAGGGTGTACCTCTGAAGGCCTTTCAAATAAATATCCACCTTTATTCCCTTACTCCTGACAAGTCTCTGTTTCCAGGTTGGCCTCTCTTAAGGCATCACTGCCTGACCAACCTGATCCCCATTTTATGACCGGTGACTCGCCTGGTGGGTGAGGGGAAGCCTGTGGGTGTTGTCTACCTGGACTTCAGCAAAGCCTTTGATGCCATCTCCCATAGAACACACCTGGAAAACCTGTCAGCCCACACACAGCTTGCACAGATGCACCTTTTTCTCCATTAAGAACTGGCTGGGCAGTCAGACCCAGAGGGTGGTGGTGAATGGTGCCACGTCCAGCTGGCAGCCAGTCACCAGTAGTGTCCCCCAGGGATCGATGTTGTGGCCAGTTCTGTTTAATACCTTTATTGATGATCTGGATAAGGGGATTGAGTCTACCATTAGCAAATTTGCAGATGACACCAACTTGGGGGGGAGTGTTGATCTGCTGGAGGGTAGGAGGGCTCTGCAGAGGGACCTGGACAGGCTGGATAGAGGGGCTGAATCCAGCAGTGCCGAGCCCTGCACTTTGGCCAGAACAGTCCCTTGCGGTGCTACAGTCTGGGGACAGATTGGGTGGACAGCAATAGGCAGAAGGGGACCTGGGGATACTGACTGGCAGCAGACTGAACGTGAGCTAGCATGTGCCCACATGGCCAAGAAGACGAATGGCATCCTGGCCTGTATTCAGGGATAGTGTGGCCAGCAGGACCAGGGAAGTCATTCTTCCTGTGTGCTCAGCACTGGTTAGGCTGCACCTGAAGTAGTGTGTCCTGGTCTGGGCCCCTCAGTTTAGGAAGGATGTTGAGATGCTGGAGAATGTCCAGAGAAGGGCTACAAGTCTGGTGAAGGGTTGTTGGGGTTTTAGAATTTTTTGTTGTTGTTGTTGTTTTGTTTTCTTTTTATTCTCTTTGAGAATTTTCCCCCATACATGTTTTGGGAGGGGCAAGATACTTGGAAGAA